>CM067369.1:91291078-91623564 GCA_034401795.1 Chaetoderma sp. LZ-2023a
GCCACATCCAACCACTATTTCGCACACATCACAAGTTTCTTCCACTTGCACTGAACAATGGCCATGCACATGACCTGAGAATGACCGTGGATTGGGCCGAGCTCCTGTGATGAACAAGAAAGACCAAGCACTCAAAAATGGTGAGTGTTTGCCTTAATTAAGTGACTAATTTTAAGTTTACTTATAGTCGAAATACCAGACTATCTAAGTAAATAGTCTGGACAAGAACATCCTATTTTTTTGCAGACATTAGACTCATTCCAATTTGAAAATCTAATCGATATACTGATAGTTTCTTTCAAAATCTAGAAGTTGTAGTAGCTTCTTTGCACTCTACTGGACTGCCCTAGCTGAAACTTGGGGCTGACACAGGTCTGGTGGGTGTTGCTCCCCGTTTTTGACAGCCCTCTGGAATTTGTGCGGACAAATAGGGGGGGGTGGGGGTGGGTGGGGGGAGCGCGGTCTAGACCATGGAAGTTTAGCAGTCTATTGAGTCAGATGGCAGAACCCAAGCGTATGCCAGGGTTCTAGTCTCTTCACAACCTTTTCTGTCGGATGGTAGATGAGTGCTGGTTCGAGCCTCACCTCCTCCCACCGGTATTTCCTGGCTGTCGAAATCCGGAGTTTATCATAATAGTACATCTGGTAAGTATTATTCGAAGTAGAATAAAAAAAAGCATCCGCTTTTGTTTCTACGAGAATTCTTAATACTTACCAGATGTACTATGGCCCTACCTCAGCCGCCCCGCTGAGGTGAGGCTGAGCTGCTTTCGCTGTTTGTCAAGGCAAATATAAGTCGAATTTGACTGTGATTGGGAATTGATTCGGTACCTGTGGCTATGGTGATTCCCGGACACAGTATGGGCAGGACCAGGAGAGTGCGGAGTTTTTAATTGTTTATTTTGAGCTGGACTAGATAATAGGCATTATCATAATAGTACATCTGGTAAGTATTAAGAATTCTTGTAGAAGCAAAAGCGGATTCTTTTTTGATTCAGCAGGGTTAGTGACCAGTAAAGTCTGCTAGTCTTAAAGTTAGCCTGAACAAATAAGAGTAGGAAATCATGTGGAAATTCATTAGCGATAGTCTTCTTCCAAGCCACCATTTTAGTCACTATCTAGGCAGCTCTGTTCACTTAGAAAGCCAGCAGGACAATCACTATCATTAGCGTTACATGATAGTTTTATACTAAGCATTGCCCAACAGCCAGAACAATAGAATACAAAATAATGGTGGCTACAAATAGCAAACTAAAATGGTGTCATTGCAGAAGATTATTATTACTGAATCATTATTTCAGTAGAACTTTAACCCTTTACTACTCAAGCTGACCAAAAAAGATTTCTGCAGTAGTGTAAAGAAATGACCATTCGATATTTTCTATGTGGAACTTGAAATCTTCCAGAACAAATTTGAGGATTAACGGGTTAAAAATATGTTTTAGCCCTTTGTCTTCAACAATGGAGGAATACAGTTTTAGCTATGCCCCGCCCATCTCTATCTTAGCTCAACCCGTGCTTTTCCTGTGTTGAGATCCATCTATCTCTAAATCTCAATTTCCAGAAAACTATGCCGGTAAACTGTTTAATATTTTGAAATTAATTTAACTGCTGTTGCTGCAAGTCAAATTAGTTTCAAAATATTCCACAGAATGTTAATTAAAAAGTAAAGACATCCAATTCGTACAACTTGAGGAACTATTAAGCATTTAAGACAGACTGATTGATTTTGACATCAGCCTACATGTGACATTGATTATGACGTCTTACGGTTGAGCGATAAACTGGATTCATCCATTGCTTTTATATATTATACTACAGCTTTTATTTTTTGGTTCCCTTTTGTACGAAAACTGGTGCAATATTGAAAACAATGTTGTACCAAGCTGTTGCTACTTCTGCTTTCAAAGTTACACTAGTTTTTTACATGTTCCTCACGAATATGCTGTCTTTGTTCGCTATATTAGAATTATAATATACTATCCATGTAATGCTTACTACCTCGCCAGGGTAATAGAAGGATCCGATGTGTCACTCAAGTATCTGATGTTATAATCAAAATATGTCACTTGTTAGCGTATGTCACAAGCAAAATGATTTAGGTCTGTCATGAAGGTCACAATGGTCCATCATGAGTGTCTTTAATGGACCTGTCCAGTTTATCCATCCATCATATGACTTCATAAACAACTACTTGGTGCATAGGATGATGTCATAATCAATTACAACATGAATGACTCGATTTAGTCTGTCTTAAACGCTTAATAGTCCGACACGTACGAATTGTAAGCCTTTACTACCAGTATTTAATAAACACACTCAGTCAAATTAGTTTTAAAATATTCAACAGCATACCTGTATAGTTTTCTGGAAATTGATAGTCATGTACTTCATAGATCGATCAATCCCAACACGAGCGAGGTGTGGGTGGAGCTTAGCTAGAGATTGGCCGGGCATAGCTAAAACTGGAAAGGTCCATTGTATGTTGAAGGTGAATTTACAGTTTAATAAACATTCTTCAAGATATTCAACAGCTTACATGTATGTGTACAACTTACTTGAAATTGTGTTTGTGAGAATGAAGGGTTCATTCAATGTGTTAAGATTGTTTCAAATGTATGTACAACGTGAGCGGGGCATAGCTAGAAATGAGTGGGGAATAGCTTGAGGTGGATCCTATGACACATTTCTACATGGCTGACCTTCACTTCCAAGCCCGGGATAAATTTCTATCTTAGTAAAAGGTGGCACATTATACTAGACAAATTTTTGGAAATAGATACAGGTTCTAGATTCTCTGGTCAAGAAAATTAAAATGTCCATTCACATGCTAAGAGAAGAATATCTTAGAAAATTTGCCAATGGAATGATGCTTCTATGCCTATATTATATAGAGGGTCTAGAACGAGGTCCCATTTCATATCATGGTTATCAAACGAGTCAAAAATTATTACATTAATTATTACATCACAAATATTCAGTTTCAGCGAGTGCAATGTGATAATTTTTTACAAGGTTGATAATAGTGATATGAAATGGCTGAGTTTGAGATCCTATTTATCATATAAACTGATATTTTGACAAATTTTCCATTAAAACTAATCCCCGAAACCCGTTTGAAGCACCATTTTACGGTGTTCGTTTGCATCACTTGATAAGAGTTCTGACTAATGTACCGCCAAAATTGTTTTGAACTTGAAATTGAGTCGATTATGCAAATTTACAAATGTATTTTATAACTAGGTAGTATATATATATTTAAAATTTAAATCAATGACATAACATATTCCGTATTGATTTCATTCTCGTCGTCATCGTCGTTAGCACACATTTGCAGTGTCACAGGGCATGTGGGATTATTACACATGTAATCAATGAAACCATCGTTGAATATTACATGTGTGGTCATATTGAGAAATATGGACTGATATGAAAACCTTGTTTATATGATAAATGTAATTGTTTTTCAGTTGTTCATGACTGATGTATTGTCACATCAGGGTGAATTGAAGTTTCTCAATATGACCGTGCAAAGCTTCATCGACCAAGTCAGGGTATGTCAATAACAATATTAGAGGGATTCAATCTGTCACTTAAGGATCCGACGTCATAATGAAATACATCACATTTTAGCCGATGTCACAAACAAGGTGCCATCACGAAAATCAATCTGTTACGAAAATGTGCAAATTGTATGTCTTTGATGAAGGTACAAATTAATAAACATTCTGTTGAATATTTTAAGACTACATTGACTGGCAGCTGTTGTTGCCATAGGCTTCAACAGCCCCCACTCGAATTAGTTTAAAACTATTGAACAGCTTATATGACTATTTATTGTATAGTTAGCTTGAAATTTAGATTCTGCTAATTGAAGTAAAGAAATTGGATGACACATAGCAAGAAATGGCAGGACATAGCTACCGGTAGAAGTCAATCGCTCTGTTACAACAACATTAGCTAACAATAATAGTAATTTAATTACGTGTTATAAAAATATCTGCCACATAGTAACCATTAAATGGTTTAACCTTTTAATGGTTAAGCCGGCCAAAACCTGCCTCTGCAATAGTCTTAAAGAATGTCCATTTGCAGGCCAAGAGAAGGCAATTTTTGAAAATTTAGCACTGGAATAACTGGCTCGATAACCGAGCCAGTCATTCCAGTGCAAAATTTTCAAAAATTGTCTTTTCTTGGGCTGCAAATGGACAATCAATAAGAACATTCTTAGATTTTCATCACAAAATTTGACCGCTTGTCTTCTCTTAGTCTGCAAACAGACATTTCTCTGGACTCCTGGAGAAGCTAATTTTGATCGACTTGACCATTGAAAGGTTGATTATCTGAGCAGTTCCAAAAGGAAAGTTTTAACGCTTTACTGGTCAAATTATGTGAAGAAAATCTAAAAAATATTCTTATTGAAAGTCCATTTTCAGTCCAAGAGAAGAATATTGTTGAAAATTTTCCACTGGAATGACTGGCTCGGTCATTGAGCCAGTCATTCCAGTGGTAAGATTTAAAAAATGTTCATCTCTTGGCCTGCAAATGGGCATTCCTGAAGACCATTGTAAAGGCTGGTTATGTCTCGCTTGACCATTAAAGGCTTAAGGGGAACACAAAAAGCACACCAAGTGATGTTTTTGCATAATTTAGATAAAATAAAATATTTTTAGCATATTTTTGAATTCCTAAATAGTAAATCTTTGCCACAGAAGGTAATTTTCTTCTATTTTCTTTGAGAATCACTGAGTGAAGTAATCGCGTGAATGATTGGTGTGGTATGATGTCACATGTGAATAATATTTTGTTGTTGATAATTAGGGCCCCGCACTGGAAGGTGCGGAAGCCCTATAGTAATCACAACGTCTGTCTGTCCATCCATCTGTCTGTCCATCTGTCTGTCTGTCCACAAAATCTCATAAACAGCATGTCATATAGAACCGCTTAAGATATTTTAATGATACAGAACTGCTTAAGATACTTTGTTGAAACTTGGTGTATACCCCGCTTAAGATACACAGATGTGCCTTTTGAAGGATTCACCTTCATAGACAAATACTTTGGTCACATGTCTCTTTGGGCACCAGCAATACTTGTGATTTTATTTGAACTTTCTCTTTTGGGCACCAGCAATACTTGTGATTTTTTTTTTTCACTTTAACGTACTTTCACTTGATTTCTAGGGGTGTCCCTTTATCTAACGTCTGTCTCCCAAGGAAAGCCACAGGTATTGCCTGTAGTGAAATTTTTGTTGCCACCAAATTGTGAAATCATCGGTAGCTTGTAGCTTTATACCTTATCCTGCTCGACACAGACACATTTATTTTTGTTATTTTTTGTTTTATTTTTTGTTTTTAATATTATGAAGGCTTTGAATAAAATTGCTATTTACTACATAGAAAAAGGTATTTTCAGTGATTGCGGGGCCCTCTGAGTCAAACAACATTTTCTAGTTGATTTCTCACAACAGCTTGTTCATATACTGCCATATTAACCCTTTAACACCCATATCAGCCAAAAACAGTTTCAGCACTGGTTTTGAGAAATGTCCATTTGCAGAGCAAGAGAAGCCTATTTTTGAAAATTTACGACTGGAATGACTGGCTCGATAACCGAGCCAGTCATTCCAATTCTAAATTTTCAAAAATAGACTTCTTGGTCTGCAAATGGACATTTTCTATGAGAGAATTTAAATTTTCTTGAATACTTTCGAGGGTTAAAGAGAAATACAAGCATTTGATAAACTGGAGCTTGAGTTGATATCCAGCTTCCTAACTGTATTAGACACAAATCTAATCTATTCTGAAAACAGGTGTGACATAATTTTGAAATTCCAGATGTTGATGATTCACGAGATGACACCATACTGTAAATTTTACGCAGTGCCAAAATTCATGACTAACCAAAATTTTAACAGTGATTGAGTTTGTGATATTTGTCAAATTTGTTCACATCATAAAATATGAAGAAAATCTTCTTTTTTTTGCCTTTAAATTATTGATTCTCATTTGCGATCTTTAACCCTTAGCACTCTGATGTCAAAATTTTTAATTTTCAAATAAAATTAAAAGATGAACTGATGTTCATTTGTCAACAAATTTAGAGGAAGATATCGCTGTTGTGGACAGTAACATTGTTCACCAATATTATTGAAAAATGTACACCAGTTTCTTTGCTATTGACATAGTAAATGTTAGAATATATAGATTATCAGAGGGGTAAGGGTTATGTCACAGAATGGATCACAAAATATTGTATGCTCAATTCATTAGTATCAGCTGCAGCAGTAGTACTAGTATTATCATCAACAGTAGCAGTATCGTTAGTATTCATAGTAACATTATCAGAAGGAGTAATATAAACATATGAATTCTAAAATGTAGCTGAATTGTATTTGCAGTTACACCGGATAGAGGTTGAGGCATTCCGTACTGGAACAGACAAACCAAAACGATTAAGCCGCCTTACATTGGATGGTGTGGATGCTGAGCATATGCGTGAAAAGTTACGAGATTTAACCTTAAAGTATCAGCAGTTGCAGGCAGATTGTACCACACGCGAAGAAAAACAGAGAAATGTAGAGAGCAAGCATAAGGAGTTCACGGATAAGCATGATACACTGGTGAACTGGCTTGACACAACTGATAGTAAGCTTGGAAATGTAGATGATTATAGTGGCGGTCGACCATCTTCAGCAGCGATAAACCAACAACTTGACACACTAAGATCATTAAACGCAGAGTGCGTGACTGGAAATGGAGAGTTGAATACGCTGCATAAACAAGAACAAGATCTGTTACAGGCTCTTATGGAGCTTCATGCTGACCAGCATGTTGTTGATACCCTTATTGAGAGAGTACAAGATATTTCAGGCAAGCATGACTCACTTAGTCAAGAAGTCGTGCAGATGTCACAGACCTTACAGGCATCGCTTGTGAAGTCACAGGATGCTCAGGGCGCATTAGATGGTCTATCACATTGGCTAAAACATGCAGAGAATGTTGTGGGTAATCAGAGGCCAGTGAGTTTACAGGCAGACATTCTTAGTGACCAGATACAAGAGGCTAAGGTTCTTGGTGCAGATATTCTTGGGCATGGAACCAGCTTAGAATCCTTGGTTGACAAAGCCGATGAGCTGAGACGTAGTGGTGATGCATCATTATACACTCGAGTGGATGAGATGAGCACACGATACCAGGAAGTGAGCAAAGAACAAGCTAAGAGATCACGGGACCTGGATGAAATCAGCACTAAATTGACACAGTTTAATGATAATGCAGGTCAATCCCATGAATGGTTGACGGCTAAAGTAAATGAATTACAATCTACTGATATGAATGCATTAAGTGACAATGAGTTTCAGATTCGCATTGATGAAGTGCATCAGTCTAAGCATCCATATCTGGAGAAGATCGAGACTGTACAGCGAATTGGAACAGAGCTCATTCAAGATGAGCGCACAGGCAATGTTGCTGCTGTTAAAGATAAAATGACTGGTATACAACGTAAGTGGGTGGATTTTGAGTCATTACTCACGGAGCGAGAAGGCGAAGCCTCTATGCGTGATCGACAAGGTAGTGAATTTTCAGTTACGAAGCGTGAGGTGCAAGAATGGTTAGGAAATATGGAGGGTAGAGTTGATTCTTTGCATCCTGTTGCAATTGACCTTGACATTATTGGTGATCAGATTGAGGAAATTAAGCCACTTCTAGGCCAGTATGATGGCTATGCACCAAAGATAGATGAATTTACAGAAGTAGGCAACGCGTATGATGCTCTGGTGAACATTGGACAACCTTTGGCACCTATCAGACGCTCAAACAGTAAGTACTCCTAGTTATTAGGATGAAAATCAAACTACAGTACAGCACAGAAAGAAATTAACATGTTTTCCAAAGCAAAATAAAACACACAGTTGAATATTTTGACCATGATTTGATTGGAAGACACTTCCAATCCAATTATATTTAAAATACTCAACAGACCATTTCTTACATCATGTTCAAAATTGTACTTTAGAACTAACATGTTTCTGTTGCTGTTTTGGAAACCTGTAAACTTATTTATGAGCTGTACTGCACTCTCTAAAGACAATGGAGGAATCCAGTTTTAGTGATGCCCTGCCCATCTCTAGCTCAGCTCCACCTACATTTTGCCCGTGTTGGGATCTATCGATCCCAGAACTCCCTGACTATCAATTTCCAGAAAACTATACAGGTAAGCTGTTGAATATTTTGAAACTAATTTGACTGGGTGCAGTTGCTTAGTCCATCATCAATAATTCATACATGACTAACTTAGCCATGTCATTCATAAGGTAATTGTTTATGACGTCAGCCTACACATCACCTTGTTGATTATGACGTCATATGATTGACTGAGAAACTGGAATCTGCCATTTGCTGCTTTTGGAGTGGGATATGGTGTGTATCTGCATGTGTGTTTGACATTTCTATGGTCATATTTTGTCGAGAAAATCAAAATAGTTTCTTATTGAATGCCAATTTGCAGGGCAAGAGACTTTTTTTACGAAAAATATTTAAAATGGTAAGTTAGCCACCAACAACTTTCAGTCAAATTGTTTTCAAAATATTCAGCATATCCAGATTTAAACCATGGCAAATGTAATCTGCAGAAATTCAGCAAGCAGACAGTTAAAACATCTGATAGCTATATCTTTTATTATCGTGGTTTTGTGTCTAAATCACTCATGCTTTAATTATCACCGAGCAGGAACTGGACGCAGCATGCTTGGTACGGTATCATCTGCTCGCCATCGATCACCATCACCGTCGCAAGTAACCTCATTGTCAGCACTAAGCCCTCTATCGAGTGAATCTAGCGGCATCAGCAGTCGAAAGAGCTCCGTCGATAACATCATAGTAGATGGTAAGTGAATAACAGCTTCCAGTCGAATTAGTTTCAAAATATTCAACAGAATGTTTATTAAATTGTAAATTCAACAAAGACTATCAGCTATCTAGTGACTTAATTATAAACACTGCTATGCATTGCGGTTGTAATGTTTTCGTCCCATCCGTATTTATGTACGTTCTGAAAATCTTGTTTCCGCAACTCCTACATTTTGTGAGATGACTGTATGTACCATGCTCCAAGATGTAGCTAATGAGAACAGTTTTTCATCGGCCTATTCTGCCTGTTCGTACATATGTAAATACATCTGTTCCTTCCCGAAAATCTTGTCACTGCATCTTCTAGAATTTGTGAGGAAATTGCATGAAACTCTATAGGAGTTATAGACATACTCAGATCTAATCATTTTAATCACGGGGAGTATTTAAATTATAACATGCTCAGCACTTTATCAGCTACTCTTCTCTACTGGCCCCAGCTTCCTAGTTCCGAGTCAGTGGATATGTTTAGTTTTGAGTATTTATCTACATCATGGTGTTTCTAGTTAAATCTTTTATGTGAATAAAGTGTTATTTTGATGTCATTGTTCTTGACATCATCAAATCAAACCGTATTCATTCGCCCATCGGTCATTTGTCTGTTCATTTCGATTCATTGCCTGACCATAGCTTGAGTGCCAGCATAGATCTGTATGTACTGATAATGTAGTAATCATGTTTTAGCTATTCCCCGCCCATCTCTGGCTAAGCTTGACCCACACTTCGCCGTGTTGGGATTGATTGATCCCTGAACTCCTTGAATATCAATTTTCAGAAGACTACATGTTAGCTGTTGTATGGCAGCTACAGCGCCCAGTCAAATTAGTTTCAAAATATTCAATAGAATGTTTATTAAATGATAGACATACAATTCGTACAACAACACCTAGTCTATCATCAGTTAAGTGTTTGGCATTCGTGATGAGACTAAAATATCTACATCATTCATGACATCATTGATTATTATGTCATCCTACGCGTAACATAGTTGATTATGACATCATATGAGTGATGGATAAACTGGAAAGTTTAGCATTATGAAGATGTTATCTATACATGTACAACAAAAGTGATGCTGCTGTCTCATTTCTTGCAGACTTGACAGAAACACAGCGGGTTCTACTTGATGCAACGCAGAGATATGAGATAATCGGAGAGCGTCTTTCAGATAGACAACAAGAGCTGAAGACAACATTGAGTTTAGTGAAATCCTACCTTCAAGATGTACAAGACATTCATTCATGGCTTGATCTGAAAGAATCTGAGATAGATAGATCGGTTCCTACTACATATAAAGAGGCTCATCGCGCTTTAAAACACCACGAGGTATGCTAGAACGTTTACCCAATATGGGAATAATAGATTAACTGAATGAATTCGGATTTCTGGTTATTATTTATACACTAAAATATTTCAAAGTAACTACGTTTTCCTAAAATAGCATGTCCTTATAGTCGATTGTAAAGAATTTATTTTGCAATGTTTGAAATTGACAAAAATTAGTTTTAGTGTGAATCAGTTCTGCACACTGTACTACCCTTATTTTTACCAGCAACGTCTTCTTTGAGTAGGATCTTATATACACAGATCTACTTACAATTTCTCTGTTTTGATAGTATAAATCTCATACTTTCGACGTTTATCTCAAGATGAAGCTGTGTGTGTATTGAAACTAGGTATCATACTGGGTTTCTCTTACGAAAGAGGAGACATGGGGAGAAGGCTATACAGCTGATTGCGGGTCAGCTTTTATTACCTAGTTGGCTGGTGTTTATAATATTTTTGAACATGCATATGCTTTGTGTCTATAGCATAATATTTCTGTTTCTGCAGTCTTTCCACAAGGAGCTGCTGAGTAAAGAAAGCTTGATTGATGACATAAAACAGAAAGCACATGAGCTGGTGAAGAATCGTGATAATGTGCCTGGCAAAGAAGATCTTCAAGATAACCTCGCTAATCTAGGTAATCCAGTAGTACTTTATATATTGCCTTGCTCACATTAATATTATCCATCCCTCATTCTAAATATACATATATAGTTTGTGTGTTTTGTGGGTGTGTCTATCCAGTGGATTTTCACCAAACTAGTCCTATTTTGTGTCCCAAGAAACTATTGATTTTGAGGTGTGTTTCGTTTCTGGATAATAACTCAGTTTGTACTGAATGGATATTCATACTCGGGCTGTGAATTCCCTTTGTGGTCCGAATAAAACTTATTGATGATTGGGTCCAAATGTCAAAGTTATAGTGACCAAATTATCGTGAATTTGCCGATGATAACTTAAGTTCTACCAGGTGATATTGTGGTCAAAGCCAATTACGGAAATTACATTGTGTTTTCTGGTGATAACACGTTATACTAATGGATCTTCAACAAATTTATACCACATCCAGATCCCTTTTGGAATCAGAAGCCTATTTCTTTTGGTGCCAAATGGTCAAACTAGGTCATGGTGATAACGACCCATATTTCGGCCGTCTGTTGTTTTTGCTTTGTTTTCAGAACCTCAAGGCCATGGTGACCCAATGGACCTTTCCAGTTTTAGCTATTCCTCACCCATCTCTAGTTAATCTCCACCCACACCTCGCCCATGTTGGGATCGACTAATTTGACTGGGTGCTGTTGCTGCCTATGCAACAACAGCGTCCAGTCAAATTAGTTTCAAAATATTCAACAACATGTTTATTAAATAGCAAAGACATACAATTCGTGCAACGTGTCAGACTATTAAGTGTTCAAGACGGACTAAATCGAGCCATTCATGGCGTCATGATTATGACGTCATCCTAGACATCACGTAGTTGATTATGACATTATATGATGGATGGATAAACTGGAAAGGTGAATTGTGAGAAGTGGCTATTAGAAAACTGGTTATGCGGAGATGTGGTAGAGGCATAAATCATTGATCTTTCCTCGTCATCTGTATTATTACTATGGGTATTATTTTGTAGAGGAAAAGTGGACAGGGTTGCGTGTAGCATCACAGCAGAAACGTCAACATCTCGTTGAAATGGTTGCTGATTTACGCGACTTTAAAGAGAGTCACCATCAGCTGAACACATGGCTCACCCAGAAAGATAAAATGATGGCTGTACTCGGGCCACTAGCCACTGACCAGGGCATGATTGAAACACAACTTCAACAAGTACAGGTAAGTTATTGCAGATTTCTATTTCTATTTCATACGTAAGTCTTGAACTACGTTACGCAGTCATCGATAAGCAGCACGTTAAGATGTAGCAAGACATGCAATCAGTATAGAGTCTCAGTGTAAGAGTGATGTCTTAGTGTATGTCTTTAGAAGTGCAAGATGTGTGGCATTAAACCCTTTGACCCTAACAGTGACAAATCCCTGAAAATGTATATTATTTACACTATAAAGAGTATTCTGTTGGATATTTTGAAAGTAATTTGACTGGAAGTAAAGCAGCAACGGCTTCCAGTCAAATTAATTAAAAAATATTCAAGTTTTCCTGCTTCTGCCTTGAAAATAAGATAAGGGGAATTTATCAATGAAAGGGTTAACACTCTACTAGTCAAGATCAGTCAAGAAAATCTAAATTTCTAATAAGTCAATGTACATTTGCAGGCCAAGAGAAAACTATTCTGAAAATTTCCACTGTAATCACTGGCTCAATTATCAAGCCATTCATTCCCATTTACACTTTTAGAAAATGGCTTTAAAAATATAAATGGACATTTCTCAGCACCACTACAGAGGATATTTTTTTGCCAAATTGACCATTAAATTACTAAGGGTCATGCCAGACAGAAGTAATGTCTGCAGTGCCGTTGAGGAATGTAGCCCAACAAAGAATATTTTTGAAAAATTAATGTTGGAACGGTAATGCAGGAATCTAGTTTTAGCTTTGCCCCACCCATCTTTAGCTAAGCTCCACCCACACTGCTGTGTCGGTCGATCCCTGAGCTTCATGGCTATCAATTTTCAGAAAACTATTCAGGTAAGCTGTTGAATATTTTGAAACTAATTTGACTGGGTTCTAGGCAGCAATAGCCCCCCATCAAATTAGTTTCAAAATATTCAACAGCATGTTTATTAAATAGTAAAGATATACAATTCATACAACAAGGTGTATTGAGTCATCTATTAAGCATTCGTGACGAACTTAGCTAAGTCATTCATAAGATAATTGATTATGACATCATCCTACACGTCAGGTAGTTGATTATGACGTCATATGATTGATGGAGAAACTAGAATCCTCCATTGAGCCAGTGTTTCTAATGATGTGATTTCTTACATATGCTTCTCTTGGCTTACAAATAGACATTTCCTATGAGAGAATGGGTATTCTTGATCTCATTTTGTCTGGCTACAATAATTGTTATGTTTGGA
The DNA here is from genome assembly GCA_034401795.1 of Chaetoderma sp. LZ-2023a. NCBI lineage: Eukaryota > Metazoa > Mollusca > Caudofoveata > Chaetodermatida > Chaetodermatidae > Chaetoderma > Chaetoderma sp. LZ-2023a. The sequence continues at coordinate 91,304,353 of CM067369.1, forward strand.
GATAAATATAAATAATTTATTTATTATTATGTGATGCAGTGAATTTATGAGTTTATGTTCTACTTTTCTTGGTAGGTCTTACAGGAAGAGTCAACTAGTCAGGAACCACTTTATGAGCAATTCTTACAATCTGGTAATGCTATCTTAGAAAAATGTTCCCCAGAATCGAGTCACTCATCGTCTATCAGCAACAAAATGGATACTATCAGCAAGTCCTGGGATAGATTTCAGGTGAAATATGACTTCATCACATAACCAGTGTTCGCATCACTTATGAAAATCATTTAATGTTTTTGGAACCTGAGAATTTTGTCCACTATACTGTTAAAATTTGACTAAAGAACGCAGTTTTTTGGTCAAATTACATGTTCTATGAAGGGGGTTGCATCCTATAATCGAGAACAGTCCTTGAGCACATTTTTGGGTCAAAATCTTTCTTTAAAAAGTCAAAGATTATCCCACGGAAATTGAACTAAATGTTACGGTAGACAATTCGCGCTGCCTGATGACTATGTTTAATGTATACTCCAAAAACACCAAGCGGAAGTGAAATTATGAAATTGGGGCACCTAAATATTGCTTATTCTTTAATAAATATCACTTATTACATCAAAATTAATCCAGAATTTGACATAAAATGGCGTCAAGAAAAGATACATGTATAAATCACGTGATTCGCCTCCAATCACAAAAGATCTTTATTCTAATTAGAGCGAGTACTCGGATCTAAATATTCTGGACTCAGAAATTGCTATATATCATCATTGCGCGTTAGAAACTGAATGTTCCCGTACCCGTTTGATAACCGACTCCCGTTAGCGCATAAGATCCCACAGCTCCTCCAAGCGCAAAAGAGCCATCTTACCAAATTCCTAATGTCACGTGATTTCTATATTTTCAATGCGACATTTTATGCCAAAATTAGATTGATTTTAATGTAATAAATGATCTTTATTGAATATATGCAATATTTAGGCAGTCTTATTTAATAATTTCTCTTCCACCATAATATTTTTTAGGCAATGCATTAAACATAGTGTTGAGTGATGGTAATTTTTTATACCGATTTTCGATTTTTTTAAAGGTACGTTTTTCTAAGTTTAACAGCGTCTTATACTTGAATACAAGAGTTTTTTGGGTGGATTTTGTTCAAATTTGGGACAGCGTCCTATATTCAAGGGTGGCCTTTAGTCGAGAAGTGACATTAAATAACACTTTAATAGTTATATCAGCCAAAGTCGGCTTCTGTAGTCATCTTGAGAAGTGTCCATTTGCAGACCAAGAGAAGACTATTTTTGAAAATTTACCATTGGAATGACTGGCTCGATAATCGAGCCAGTCATTCTATTGATAAATTTTCAAAAATAGTCTTCTTGGTCTGCAAATGGGCATTTTCTATAAGAAACTTGAAATTTTGTGGACCAAATTCGGGGATTAAAAAGTTAACGAGGCATCTGTTGTAAATATAGAATTCTCTTTGTTTGCAAACGAACATTTTATGAGAAATTTGAAATTTTCTTTAACATATTTGAGGGTTAAAGTGTTAAGCTAGGAAATGATGTGCAGCAGGGCTGTATATTCACATTTATCCCACCATCATGCTGTTTGCTACCTGTACATTGTGTGTGAGTAAGTGAGTGTACTACATTGTGCGTGGTAGCAATGAGATCCAAATGTCAAAGGTCAATGTGACCTTGGTACAAAACACAGTTTTTTCAATGTTAACCATTTGTGTTTAGAGCAAATCTTCTCAGCTTATATTTCAGAATTGGTTGACCATATTGGTACTAAGCTTGGATACATGTTTGACTATTCTGTCAAGAACCAACATGATGATACTAAACTCACAAGGTCAAGGTCACTGCTGTCTGATGCTTATTGGGACGACACATTTAATTCCAACAAGTTCTTGTGCAACAAATATTCCAGCCCAAAATTTCTGGTTTCTGGCCAAGTTTATGTATTTTGTGCCTAAATTTGTGCATTTTAGACCAGATTTTCACATTTTGGGTAGTATTGTTAACTGCATGAGATTTAGGACCTCGGGTGTGAGAGCATGAGACGGGGACTAATTGTATGTATCTTTGGTTGTAAGGGCACTATCTCAATGTCACAATGACATTGGTACAAAAATCATTTGGTTATCCATTATTCAGGCCTTGTGTGTCCAACTATTATGAACATTTTTTTTGCATTTGGGAAGCGGCATGGGCCTCTTAATTTTCAAGGCAGCTGCCATGGTCATAATGACCTTAGTACCCAAGTCATTGTGATCTACCGTACTTCAAGTTTCTAGAGACAGATTATTAGGAAATTTTATAAGCATTTTGTCCGTGAGATAAAAGGTTGTTTTAACTTACTATTCATGATCAAAGTGATGCTACTCTTGCGACAACATTCAACATTACCATCATGTTTTTGTTAAATCTTCATTGTAGCATATTGCAGTGAAAATTTGCATCCCTACCTATCCTAGCCGATGACCTTGACCTTTGATTTGATGCTTATGTGGAATAAGGTGGGAAGTAGAGACATTTACTTCTATTTACTTTTATAGTTAACTCTTTAACACTCAAGTCGGCCAAAATTATCTTCTGCAATAGGCTTGAGAAATGCCCATTTGAAAACCAAGATTATTTATGAAAATTTATCACTGGAATGACTGGCTGGATAACCGAGCCAGTCATTCGGTGGTAAATTTTCAAAAATAGTCTTCTCTTGGCCTGCAAATTGACATTTTCTTTGAGAAAATTGAAATTTTCTGATAACAAATTTGAGGGTTAAAGAGTTAAGCCTATTGAAAAGTGAAAACATCAATTACCAAGGCAATCAGTTAAATATATTAAAATTTTGTTTTTCTCAATGGAAACTGTGTTTTGATTAAATTCAGAGTCGTCTGAAAGAAAGAGAAGACAGCTTGCACGCGATGGAAGGTCTGAGCACTGTCTACACACAGCTGTTGGAAGAGATTTCTGATTGGATGTCAGGTGTGAATGACAAGCTAAGCAACCAATCAGCAGCCACGTCTAGCCCGGATGAACTTCAGGAACAACTTGCCGATATTACAGTATGTTTAGAAATTTGCTTCATAGTGTTGTCATATGATAGCTTTAGTCAGCTTAAGTGTCTTCTCTTACTGACATGGTGTAGTTATAAATATTTATCAGTATTCAGCATCAACTCCCGTCAAGGTGTAGAGAATATTTTTGAAAATTTGCCACTGGAATTACTGGCTCAATAACTGAGCCAGTCATTCCAGTGGTAAGATTTTTGAAAATAGTCTTCTCTTGGCCTGTAAATGGACATTAATGAACAAAAGTCCAATCCAATCATGACCATTTATGGACTAATTCGTTGTTCGATACAACATTTATGCATCCTTGCATCAGTGAATTCAAAATAGTAAAAGTAAGCAAGCCGCAGTCATAAATAAAAGTATATCAACCAGATGGGTTTCATGCATTGCTACCACATGTGTGGTTATAGATGGGACTTTGGCCGTGTTCTCAATGCTGACTATCACCACCATGAGAACCACCACCACCACCACACCACCACCATAATGATTATGTGTAATAATAATAATAATATAATAATAATAATAATAATAATAATTATGTTTTGCATCAGAATTTGGAGCGCGATGCGGAAGAGAAACGAGGCATAATTACAAAAGCTGGTGAAGTGTGCAAAGCTTTGTGTGATAAAACTAAAGACGCGACTACAAAGAATGAACTGCGTAACAAGCTATCCAGTATAGAGAAAGGCTATGCTGATGTCATGAAGAATATTGGTATGTTGTTAATGATATTATGCTTGTGATTTGTAATGTTTATTACAGTCCTACTTGTGAATTTTGGGGCATGGTGAATGAAATTCTGACACGAAGATTACTTTTGGAGAAATTGAAGTCGTATGGCAATTTAACAAATTAACTATGGCCAAAAATGGCTTCTGTAGTGGTCTCGAGGAATGACGATTTGCAGGGCACGAGATTATTTTTGAAAATTTACCACTGGAATGACGGCCTCAGGACGTGGCGCTATTACTGCCATAAGTGTACAGATTGTATGTCTTAGATGGATTTACAATTTAATAAGCATTCTTTTGAATATTTTGAAACTTATTTGACTGGACGCTGTTGCTGCCACAGCACCCAGTCAAATTACTTTCAAAATATTCAACAAATTATCGATCCCAACACGTGCGAAGTTGGTGGGGGTGTTAGTGAAGCTTAATTAAAGATGGCTGTGGGGAGGGGTTTTGGTGGGGCATGACTAAAACTGGATTCCTCCATATTTTAAAATACATTATCTCATTCACAGATATATAATAACTACTGTTTAATGTTTTCTGAATAATTTAACTGAAAACCATTGTGACCATTTACTTTATATTTTTTTATAGCTGTTTTCACGACTAAAAGCCGTAGTTCTGAGTATGCGCAACAGAATTTAGTGCCGAACATAGTGTGTTATTATTTCATATCAGAAATTATTTATTATTCATCTTTAAAATTTAATTTTAAAACATTTTAACCATAGTAAAATAATGTGACAACCAGCATTGTTACATGGTGTTTCTTTTTCATTCAGGTGAGCGTAAAACTGTTATTGAGAAAGCATCTCAGGAAGGGAGTCATTTACGTGACCGATGTACCGACATCTTGACCTGGCTGTCTGATGCGCAGAAGCGTCTTGGAGATGACGGTGTCTCTGGACAGCGGGATGAGCTCACCGAACAAGCACATGCTCACCAGGTGTGTATGAAATAAATAGATGAATCCCCTTTTAGCAATGCCAAGCCCATCTTTAGCTAAGATCCCCCACGCGTTGTGACTGTTGGCATTGGTTGGGATCGATTTATATACTTTGAATCCTGAATTCCCAGAATCACAATTTCATGGTAACTATACAGCTAACCTGTTGAATATATTTGAAACTAATTTGACTGTGAGTTGTTACTGCTATAGGCAGCAACCCAGTCAAATTGGTTTCAAAATAGTCAGCAGAATGATTATTAAATAGTAAAGACATACAATTCATACAACTGGCAGACTATTCCAGGTCCATGAGTATTTCTATCAATTATGATTGTGACGTCGGCCTACGTGTGACGTAGTTGATTATGATGTCATATTTGACTGACAGATTGCATTCAGCCATTGTTAATAATCCTTTAAAGGATAGGTTGCCCAAAGCTGGCCTCTGTAGTGGTCTCGAGAAATTGCCATTTGCAGGTCAAGAGAAAACTATTTCTGAAATTTTTTAACTCAAATTCCTGGCTCATTGACTCATCATTCAAGTGATGCATGTTTGAAAATAGACTTCTCTTAGGTTGCAAATGGAGGATTCCAGTTTATCCATCAATCAATCATATGATGTCATAATCAACTATGTAATGTGTAGGCTGATGTCAATCAATTATGTCATGAATGACGTAACTAAGTTCGTCACGAATGCTTAATTGATGACGGACTAAGCCTTGTATGAATTGTATGTCTTTACTATTTAATAAACATTCTGATGAATATTTTGAAACTAATTTGACTGGCCGCTGTTGCTGTCATAGGCAGCAACAGCATCCAGTCAAATTAGTTTCAAAATATTCAACAGCTTACATGTATAGTTTTCTGAAAATTGATATTCAGAGAGTGCAGGGATTGGTCGATCCAGACACGGGCAAAGCATAGGTGGAGCTTAGCTAGAGATGAGTGGAGCATAGCTAAAACTGGATTCCTCAACTGAGATTCACTAAGCAAAAATGTCAATTTTCTTTTGCTATTTTGCTAAATCCTACCCATTAAATGTTTAGCCCTGAATCAATATGACTAAATAAGAAAAATCATTTACAATCAAACATTCTATAATAATCTGACTAGGAACTGTTGTGGGCGCAGTTGTTTTCAATCAATTTGGCTTCAAAATAGCCAACAGCTCCTTTATTGAAATGGAGGAATCCAATCGGTCACTCATACCCAAATATGTCACAGGTTAGCTGACATCACTCTCAAAACGACGCATAGCTACGTCACTAAAATTGAAAACTCATTAAGTGTACAAATTGTATGTCTTTTACAATTTAATAAACCTAGGCAAATTAGTTTCAAAATGTTTGACAGCTTACCTGTATAGTTACCTTGACATCTAGATTCCGATAGTTCAGGTTTCAAATTTTCAAATCGATTTCAAAGCATAAATGGTGGGCAGAGCTTAGCTATAAATCGACGGGACAAATACATCGCTCTAGTGAAATTCTGTGATTCAAAGTGTTAAAATAATAAATTTATCTAATAATTCCATCGCTGGATTATATCATCCTGGCGGTGCTGGAATCTTACACATATGGATAGTTTTATCCCTTTCACAGATGAATTCCCCCATATGTCATTTTCAAGGCAACCAAACAAGAAAACGGCCTGCCGTAAGCAGCAATGGCCTACCAGTCAAATTTATTTCAAAATATTCAACAGAATAAGTTTTATATCATAAAGAATTAACTTTTTTAGGTATTTGTCGGTGAAAGGGTTAAGTTTATTCATAGCAGTTGTAAATTTTATTAACCTTATTACATTCCTTGAGTCTATTGTGATGTAGAAGAGAAATCATTTGCCTAAAATTTACGAATTATCTGTTGTACATTTATACTTTCATTTCTGTTCATAATCAGCTCCTGCAACAGGAGATTATCAGCCAGGAGCCAGAAGTAATGGATGTGCTGCAGAGAAGTCGTCATCTCCTACAAGATATGCCGAGTTCATCTCCCACAAGCTGTGAACTGGCTGAACAACTTGAAGCCATAGAGGTGTGTATAAGAGCATAGGCGTAATTGATGATGGACTATGCATTGTTGTGCGAAATGTATGTCTTTACTATTTAATAAACATGCTGTTGTATATTTTGAAACTAATCTGACAACACCCAGTCAAATTAGTTTCAAAATATTCAACAGCTTACACGTATAGTTTTCTGGAAATTGATAATCAGGGAGATCGGGGTCCGATTGATCCCAACACGGGTGAAGTGTGGGTGGAGCGTAGTTAGAGATGGGCGGGGAATAGCTAAAACAGAATTCCTCCATTATTGGCTTGCTTGGCCATTAAAGGGAAGCAAATAGAGAATGGTCACGGGTCGCAAAATTGTGCTTTTGTATAATTTAATTAAAATAAAATATATTGTTTGCATATTTTCGAAATCCTCAATAGTAAGTTTCTCCACCCGGCATCATTTTTTTCACGTTTGCATGAGAATCACGGAGTGACGACATTGCGTGAACAATTGTTGTGGTATGATGTCATCTCATGAATATTATTTTGTTGTCATTTATAGCTCACACCACCACAATCAAACATGAGCATATTACCTAGATGCAAGAGAAACACTAGTGTTTATTAAACTAGAACTTGGATCAGAGATGATGTCCCACTTCCTAACTGTATAAGATGCTGGTTTCTTCTAGTCTGAAAACACGTGTGGTGTGATCTGAATCCATGTGGTTGACAATTCACGCGAGGACGTGATACCATGAATTTTATGGCCTGGTGAAAGGCATGACCTTAACTGAGACTTTAGTAGTGATAAAGTTTATGAAAATCTGTTCCTTTCTTTTTAATTTATAAAATATGATAAAAACTTATTTTTGGCATTTTTTGCTGAAATCTAATTCTCAATTTTGATATTTTCTAACACTAACACTCATATCAACCAAAAACGGCTTCTGCAGTGATCTTGAGAAATGTTCATTTGCAAACCAAGAGAAGACTATTTTTAAAATTTTACCACCAGCGGTAAATTTTCAAAAATAGTCTTCTCTTGGTCTGCAAATGGGCATTTTCTATGAGAAAATTGAAATTTTCTGGAACATTCGAGGGTTAAAAAGTTAACGAGGCATCTGTTGTAAATATAGAATTCTGATTTTCAGAGTGAATGGGATCACTTGAAATCTCGTGCTGGTCAACGACAGGTGGAGATAAATGAGAGCATGTCCCATGCAACAGTATTTTACGACAAGCTTGATCGGATGTTGATGTGGTTGGAAATGAGTGAGGAGAAGTTAGACAGCATGTCATCAGGATTAACGGCAGAGCGTGAGGATTTACTACAACGTCTAACTGATATCAGGGTATGTTCTCTATTTTCATGATTATTATTAGCTCACCTGACCTGAAAGGTGAGCTTATGCCATGGTGGCAGTCCGTCCATTGTATGTGTGTCTATCCGTCAAATCGTGTCTTCTACTTCGAATAATACTTACCAGATGTACTGTTATGATAATGTCTATCATCTAGTCTAGCTCAAAATAAACAATTAAAACTCCACACTCTCCTGGTCCTGCCCATACTGTGTCCGGGAATACCATAGCCCCAGGTACCGAGTCAATTCCCAATCACAGTCAGATTCGTCTATTTTGCTCTCGCATGCTAGTCGTGTTTTTTGTAGCTCTTAAAATTTGCGATTATTTACGGAATTAATGGTTGTTTGCTGAATTCATTGCTGGAAGGATGGAGGATAAAGGAAAATCATCACAGGGGCAGGACCAACCTTTAGGTGGCCCGGCTAGTTCTGCGGAGGGACAAGCACCTTTCCCTTCTCTGACCTTGGCTCAAGAGCCGATGGCGGAGGAGGAGGAAGATTCCGGCATGCCAGATATTTCGCTGACAGCTATGCCTAGTACATCCCAGGGATCTCCCTCGGGATTTGTATGGGTTTGCCAAGCAGGTGGTGATGTCGACGTTCCGTCAGGTATTTTCCACCCAGACTTCGTTCAACCCGCGTTGTCATTGGAGCCGTGTTTTGCGGTTCTTAGCGGCATCCCGGCGGCGTTAGGTGCAGCTCCTCTCAGAGTGCCGGGTTCTACCGTGGTAAAAGCGGCTGTACTCCCGCCTCCCGTGCTGGAGCCGATGGACTGCGGTTGGACACCGGTGCCGCTAGTAGTCGGGCTATGGACGCGCCTCATGTTGGTAGGAGAGCGGGCCATAGCTCTCAGCATGGATCGTCGGTGGCCTACTCATCCAAGGGTGAGGAGGATGAAAACGGTAGTCCATTGATGGACGAGTCCGCTTTCTGCACCAAAGCTGAATGGGTGCAGGTCCTTGGCTGGATGTCCGACCGTCTCGGGTTGCCATCGGATCAAGGATCTCAGCGTGATCCGGCGATGGAACGGACGTCAGAGCGAGCGGCTAGCGCTCTGTCAAGTGGCTCTTCGGCCATGCCGACACTCCCTTTGGACACGCAGACTTCTGACATGTTGGAGGTTGCGGCATATCGTCTGGTTCAACCAGAGTATGCGTTCCCCAAAGCCCCGAAGGGGATAAGGAGTAGGGTCCGTTTTCCGGAGCTGGCCTATCATCAGTATGCCCGGGTTCCACAGCTTTCCGTCAGGGAGCGAGAGGTGTTGAATAGGCCATTGGCTGGAAAATCTAAGGGGGCGTTCTCGTCCCTTAGTTTCCCAAGCCAATAAAGATCAGTTTAATGAGCTGACGCTCATTGAAGATGCGGCGAGGGCAGCCATGGCTGCGCTCTCGCATGGATGTACCGTCCTGCAGGGTATGCTGGCCTGCGTGGCGGAAGGTGGACAAGTGCCAGAGGCTACTCCCGGAGTTGTTCGGGACACCATGCGCTTGTCCCAGGATTGCCTGGCCAGGATGATCACCAGATCGTTGGCGGAGCGACGGAGAATGGTTCTTGATTGTGTAGAACCAGGACCTGAGATGAGGGCTGCGTTATCTTCTGCGCCTTTCATTGGTCCAGGCTTGTTCGGCGGCTCGGCACGATAAGCCGTATCCAAGGTCGCGTCAATGGTTGCTGAGCAGGAAGTAGTCGGCAAGTCGTGGAAGTCGACTAAGAGGACACAGCCGCAGCAGTCCTACAAACAGCATCGGCACGAGCAGCAGAGGCAGCGCCAAAGATCGCCCTTCCGTCTTTCTGGCCGTGATGTCCATCGGGCATCCGGATCACAGGGACCAGGCCATACGAGAGGCCGTATGAGGACGACAGGAAGGGTGGCGTTTCGGGCCGCAGCGGTTACCGTAAGGATAGCCGTGGCGGCGGTTCTGGGCCGTCATATTCCAAGAAGCCGCTCCACGCGTGGAGGCCGGTCCTGACGGGTTTCCGGCGGAATCAGTTCCGGTGACATCAGGAACGAAGGGAGTCGAGAATCTTCACCCAAGCGATTTAGCGTCTTTTCGTGCAAACTCGACCGCCAGCTGTGTGCAGATTCCTATTGTCGGAGGCAGACTTCAACTGTTCTCAAGCCAATGGGAAGAGGTCGTGTGAGATTGTTTAGTCTGTCAATGGTTAAGAAACGGCTACGAACCGGACTGGCTCATCCGTCCATCGTTAGTTCCGTTAACATCGACTCCAGTGTGGACTCCCGTTCCAAGGGAATCCGATCGTCTAGATGCCATTTGCTCAGAAATAGAATCTCTTCAGCGTAAGAATGCGATTCATCTAGTCCGCAATCAGTCCTCCCTAGGCTTCTATTCGATGATGTTCCTCGTTCCGAAACGTACCGGAGGATGGAGACCAATTCTCAATCTCAAACCGTTGAACAAATTTATTCTTTCTCCAAAATTTCAGATGGAGACTAGCAGCGGTGATGACAGAGCTGAGAAAAGGCATGTGGGCAGTGTCGATAGATCTGAAGGATGCATATCTTCATATTCCAATGTCAATTCCATTTCAGAAATACCTTCGCTTTGCATTCCAAGACAATGTTTGGGAATTCAATGCGCTTCCATTCGGCCTGACCACAGCAAAGAGGGTCTTCACCAAAGTGGTTCTCGCCATGACGTCTTATCTTCGCAGTACAAACATAGCTGTTCATACTTACATAGACGACTGGCTGCTGAAGGCGGTGAATCCAGTCACTCTGCGCAACAATCTCCAGGTAGTCCTAGCCTTACTAAAGGATCTAGGGTGGATTGTGAATCTAGAGAAATCAGAATTGACTCCATCTCAGGAGTTTGTTTATCTGAGAATATTGTTCAACCTCAGGGATGGCGTAGCTTTTCCGGCGGAGAGCAGAGTCAAGAGTTTGATTGCAGTACTGGAGTCAGTTTCTCTAGGAGCCTTTGTGACGGCACGCCAATTTCTCAGGCTACTGGGTTTACTAGTATCTCTGGAGAAGGTGGTTCCTTATGCGGCATTCAGGCGCAGGCCGATTCAGATGTACTTAATGTCATTCTGGTCTCAGAGAACGGATCCGTTGTCTCTGAGGATTCGAGTAAAAGAGCCATTGATATTCCATCTTCAGTGGTGGTTATCAGAACAAAATCTCCTGCGAGGTGTTCCTCTACAACTTCCTCAACCACAGATGTCCATCTTCACAGATGCATCGACAACGGGTTGAGGAGCGATATTGGACGATCAGTCAGTGTCAGGGGAATGGGATCGGATCAATGCGCAGAAACATATCAATGTTCTCGAATTATTAGCAGTGACATTAGCACTTCGAAAATTCGAGAGCTTAATCCGAGACAAGATTGTCCTAATAAGGACAGACAACTCAACAGTGGTGTCTTATTTAAACCGCCAAGGCGGGACAAGATCACCAGAGTTGTGCATGATGATTTGGAACCTTCTGCTGTGGTGCCAAGAGAGGAATGTTATTCTTCAGGCAGCACACATTCCAGGAAGACTGAACATCTTAGCGGATGCTCTCAGTCGAAGGACGGTTTGTCGTCCGATGGAATGGCAGCTCAACCAATCGGTAGCGGAGGTTCTATTCAAACATTGGGGCAAGCCAAATGTGGACCTGTTTGCGATGAAACAAAACGCAAAGATGGTCTCATACGTGTCACCGATCCCGGACCTGCTAGCTCTAGCGGTAAACGCACTGGCGATAAGTTGGAAGGGAATGTACGCGTATGCGTATCCTCCAACGATTCTCATCCCAAAAGTTCTGGCAAAGATAAGAGAGGGTATGTGCCAAGTACTACTGATCTCCCCTTATTGGCCAGGCCGATCATGGTTTACGGATCTGCTGGACCTTCTGGTCTGCAATCCAATCCCTCTTCCAGACAGAAGAGATCTAATCTCTCAGAACAGGGGTCTGTACTTCCATGACAGACCAGAAATGTTCAAATTGACTGCATGGATGTTATGAAGCAGTGTGCAATTAAGGGTGGCTTTTCTGAGCAAGCAGCGAAGTTTGTCGCTTCAGCCAGAAGAGGATCAACCACTAAAACATATAATTATAGAATCAACAAATTTGCATAGTGGTGTGAGAGAGGAGATATTGATCCCTTTTCTGCATCTGTTCAACACGTAGCAGATTTTATCTGTCATTTATACGAAGTTGACAAACTTGTACCTTCTACCCTAGCAGCATATAAGTCTGCATTAGCTTCAGTCATTCCCAGTCTCACTGTTGAAGGAGTGGAGAATGACACCTTGAATGAAGTTATTAAAGGAATGAGCAATCTGCGACCTAGACAGCCAATTCCTGTCCCAGCATGGAATCTATCTCTTGTTCTACAGGTTTTAGGGCATGCTCCCTTTGAACCGATTAGATCTATAGACATTAAACTGTTAACTATTAAATCGGTTTTCTTGGTTGCAGCAGCGTCGGCGAGAAGGAGAAGCGAAATTCATGCGCTTTCTGCCGAACAAGACCGTTTTGTCGTCACGGGTGAAGGTTTAACACTACTTCCACGTCTTTGTTTCCTGGCAAAGAATCAGTCACTTAAATATCCAGGATAGCTGATCAATTTGCCAAGTTTAACTAGACATAACCCAAACTCTTCTGCTTGGTGTCTGTCAGATGTCTGAAAATGTATTAAAAACTTACTGAGGAGTGGAGAGATGACCCGAAATCTCTGTGGTTATGTCTCAAAGCTCTTAATTTACGCGCCTCGAAAGATACCATTTCTCGTTGGATAGTCGATGCTATTCAGATGTCGCACAAAATCGCTACAGGAAAGCAGATTGATCGTGCGAATGGCCATCAGGTCCGAGCACTAGCAGCATCGTCGGCCCTGTATAAGGGTTTCTCATTAGAGGAGGTGATGTCTGTAGCACAATTGCATGCCGAGTCGTCATTTACTGATTTCTACCTTCGCGACATCTCCAGCGCACTTAATCCGGTAGCCATCACCAATTTATCGAATCTGAATTAAGCCACAGCCGACCACTACTTCGCACACATCACAAGTTTCTTCCACTTGCACTGAACAATGGCCATGCACATGACCTGAGAACGACCGTGGATTGGGCCGAGCTCCTGTGATGATCTAAAAGACCAATCACTCAAAATGGTGAGTGTTTACATTAATTAAGTGACTATAAATAATTTACTTACAGTCGAAATACCAGACTGCTTAGGTAAATAGTCTGGTGTAAGAGTATACTTATCCTCTCAAACAGACATTAGACTCATTCCAATTTGAAAACTTAATCGATATACTGATATTTTTTTCAAAATTAGAAGTTGTACTAGCTTCTTTGCACTCTACTGGACTGCCCTAGCTGAGACTTGGGGCTGACACGGGTCTGGTGGGTGTTGCATCCCCTTTTCGACAGCCCTCTTGATTTTGTGCAGACAAAAGAGGGGGGGGTTGGGCGCGGTCTAGACCATGGAAGTTTAGCACTCTATGAGTCAGATGGTAGAACCCAAGCGTATGCCAGGGTTCTAGTCTCTTCACAACCTTCTCTGTCGGATGGTAGATGAGTGCTGGTTCGAGCCTCACCTCTTCCCACCGGTATTTATCATAATAGTACATCTGGTAAGTATTATTCGAAGTAGAATAAAAAAAGGATCCGCTTTTGTTTCTACGAGAATTCTTAATACTTACCAGATGTACTATGGCCCTGTCTCAGCCGCCTCGCTGAGGTGAGGCTGAGCGGCTTTCGCTATTTGTCAAGGCAAATATAAGACGAATCTGACTGTGATTGGGAATTGACTCGGTACCTTGGGCTATGGTATTCCCGGACACAGTATGGGCAGGACCAGGAGAGTGCGGAGTTTTAATTGTTTATTTTGAGCTAGACTAGATAATAGACATTATCATAATAGTACATCTGGTAAGTATTAAGAATTCTCGTAGAAACAAAAGCGGATGCTTTTTTGATTCTCCTTAATGTTTTGACTGATTTCAACTAAATTTGGCAGGAAAGATTCTAAGCTGGTACCCTCCTAAAAATTTTTTTCAGAATTTTGATTGATAAAATTTTTGGTTGAAAATCTTAGATTTTATGAAAAATCTACCGGAAATGGTCAAAATGTTACTCCTCCTTAGCTACTTGACATATTTCAAACAAATTTAACCAGATGCATTCTGTGGTGGTAGGCTCTAGAATGTCTTTTCGGAATTTTGATTTATCAATTTTTTGGGTGAAAATCTGAGATTTTATGAAAAATCTACCGAACATGGTCAAAATGCTACTCCTCAGCTACTTGACATATTTGAACCAAATTTGACTAGATGCATTCTATGGTGGTAGGCTCTAGAAATTATTTTCATAATTTTGATTTATTAATTTTTTGGGTGAAAACCTTAGATTTTATTAAAAAATCTACCGGAAATGGTCAAAATGCCATTCCTCCTTAGCTGCTGGACATATTTCAACCAAATTTGACTAGAGGCATTCTATGGTGGTATGTTCTAAAAACTCTTTTCAGAATTTTGCTTGAACAATTTTAGGGGTGAAAATCTGAAATTTTATGAAAAATATATTGAAAATGGTCAAAATGCTACTCCTCCTTAGCTACTTGACATATATGAACCAAATTTGAGTTCATCGATTCTATGGTGGTAGGGTCTATATAATCTTTTCAAAATTTTGATTGATCAAGTTTTTGGGTGAAAACCTTAGATTTTATGAAAAATCAACCGGAAATGGTCAAAATGTTACTCTTCCTTGGCTGCTTGAGATATTTCAACCAAATTTGACTAGATACAGTCTATGTAGGTAGGCTCTGGATCTTCTCTACAGAATTTTGATTGATCATTTTTTTTTTGTGAAAACCTTAGATTTTATGAAAAATGTACCGGAAATTGTCAAAGCGCATATCATCCTTAACCGCTTCTTGAATTTCCACCAAATTTGTTTGGAATAACTATAATGGTAGGCTCCAGAACTTCCATTCAGAATTTTTATTGGTCAATTTTTCCAGTCGCCACCTTGTTTAATGTAAAGAAACATGTGTCTTTAAATGCAAATGTTTCATATGCTAATGGGCCAGGTGAGCGTCACAGGCCCTTGGGCCTCTTGTTTTAAATTGCTGATCTTAACCATTAAATGGTATGCCCAAATTTGGTCAAGAAAATCAAAATATCTGCTAATTGAATGTCCATTTGCAGGTGGAGAGATAATTTTTGGATATTTACCACTGGAATAACTGGCTTGGTTACATACATAGACATACCATATGAGAGTAATTTCATTAAACTTAAATTAGTGAAATATTTACTTGCTTATGTGCATTTACTGGTGGTGGCATTTTGAATTTAAGGTAAATTCTGCTCTTACTCTTGTGTCCTTGATCTTACACTGTGTCCTTGACTGTTTAGTGTATAAAAAACTAGATTCTGTCACCACCACCATCTTTTTGTGGAGCCAAATGTATATGTCCTCTTCCATATCATATGGATAAATCACAAACCAGATTTGGTGGAATTCCGTCCAATGGTTTCGGAGGAGCTGCATTACAATCTATTTTTTAACCCTTTGATCTCTACCCCATCCCCTTAAAGCGGAGACGAAAAGCAGAGACGAATGTAAATATCCTCTTGTACTCTGAAATCATATGGGTAACTCACACACCAGATTTGGTTGAATTCAGTCCAGCGGTTTTGGAAGAGTGGCATTACAATCAATTTCCACATGCACACACAGACAGACACACAGACTCACACATGGGAATAATCCCAACTTTTCTTTGAAAAATCTGTGGGTAATAAAATAGCATGCATATGAAAAGGAATATTTGATTGCTACCACGAATGTGTCTTCTTGTCACATGTAGGCCTTACAGAATGACGCACGCCGCAAGATTACTGACCATGATACTGTGAATCATGAAGGTCAGTTACTAATGGACAGAGTGCACAATGGCCGTGATT
Source organism: Chaetoderma sp. LZ-2023a (assembly GCA_034401795.1). Lineage (NCBI taxonomy): Eukaryota > Metazoa > Mollusca > Caudofoveata > Chaetodermatida > Chaetodermatidae > Chaetoderma > Chaetoderma sp. LZ-2023a. The sequence goes on from CM067369.1 coordinate 91,320,416, forward strand.
ATGTGGACAAAGTTATCAGTGATTATAATGACCGCTGGAATAAGCTTAATAAAGGTAGGAATATTTTAACCCCGTAACATTCAACCTGGCAAAAACAGCTTCCGCGGTAGTCTTAAGGAATGCTCATTTGCAAACCAAGAGAAAAGAATTTTAGAAACTTTACTACTGGAATAACTGGCTTGATAACTGAGCCAGTCACTCCAGTGATAAATTAAAAAAAAAAATTTCTTGGTCTGCAAATGAACATTTTCTTGAATGAATTTGTGGGTTAAAGGGATGTTCGTCTCATGTTTTGCATAGTATTTTACTAAAAGATTATGGGATAGTCATTTAATATCATTCAATTTCAAATGGGTACATATATTTCTATCACAGTAATTTGTTTAATAACTTCTTACAGTTTTTATTGCCGGCATGTCAGCGCTACCACGTTGTCTCTTTAATTGATAGAATATGACATCAGATACATCAAATTCTTTATAGTGTATTAATTAGCCTGTTGACTATTTGGATTTTGGCTGCAACAACTTCCAGTGAAATTTTTGTCTAAATATTCATCAGCTTACACCACACTGATAAGCTATGTTGAGTCTGTGATTAATCCTAGTACCTAGATATCAGCAGGGTTTCTCTTAAGGATTCTTTTGAGGGTATAGACCCCCAAAATGCAACTTCGGACCCACAAATGGTGTGGCAGTGGGTCTCATATTGTATGACTGTTAAATGCTAATTACGCGTACCCACAAAATCTAGCATTGTACCCCCATAATTAATAGCTGTGAGCCTATGGTACTCTCTAATTTTAGCTTGGATGAGAAAAACTGCATAGGATTCCAAAATTTCAGTTTGAGACCTCCGAATTTTAGTTTAGGATCCTAGATTTCTATGTGCGGGACCCTTGGGACATCCAAAATTTAAATGCCATGAGAAACACTGGATACCGGGGTGCTGAGGTTGAAATTGAGATTCTGGGAATTTAGGGTTCAAAGTGTTAAAATAGATTCAAACATACATACAAAGTGGCCGGCACTTAACCCTTTCACCGACAAATCCCAGAAAAAGTCCCGGAAAAAGTATATTCTGTACACTATAAAACTTATTCTGTTGAATATTTTGAAATTAATTTGACTGGAAGCCAAGGCAGCAACGGCTTCCAGTCAAATTAATTTCAAATATTCAACAGTTCTCCTGCATGGTAGTTTTAAAAATGAGATATGAGGAATTCATCAGAGATTAGGGTTAAGTACAAATTAGCGGGACATAGCTAGAAATGGAACCATCTAAATTGCTGAATCTACCAAGTAAGGAGAGGAGTTTGGATTAACGACTGCCTTCCCAGGGTAACTCATTCCCCCCCGACTCTGTTTGTGACGCCTGTTAGAGAGGTCAATAGCGATACTATATCATAGAGCATATCGTAAAACTATCCAAATATTTTGGATAAGATAATTGAAGTCTGTATATGGTAGAGTTACCTGCTCTACAAGGCTTAACTCTTTAGCGCTCATATCAGCGAAAACAGCTTCTACAGTGGTCTTGAGGAGAGGACTATTTGTGAAATTTTACCACTGGAATGACTGGCTCATTTTCAAAAATGGTCTTCTCTTGGTCTGCAAATTTACATTTTCTTTGAGAAAATTTAAATTTTCTTGAACAAGTTTACGACTTAAAAGGGTTAATAAAATAAAGGGATCCATTTCTTGTTATTCACCACTCATTTCTAGCTAAGCTTCACCCGTCCTTTACACATGTTGAAATCGATTTAAAACTTTGAAACCGGAAGTCCCAGAATCTAAATTTCAAGGAAAAAACTATGCATGTTACGGTAACTGTTAAATAATTTAAAACTAATTTAAGTAGAGGCTGTTTATAAAATTGTAAATTCATCTAAGACATAGAATTCGTACACTTTAGTGACAAATTTTTCGCTGCTTTTTATGATAGAGCTTCATCATTTTGATTGGGACGTTAGCTAACATGTAGCAAATTTTATTATGGCGTCAGATAGTTTGAGTGACAGGTCAGTTCCCTCTATTGCTGCACAAGCATGGAATATAATACATGTGGCAATACGTTATTACGAAAAAATAGATAATATCTGAAGACTGCTTGGACAGAAGCAAATTTCTTCAGTTTCTCTATGGCAGTAACATTGTGATGGTTAAGGTATAATGGGTCCAGTTTAATGGCGGGAATGATTACTTTCTGGAGGGATCTTATCTGTCACTCATGTATCTGACATCATAATCAAATCAAATTAGTTTCAAAATATTCAACAGAATGTTTATTAAAAAGTAAAGACATACAATTCATACAACTTGATGGACTACTAAGTGTTTATGATGGACTAAATAAAGTCATCCATGACGTAATTGATTATAACGTCAGCCTACATGTGACGTAGTTAATCATTACGTCATATGATTGACTGAGAACCTGGATTCGTCATTTCTGTGTTCGTTTGTGTGCAGCTGTGTCTGGACGAGTCGAGGAGGTGGAGGAGGTGAGTCAGAGACTTGGTGAGTATGAAGATGCGTACCAGGATGTTGACACTCAGCTGACTGCCTGTGAGGGATTATACCAAACACACTGTGTGCGAGGCCATGTCGCAAGAGACCCGCAACATCGTGACAAAATACAGGTAGTTATTTTGTAGTCTGCAAAGAATAGCATAATAATTTCATTGATGGAAAATGCAGATAATTATAATTATATATGTGCTTTAACCCTTTAACTATCTGCATGATGAATTTCTGCACACTACATTTTCCATGGGCGTTAACTCTAGGTATGGTTAATATTTTGAAATTAATTTGACTGAAAGTTGTTGGTGGCTATGCCACCAACAACTTTCAGTCAAATTGTGTTCAAAATATACAGCATGTTGAGAGTTATTGCCCATTGGAAATATTTTCAGAAAAATGTGGAAAAGCTATTGCAATTTACGCTGTGACGCACATGGAAGTGACAAGTGTCTGCAATCCTTGATTCCTCCTCTTATTGATTTAAAGAGACTATCACAGATAGATCTAGAAATTTTACTCTTTAATGGTCAAATTTCATGCAAAAAATCTAAATATCCCTTTTGAATGTCCATTTGCACGGCAAGAGAAGCCTATTTTTGAAAATTTAGCACTGTTACGGTTACTGAGCTAGTCATTTCAGTGGAAAATTTTTAAAATAGTCTTCTCTTGCCCCGCAAATACCCATTCCGCAAGACGATTTTCGCAGCCATTTTTGGCCGGCGTGACCAGTAAAGGGTTAATATACGGAACCATGTTCATAGAAACTCGCAATTCGCATATATTTACAAACCACTCAATATCCAAGGAATTACAAATTATAAAATTCTACAAATATTAAAAATGCAAACATATCTGACTAGAATTTATCTACATTTTGCAGAGAAACCAGAGTATTTGTTATTTACTGGCCACTTGCGATTCATCGTTAGTCTTGTATGAACCGAAAAATATTATGCAACATATCTTTTGGATGTAACGATAGGATTTTTTGCATTTTCTGACCTTGTGTGGAAGTCTGATGGTTTCGATTGGAGCCTTGTGGCGCTCGTATTTTGTGCGTCGCCGACAAACTGTCTAGACATTTTTAAGAGTTTTTTAGCTCTTTCCAATTGAATTGGTTCATAAATTTATTTGTTCTCTAAACTGAGAAAGTTACGCTCATACAAGTTTCCAGAAAATAACAAATAATAATAAATGTGTGCTGTGGCTGGAATTTGTGTATTAAAATTTGTATGTAATAATAATACACCAGGACAGTTACATTTTAAGAAAAATATTGAACATTTAAAAAAAAAATTTATATCTCAGACGAAATGTGTCTTTAGAATTAATTTGATTTACAGCTAAACATACCAAGAAACTCCATTATGATTTCAGAGTCTGCAGGATGACATCCAGTCACTAACACCACAGGTTGACTTTGTGGAGGCACTGGTGGATGGACTGAGCCATGGAGCCACACAGCTAGATAATGGGAAGCTGGTGGAACAAGTCGATGAAGTGAAAACACGTCATCGGAAGCTACAGGATGAGCTGGCTGAGCTGGCATCAGAAATGGATGTCGGAGCTCAGCTACTCGGCCAGTTTGAGGTAAGCATTGCTTGGAATTATTAATTCAACAGATTTGAACCCTGAGCAGCAAAAGTTTGAATGTTCTAGAAACTGAACTCTTCTGCCAGCAAGGGAAAGTTAGGTAGCCATGTTAGACTGTGTAGACAATAAAAAACGGGATCCAAAAGTAGTACCTTTTAAGACTAACTTAATTTAGTTTGAGGGGAAACTTAGTTTCTTGTTTACCAAGAATTAGAAGAATGTTAAAGATTTCCAATGTTCCTTTAATTTGTCAAGGGATTATCCAATCCCAACAAAACTTCACAGAATTGTTCTATATCACATCATTGCATTCAGTTTGCAGCAAAATTTAAACGATTTAAAGTTTTTTCCATACTTTTACATGGTTTGGACTTTAGTTTATTTCTGTGTGATTTGTCTCCGTTTCAAGAATTAGAAGAGTGAATGTTAGTGTTTTCAATAGACATTTGATTTATCAAAGGGTATACTATATTTAGATTTCCTCATTTTGCGACGCTGGCACATATGTGTGATATGCGAAAAAACTATAGGGGTCGACATGCAGGACGCAGTCCATCTAGTTTAAATTTTGCTGTTGCAATGATTGGCTCAATAACCAAGTCAGTCTTTCCCGTGGTAAAAATTAAAAAAATGTCTTCTTGTTCTGCAAATAGACATTCAGTAGGCAAAACTTTCAATTTTCTTTGAAATCTTGACCATTAAATAGTAACTAACAAACATTTATTTGTCACAGAGACAAGGAAGATAACGTCTTTATAAATAAGTCCGTCGTGTATTTTGAAAACTTCAACTGCTGCTACTGAATTGACCAATAGACCCAATCAACCACGCTAGTGGCAATACTGTCGCTTCAAATGATCATTGTAATTTCATCACCTGATGTCACAATAAAAAAACATGACTTGTCAGCTTTAACCCTTCATAACACTTATATCAGCCAAAACGGCTTCTGTAGTGGTCTTGGGAAATGTCCATTTGCATACCAAGTGAAGACTATTTTTGAAAATTTATCACTGAATGACTGGCTCGATAACCGAGCCAGTCATTCCAGTGATCAATTTTCCAAAAATAGTCTTCTCTTGGTCTGCAAATGGACATTTTCTATTTTTAGGGTTAAAGTGTTAATGCATGAAATCAGATGTGCTGGCAAACAGCGTCCATCAAACCTTTTCAAATACATGTCAGTATTCTCTTCATATACACTCACTATCTTATTTGCTGATGTACTAGCGTTAGACTTTCTAATATTTCTAATACTTTGAGTAATATCCCTTCTTGCAGACCGCTCTTGTAAAGGTTAAGGAACAGTTATCAGAACTTGATCGTGATTTCCAGAGCAAAGCGCGAGTACCATGTGATCTGGATGCAGTCGTTTCACAGCTTGAAGACCTCGGGGTATGTATATATGATTACTGTATTCTGTGTCTGTAGTAGTAGGAACATCCTACAGCTGTATTCAGCCCTTCTTTGCTTTTGCCCACTGTCTTGTCCTTAGCCAAACTCTAGGATCCTCACGTCCATTCTTGATCTGAGTGTACCGAGTCTTGCTTTCTTGAGGTCTGACATCTAGCAGCACGCTTAACATATGTATGCAATCACGACCTCTCCTGTCTTTATATTTGCTGGCTCCCAGTATGGCGAATTCCAAGGCTCTCTGCTGGTGTCTGGTATCCTTAGTACATGGCCAAACATGGACCATATTTGCTTGACGACCTTTACAGAAAGCGGCAATGTATTACACATATTGTATAGTGGATCATTGGCAATTATGCTGTCTGGCCATTGGTGTCCAGTGATGGTGCGTAGGTGTTTGTGGTGGGAGGAATCAAGTTTGTCTAGAGCTCCCTTTGGAGGTTCCCAGATGTTGCAGTAATGCAGTATCAAGAATACGCAGGTTGCATTGTATAAACGTAGTCCTTTTGTCAAGGGCATCTTTGATCTACGAATCCATAGCTTCCAAAAGGACTGTAAAGCTATGTTCCCCATGACGCAGCGTACAGCAATGCGAAGAAGGTTTGACATACTCAGAGTTGTCTCTGAATGCAGATGTCAGCTTGCAAGCCTTAATTAATGACTTATTTTCCCACAAAGTTGGTACTTACGGTAGAGACCGACGTGGAGCTAATAACCCTTTAATCCTCAAATACCTTGAATGAAATTTGAATTTTGTCATAGAAAATGTCCATTTGCAGACCAAAAGAAGATGATTTTTGAAAACTTAACACTGGAATTAATCACTCGGTTACCGAACCAGTCAAGTCCAGTGGTAAGTTTTAAAAAATCGTCTTCTTGATCTGCAAACGGATAACATTTTTCAAGACCCTTGCAGAATCTGTTTACGGCCAGCTTGAGTGTTATAGTGATAATAAATAAGCTTTCTCCAAATACATTGAAACTGACGAAATGTAAAAGATATTTTCAATTCTCTCACATCTTGTTAATCTTAAGATCTTGTTGTAAAGGCATTACATTGTTAAATATAAATCTGTTTGTTTTTGTAGCAAACTGCATATGTACTGTTGGAAGACGGGTGTGGGGGTGGGTGGGGGTGTGGGGGGAGGTATATAGCGATCAGCATATCCGTCCATCCATCCGTCGTCTGTCCCCATCTTGTCAACGCAACTCCTAGAGGTCTCAATGGATTAACTTAAAATTTTGTCCACAATATCAGTATCATGTGCAGATGTGCAAGTGCTTTTTTGCGACCGAAAAGTTTTTCATTACAGAGTTATTCCCCTTTAAATATCTTAAAGCCGATACATAAACTGCATTACCAATCATTTCTTGTCAACGCAACTCCTACAGTTTAGCTCCGATTCTTTTGAAACTTGGTAAGTGTTATCATTACCACGTGAAGGTGTGCATTTGCTATCCGTATACCTGTATGTCCACCCATCTGTTCAAAATGTATGTATGTCCATCTGTCGGTCCATCCATCTCTGACAATCATTTCTTGTCAACGCAACTCCTCTTAGAGGTCTCAATGGATTAACTTAAAATTTCCTCCACATTATCAGTATCATGTGCAGATGTGTATGTGTTTTTTTCGGGGCCAAAAACTTATTCACTGTAGAGTTGGTATATACTTCATGACTCTGTTCACGAAATTCTTCCTAGAAAAATTCTTCCCTCCCTGAAACATTGCCCACTCTTCCCTACCATCCGTGTGGGGAGTGCATGTGCTAATAAGGGCGGGTGGTTGGGCTATGTAGTGGATATAAGGATATTTCTTACAATGTGTCCATTTGTCAGTGCTTTTATTTGAGAATGATTTCTCAGTTCTTCAGGAAACCACCGCCACAGATGACAATCACCGCCACTGATTATTTGAAATTTGGCGGTGCCCCAGATAACCACCGCCACAGACGACAATCACCGCTAGATCCTGTTTGTTTATTTGCATTTTGTTTGTTTACCTGTTTTGCATTGAAGATGAAAAGTATGTAATACATCATGATAGAGAGTCAGATTTGGCGGTGCTTCAAAATGCCACCACCACAGACGACAATCACCGCCAGTAGATTTTATTTCAAAATGATTTGTCAGTGCTTCAGAAAGCCACCGCCACAGATGACAATCACCGCCAGTGCCCATTTGTTTATTTGCATTTTGCTGGTTTACCTGTATTGCAGAAAAGAGAATGAAATATATGTAATACATCATGATAGAGAGTAAAGTTAAATTTGGCGGTGCCCCAGAAAGCCACCGCCACAGACGACAATCACCGCCATTGCCTTTTAGTTGAGAATGATTTGCCAGTGCTTCAGGAAACCACCACCACAGACGACAATCACTGCCACTGTTTATTTGAAATTTGGCGGTGCCCCAGTAAGCCACCTCCACAGACGACAATCACCGCCAGTGCCTTTTAGTTGAGAATGATGTGTCAGTGCTTCAGGAAACCACCGCCACAGACGACATGCACTGCCACTGAATATTTGAAATTTGGCGATGCTCCAGAAAGCCACCACCACAGACAACAATCACCGCCAGTGCCTTTTAGTGGAGAATGATTTGTCAGTGCTTCAGGAAACTACCGCCACTGAATATTTGAATTTTGTTTATTTACCTGTTTTGCAATGCAGAGAATGAAAGATATGTAATACATCTTGATAGAGAGTAGAGTCAGATTTATCCCCCTTTAAATATCTTAAAGCTGATACATAGACTGCATTGCCAACTCCTACAGTTTAGCTCTGATTCTTTTGAAACTTAGTTAGTGTTATCATTACCACGTGAAGGTGTGCATGTGCTATCCGTATACCTGTACGTCCATCCATCTGTCCAAGTTGTATGTATGTCCCTCTGTCGGTCCGTCCATCTCTGACAATCATTTTTTGCCAACGCAACTCCTAGGGGTCTCAATGGATTAACTTAAAATTTTGTCGACAATATCAGTATCATGTGCAGTTGGGCATGTGCTTTTTTCGCGGCCAAAAAATTTTTCATTACAGAGTTATCACCCTTTAAATATCTTCAAGCCGATACATAAGCTGCATTACACTTAGTGACAAAGGAATTTAGGTTTTAGGAGGAGTTGCATTTTTCATTGATTTGTTTTTCTAAAATATTGTCCTTTACAATTAACATTACATGTATGTCCACTATTGATGGATGTTTATCTGAAATGTTTGGATCCGGAGGGATATGCCGTCTTCTGATGGCTCTTGGTATTCTAGGAAAAGACAGTTTTTTTGTCATATTACATGTTCTAGGAAGGGGTGTGCATCCTATAATCGAGTACTTTCCTTGAGCACTTTTTTGTCAAGTTTCATAAAAAAAAATAATAATAATACCGTGAAAATTGAACTCATTTTCGCACGCTACAAATTCTTCCCGCCTTACGACTATGTTTAATGTATACCTCAAAACATCATTGCGGAAGTGAAATTATTAAATGGAGCGCCTAAATATTGTGTATCCATTAATAAAGATCATTTATTACATCAAAATTAATCCTGAATTTGACATAAAATGGCGTCGAGAAAAGATATAAATCACATGATTCACCTCCAATCGCAAAAGATTGTTTTTAATTAGAGCGAGTACTCAGATAAAATATGACTCGGAACTCTGAATACTATATATTATCATTGCACGATAGGAACTAATTATTGTACTTTAGGTCTGGTCCGTACCCGTTTGATAAACAACTCCCATTAGCGTATAAGATCTCGGGAGAACATGGCGCATCCAATCGCAAAAGAGCCAGCGGCTTGCCAACATAAAAAGCACTATCTCATTTTAATTCTCGGACTTTCAAGAAATTTTTGTCGTACATCTTGATTCCATTTTAGATCATTTAATGTTGATCGGCATTACAAAATTAATGTGCAATGCGAGAGAAAACACTGTTCAATTATTAATTTTTTCTGAAGGGAAATATTATTTCTCTGTTCTGATTGGATAAATTCTCCAGTTCAAGCCAATGAAAATAGAGAATGGCAGATATTAGATGAAATCTAGTAAACACAACTGGTGATTTTAAAACATTCCTAATGTTACATGATTTCTATATTTTCTCAGCAACAATCTATGCCAAAAGTAGCATTGATTTTGATGTAATAAACAATCTTTATTGAAGAATAGATGCGCAATATTTAGGCGGTTTCACTTCCACGATGATATTTCTGAGGCGTACATTAAACATAGCGGTATGGCGGTAAGCATGTGTATGGAAATTGCGTTCAATTGCCGTTGTAGGTTCTATATGAGTTTTAACCATTTTTGGGGATGGTTTGGGCCAAAATTTAATCTGCGTCCAATACAAGCTAGTGTTTTCCTCAAATAAAAACGGTAACAACTGTCTTTTTGCCGAATTCTATAATGTTAAATAATTCTGTTTAGGGTTGGTTAAAACATTTTGTTAATTCTAAGATATATTGTTCTTCACACATTGCATCTCTGTTTTTCCTTTCTTTTCTTCTCCAGTTTTTTAACAGTCAGCTTACGGACAGACAAGATGCAGTGTCTGACCTCCAGGGTCAGGCCAATGACCTCATTACAGCGGGATTTATAACAGAATCACAACGGCTTCAAGAGCAGGTATGTGGGTGTTATTTTTTCTCTTATCAAAGGAAGTTAACTAATTTAAATATTAATTCAAATATACAGGAAATCTGTTGAATATTTTGAAGCTAAGTCGGCTCGAAGATGTTTCCAGTTAAATTAGTTTCAAAATATTCAACAGAATATATCATAAATAATTTCTCGTTTCTGGTCTGTGAGCGTTAAGGATAGTAAACAATAGCTTCTTTAAAACAGCTTTGTATCTGAAATTCATATTCTACGTGAAAATGTTTATTTAGCAAACTTGTTAGATTGTTTTTAGCTTTTGATTTCGATTTGTAAGCATAAGACAGCGGAGCTTAGATTACAAAAGTATTTCAATTAATATGGTGATCTGATCTGTCACTCAAGTATCTGATGTCATAATCAAATAGTCCCATGGTAGCTGATGTCATATTAAAAATTACGTAGCTCCACTCAAAAATCGGCAGCAATGGGTAGCAACAGCACCAGTCAAATTACTTTCAAAATATTCAACAGAATGTTTATTAACCCTTTATCCCTTGAGTTTGTTCCAAGAAAATTTAAATTTTCTCATAGAAAATTTCTATATGCAGACCAATAGAGGCCTATTTTTGAAAATTTACTACTGGAATGACTGGCTCGTTTATCGAGCCAGTGATTCCAGTGGTAAATTTTCAAAAATAGGTTTTTTGATCTGCAAATGGACATTTTTCAAGACCTGTACTGAAGCCGTTTTTGGCCGATATGAGTGTAAAACGTTGGTGGAGCTTACCTAGAAATTGTCGGGGCATAGTAGATATTGGACTAATCCTGAACTACATGTATCATGCTGATGGGATGCTGGAGACCTACAATTCAGGATACTAACTTATTTAAGTCTCTTCGTGCATGCTTGTTCATAATGCTGCCATTAGCATTAAAAGCCAGCACGGCAACCTGTTCATGACCGTCATTGTCAGATGTTCCCAATTAATTTCACACGGTAACCAGCTTGTCATTATTTTTTGTACAGAAAATAGTTTAGATGAGCACGAGAGAGCACTGTTTGCCCTAATGTGACATATCGTACAAATGTGTGATTTGTCTTTTCCAGTGTTTGCATACTTTAAACTCTAACTTGTCTATTACAAATTGAAACGGCATAAATATAATTGAACAAATTTATTTATAAACACTAAATATGTTTGTTATCATCACAATGTACCAGAATATTGAAAAAGAAAATTTTTGATGCATGGCCTGAAATCCAGAGCCCTGTAATGATAAAAAATCTGCATCTTTCAGATAAAGCTGGATAGATGGGCATTCTGATTTCACATTCCTTAGCCCTTATTCTTCTCCCTGTTTGCTTTTGTGTTACTCATTTCAGTTTCCATCAGAGTGAAACTTGGTAAGTCTATTTGGAGCATTTTCGAGATATATTCAATCCAACACCACCTCCAACCTTAGATCACCAGTGTAATGGGTTGTCTATATATAAACATCTTCTTTCATGATACGGTTTGGTTTGGCCAAACCATGTATAAAATCTCTTTGAGGCATTGCTTTTGAAATCATCCCAGTTTGTGACTGATGGTCTTGGTCATTGCAATTTAGTGTTGGTAGTGTTAGCTGATTAATAGCCAGGTCCTATCATGCTTTTATAATGATCTCTGTATGTCTCGTTCACTGATAGATATTGATACAGTACAGCTCCTAAATAAGTTAATGTGTTTCCAAAACAGAAAACTGTCTGTACAATTTTGAAAATGATGTAAGAAATGTTCTGTTGAATATTTTGAACATAATTCATTTGGAAGACATTGCTGCCTTAGGCAGCAATGTCTTCCAATCCAATTATGTTGAAAATAAAAAACAATATGTTTTACTTTGTTTTGGAAACGCGTTGACTTAACTGAGGTGTTCTGTAGGTATTGTGACTCATGTTTCCTGCCCTTCAGGTGAGTGATTTGAATCAAGTGCTGGCTGACATAACCGTCAACACCCATGATCATGAATCGGAGCTTCTGAAACAGCAGCAGAAGCTCGAGACATTCCGTGATAGTATAAATGCCACTCTCAAGGTCGTTGATAAGGCAGTAGCTAAGGAAGAATCGCAGAGTCCAGTCAGTGGTGATATTAAAGCGATCAAGAAACAGCAGGAACAACTCAAGGTATGTTGTTGGAGGTGTATCTAATAAAACTACTGATCCCTTTTGGTTCAAATCTTTATACAAGAAATGCTTTTGCAATGAAACAGGATTTCCAGACTGGCGCTGACAAGGATTAACAAAATCGAATCCCGATGAGGTCAAATTTTTGATCGATGCATATATCTTTGAAACTGCTTATCCGATTTGGTGAAAATTTGTGTCAATAAAGATAAAAAGGTTTTAACCCTAAGCTAAGTTTCCACAACTTTTTTTGTGGTCACCAAAATCTGGAAAATCGGAAATCTTTTTAAATGTGATGAAAATGGAAAAGCGAGGCTCTGCAATCGCTGATTGTTCTTGGTGTATTTCAAAATACACAGTACTTTGCGCTGTTTAGGATTGGAACAGAAGTATGGCATTTATATACTGATGACATTTCCATTATTCAGATACTTTTGATTGTGTTCATTTTAATATTGATTTTACTGTCTAAGATTATTTTACAGATGAACAGTCGTATGAGTTCCAGCAGCTCATGAGCGATCTTGACACTCGGGTTGATTATGGTAGAGATTATAGCGTTGAAATAAGATTAACCCATTAATCCTTTAATGCGCAAGCTGGCCAAAGCCGGCCTCTACAGAGGTCTTGGGAAATGTCCATTTCACAGACCACGAGAACACCATCTTTGGAAATTTCCCACTGGAATGACTGGCTCGGTAATCGAGCCAGTCATTCCAGTGGTAAATTTTCAAAAATGAGTTTCTATTGGCCAGCAAAGTGGACATTTTCTAAGAGAAAATTAAAATTAAAATTTTACCATGAAAGGGTTAATGACGAAATCTAATCAGTAAAATTTCAATTTTGTGTCCATTTGCAGGACAAGAAAAGATTATTTTTTTAACTTTACCTCTGGAATGATTTACCTCTCGTTATCGGCGCCAGTCATTCCAGTGGTAAAACTTCCAAAATAATCTCTTGGCCTGCAAATGGTCATTTCTCAAGACCACTACATGGACCGGCTTAGGTATGAAAAGGTTAAAGATCATTAAACAGCTAACCTCATTCACTCTCACCAAATGTCACCACCCACCTATATGCCTTTACCTTCAGGGTTTTATGAAGAGTGAGGTGGAGCCCCTGCAGAAGCGTGTTGACTCTGTAACTGATCTTGGTCAGGGACTGATTCAGAGTGCAGCGCCTGGAACAAATACCAGTAATATAGAATCTGACATGGAAATTCTCGCAGAAAAGTTTGCCGATCTAACGGAGAAGGTAACCAGAATAGTACTGTATTTAGTATTTTGTTATTTAGATTATAATAGTATGGGTGGAGGCTGTGTAAACTTCACCATACCCGTTTGTCTAATAGGTTATCGCCCCTGAGAAAACTCATAAAATTTGGTTTCCAGCCCATAATTCTAGAGAATATGTACAATATATCCTCAAATTTAGTAGATGGATACTGTGTGGCAAGACATTGTTTTTAATATGCTTCAACAAAGTTGTCCATATTTGTTGTCATGGATCTAAAAATTTCTATTCTTCATCTTTCTGAAAAGCCACAGTATAATCTTGGTGATTTTGTTGAAATCAATTTGATGGAACGTCATTGCTGCACTAGGCAATAACAAGGATCAGTAATTATTTAGTGTTATTTTAATGAGAATGTTATCACTTAGACAAGCATTTGGTTCTGTCCATCTTGACCATTAAATGGTTAATCCTGTAGTAGTCCAGCCTACCAAAAACAGCTTCTGCTGTGTTTTTGAGAAATGGAATGACTGGCTCGATAACTGAGCCGGTAATTCCAGTGATAAATTTTCTAAAACGATCTTTCTCTGCAAACGGACATTTTTTATGAGAAAATTAAAATTTTATTGATCTTGTTTGAGGGTGAGTCTTATTGGTGGGGACTGGTCAAGAAAATCACAAGGTTTTGCTTAACAATTGTCCATTTGCGGGCAATGAGAAGGTTATTCGTTTAATTTACCACTTGAATGACTGGCTGGGTTATTGATTCTAGCAGTCATTCTAGTGGTAAATTTTCAAAAATCGTCTTCTCTTGGCATGCATGTGGACTTTTCTGAAGACCAGTGCAGAGACTGGTTTTTGGCTGAGTTGACCATCACGGGTTTAAACACGGCTTTACTGGATAGACATAATCTATTCTTCTTTAATCCAGGTTTCTGATCGAGAACGTCGCCTGGACACTGCCCTCCTGCAGTCTGGTAAATTTAATGACGCGCTGGCCTCACTGGTCAGCTGGCTTGCCGAGACTGAGGAGATGGTAGCGGGACAAAAGCCACCGTCACCAGAGTTTAAAGTGGTTAAAGCACAGTTACAGGAGCAGAGGGTAAGTGTTTTAAGGATATTGAGGAACTGTGTAACGGTTTTTGTAAACATTTCATACAGCACTCATCAGTGCTACTCATTTGCATGGAACAAGATCATTTCATAACTGTCAGCAACAATATTTGGTATCCTTTAAAAGCTCCTCCATAGCTTTTGACAAGGCTGTATTATAGCTTTTTGCCGCAATATTGTCAGATTGGACACCAGACTTTCTTCCACAAGCTCATGTCATACAGTACAGAGCTCTGTGACATAAGATAAAATGTTTCCAAAACTAAAACAGAAAGATGTTAGTATGAAATGTTCTGTTGAATGTTTTGAACATAATGGACCTAGCCACCATATGATGTCATAATCAACTACGTGACGTGTAGAGTGACATCACAATCATGAATGACGTCGATAAGTACATCACGAACGCATAATTGAAGACAGACTATGCGTTGATGTACGAATTGTATGGCTTTACTGTTTAATAAATATCCTGTTGAATATTTTGAGATAATTTGAGTGGGCGCTGTTGCTGCCAGAGGCAGCACAAGCACCCAGTCCAATTATTTACAAAATATTCAACAATTTACCTGTCGTTTGCAGGAAATGGATAGTCAGGCCATTCAGTGATCGATCAATCCCAACACGGCGAGTTGTGGGCGGAGCTTAGCTGGAAGTGGGTGGGGAAAAGCTAAAACAGGAACGGTCTATTGGATTGGAAGACAGTAAATGTCTTCCAATCCAATATAGGAATCCAGTCTGTCAGTCAATCATATGATGTCATAATGAACTATGTCACATGTAGACTGATGTAATAATCAATTGTCATGAATGTCGTGATTAAGTACATCATAAATGCTTAATAGTCCACCAAGTTGTACGAATTGTTTGTCTTTACTATTTAATAAACATTCTGTTGAATATATTGAAACTAATTTGACTGGCCGCTGTTGCCAAAATTCAAAATATTCAACAGCTTACTTGTATAATTTTCTGTAAAATGAGATTCTGAGAGTGCAGATATCGATCGATCCCAACAAGAGCAAAGTGTGGGTGGAGCTTAGCTACAGATGGGCGGGGCATAGTAAAAACTTGATTCCTCCATTATGTTCAAAATATAGAAAAATACGTTTAAGCTTCTTTAGGAAACATGTTAAGTTATTTCTGAGCTGTACTGTATATATCTATATTTTTCATTAGTTCTTACTACGAATGTTGGAGGATCGTTCGCCAAGCGTGGAGTCTCTAGCTGACACTGGTGATCAGTTGGTAACCACGCTTGAACGCCCTAAACAACACGACATTCAGAAGCAGCTTGGTGACTTCATGCACAGATGGGATGCGCTGAGCAATGATGCAACTCAACGACGTGAAACTCTGGAGACTGTTGCTGATATTGCGAAAAGTTTCCAGGACCTTCAAGATCCGTTACTCGAGTGGCTAGATTCCTCTGAGAAGAAGCTGAGAACTATACAGAGCGGGAAATCTGTGTCTGGAGGTCAGGCATTGAATAAACAGGCTGATGTGCTCAGGGTTAGTATTTCATTTACGATGATATGCGTATTGTTAACTATCACTATCGTGTTGAATGTTTTACAAGTAAAATGACGGGAAGCTGCTGCTACATATGGTAGTGGCAACATCCATTTAAATCAGTTTATGCGTGCATCAAAGTTTTTTGTCTGCTTGATATAAAATTAAACTATGACATCTTTTATTTAATTGATTAAAATTGAATACCATCTGTGTTGGATGACTTAATAGTGATTCAGACAGTAACGATTCATTCATTAACCCATCCATCCATCCATCTACCTACACATCCATCCATCCATCCATCTACCTACACGTCCATCCATCCATCCATTTATTTATTTAGTTTGTGTCTGAATCATCATCAAGTCACCCAAACTAGCTGGTATCCCGTTTACTTGTGATTTCAGAAAGAGAAATTGAATTTAGCCACGTGAAAGTATTGCTTGAATTATGTTATCGTGAAATAATTTGAAGTTTATGCTACTCCATACATACATATAGACAAGCTCAATATCTCATGAAACAATATAGAGAGTTTATAAGTGGCTAAACTTCTGGTAGGTGTACTGATTTGTTGGAAGAAAGACATGTCCTGCTCTTGTGTGAGCAAGTATTAGTTCACACCCAGATTAGCCTTACTATATATAAAGCTTGTCAGTGCTATTTCTTATGTTTACTCTGTAGGATAGGTTAATTTTGGACATGTTCGATTCTGAGACTATTTTTGACAATTTGCCACTAGAATGACTGGCTCAGATATCGAGCCAATCATTCCAGTGGTAAATTGCCAAAAATCGTCTTCTGTTTCTCTGCAAATGGACCATGCTCAAGACGACTCCAGAAGCTATTTTTAGCCGGCTTTCATGTTAAAGGATTAAATGTCTTATTTTATGGTTTAGAACATGGATTCTGATTTGTCACGACATCAGGATACATTGACTAATCTGAATGAACGATGTCAAGAGCTTCTACCACATTGCTCTGGTATGGAATAAGATTAAAACATAGCAAATTGATTAATTATAAATTACTTAGTGTTTTTATTCGAGGAAAAGACGCTAGCTTGTATTGGACGCTAGCTAAATTTTGGCCCAAATCCTCACCAAAAATCCTTATACTCATAGAAAGGATGCATAGAGAAATTGAAATCCATTCTCTAGAATGGTTAAAACTCATATAGAACCTACCACGAAAATTGAACTTTAATGGGACAGCCTAATTATCGCGTATCTTCAATAAAGGTCGTTTATTACATCAAAATCATTGCTACTTTTGACAAAATTTTGCCTAGAAAATATGGAAATCATGTGATATTAGGAATGTGCTAAGATCAGCAGTTGTCTTTACTAGAATTCTTCTAATATCTGCCATTCTCTATTTTCATTGGCTCCTATGGGAGAATTTATCCAATCAGAACAGAGAAATAATATTTCTCTTCAGAAAAAATTAATAATGGAACAGTGTTTACTCTCGCATTGCGCATTAATTTTGTAATGCCAACCAACATTAAATGATCCAAAGCAGAATCAGAATTAAAATGAGATAAAGCGCTTCTTATGTTGGCGAGCTGCTGGCTCTTTTGCGATTGGAGGCGCCATGTTCTCACGAGATTTTATACATTAACGGGAGTTTGTTATCAAACGGGTACAGATCAGACCTAAAGTACAATACTTAGTTCCTATCGCGCAGTTATAATATATAGTATTTAGGATTCCGAGTCCAGAATAGTTTGTCCGAGTACTCACTCTAAAAACAATCTTTTACGTTTGGAGGCGAATCATGTGATTTATATCTTTTCACGACGCCATTTTATGTCAAATTCCGGATTAATTTTGATGTAATAAATAATCTTTATTAATGGATACGCAATATTTAGGCGCTCCAATTTAATAATTTCACTTCCGTGATGATGTTTTGAGGTACACATTAAACATCGTCCAAGAATTTGTACCGTGTGAAAATGAGTGCAATTTCCGTGGTATCACTTATTTTCTACCAAAAAAAATGTGCTCAAACACTGTACTCGATTATAGGATGCACCCCACGTCCTAGAACATTTAATATGACAAAAAACTGCGTCCTTTAGTCAAATTTTAACTGTAGCTATTGTGTGTTGAGCCTTATGTGTAATCCAAGTGTCATGCGCCATATTGCGTGTAGATTACTGCATGTCCCTTAATTGGCACAGTGATGCAAGCTAGATATAGCTTCTATTAAATCCCAACACGAGTGAGGTGTGGGTGGAGCTTAGCTAGAGATTGGCAGTGCATGTCTAAAACTGGAATGGTCCATTACATCACCAGTTAGCTGAAGTCACAAAGACATATAGCAATGGTATGAAAATTGAAAAGTTTATCACTAGTGTCCGAATTGTATGTCTTGGATAACTCATTTAGTGGGGAGCTGTTAGTGACTTAGTGACCTAGTCTCCAGTCAAATTAGTTTCAAAATATTCAACAGTTTACGATTTGGGAAATCTGGTAATTCATGTCTCAAAATTTCAAATCGATCCCAACACATGTAAAAGTGGGCGGAGCTTAGCTAGAAATGGGCGGGGGCATAGCTAGAAATGGATTCCTCCATGGTTTATGTTATAGTTATGATTAAATTAATAATTTATACCAATTCTCCTCTAGATGATGATGCACAAAACATGAGAGGCAGAGTAGAGTTGATTAATGACCGTTTCGACAAACTCCAATCTCAGATCCAGGACAATCTACGTCAAACAGAAACTGCTCTTCCATTGGCTGAAAATTTCCAGGTTGCACAAGAGAAGCTATTTTCTTGGCTAGCTCATGTGGAACCGGAACTGCGAGGCCGTGAGTTGACAGGAAATGAAGGACAACAGCAGCTGCAGGTAATTCATGCAATGTTAATCCATGGATCAGATTGTTCAAGAAATCATAGTCTCACTATCCATCTGGCATCAAGAGATCATTTGTTAACCCTGTCACCGGTAACTTCCCTGTATCTCAATCTCGGGACAAACAGGAAAACTGCTAAATATTTTGAAATTAATATGACTGGATGCCAAGATTTGTCGACAAAATCCTAATTTTAGCTTATTATCTTACTGCATATCCATGTGCACGCCTTGAGAAGACTATTTTTTAGAATTTAACACTGGAATAACTGTGTAATATATCTAATAATTTGCTATTTTAACACTCGGCATGCATCGTAATGATAAATGTCACAGTATGAGATTCAGATACATGAGTTCAGCAAGCTGGCTGACCTGGAGTAGATTATCTTAAATGTTTGAACCGTTCTCTTTTCTTAACAATTCAGCAACGACTATAATAATCTTAGCAAACTTTCAGGAAATGAATATTTATTTTAATAAATAGTTATTTTTTTGCATCATTTTCATATTGTTGAAACAATCTGTGGTATAAATTTTGTTGAGCCTTATATGAAATGGAGGATGGCCGCTTGGCTCAACCTTGGAATCCAATGAATGAGTCCAGTTTTAGCTAAGCCAGCCCGTCTAGCTAAGCTCCACCGATGCTTTGCCCGTGTTGGGATCGATCAATCCCTACACTCCCTTAATCTCAATTTCCAGAAATCTAAACGGTTATAGGCTCGATATTGCAACAACAACACCCAGTCAAATTAGTTTCAAAATATTTAACAACATGTTTATTAAGTAGTATCACAATTCGTACAACTTGATGGACTATTATGTGTTTATGACGGACTAAATGGCGTGAGTCATGATGTAATTGGTTATGATGTTGGCTTACATTTGACGACTGACTGAGAAACCGAATTTCTCTATTGGTGGTTGGCATCTGTCATCCATCAAGAATCATAAATGACCCTAAGGCTAGAAATGGCCTTAGTTAAAGGTCAACAACCACTATTTACAACAATTGATTTGACTCCATAATATCTATAAATGAGTCGGACATAGATCTCAACAGTCTGTCCATCGACTATGAGTAAGTGTCCCACTCATATCTAATCAGTATTGTCAGATTTTAGGCAGCTAAAAATAGATTTACATTGACTTTGAAACCAGTGGTTGGGCCCAAGTTTATGTCCTTAACAGGGTAGCTACATGAAGTAATCTGGTAAATTTGTAAAACACGGAACGTCATGATACTGGAGGAATACCTATGCTTGTCCTCGAGTAGGGGACAAAAGTCAGCTGCCTGACAATGGTGGAATAACTGAGGAAAAAGAAGCATACTGGATCAATCGGCTTCACACAATGAAGCATCTAGGCATTGGCTATTTTGGATAAGGAGCTAAAATCTCACCAACACACCCCTGTAGGACATACGGAAAGATCACACTGATTTCGAAAGGTTCAATTATTATACTGTCAAGAGAAGAACTTTTGGAAGCAACATGGACTTGGACAGCAATAGCTTGCAGCAACATTGTCTCAAAACCTAACACCAGTTATCATATCAAAGTTAATAGAATGTGGGAATCTGAAATTTCATAATTATTATTGACAAAATATACTTGTATTGATAATGGAATGGTTTTATTGACGTGTATAAAATGTAATTTCAGCGATTACAAGATTCCCTTGATGAGATGATGCCGATAATGAACGTGTTATCTGAGACTGGGTCAGACCTCAGTGCTGTAGTACCTAATGCTGCCATCTCAGACACAATGACCAGAGCCAGTCAGAGATTTGCAGCGGTAAATGACTCTATTAAGCGACGAGCCAGCAAACAGGAGGAGTCCAAAATGAAGGCGGATGAGGTACAGATTTGCTGTTAATGGTGTAGTGTATCGTTAGTTTGATTATTCCCATGTGTTTTGAGAAAAAGGAAGGTTTTTTGCAATCTCATGTGTGTGTCTGTCAATCCATCTGTCTGTCCGGATATCTCCTCTGAAACTGTTTGGTGGAATTCAATAAAATTTGTTATGTCAGTTACTGATATCATTGCGGATTGCAAGATGCCATTTATGTTAAGCTGTGTCCCCAGGGTGGGATGGAGCATGGTGTGGAGGTGGGTGGCAGAAAGTCAGTGTTGGAGGAAGTCAGCCAAATTCGGTAGGTATGATTGCGGATTGTGAGACAATGTTTACATTAGGCCTCGGGTGTGGTGTGGTAGGTGTGGGTAGAGGGTGGGGGATGGCAGTTTGCAAAAGCGTGGGAATTTGCAATGGCATGGCATTGACTGCACATTCTAGTTAGATATGTATTGATAAACTTAGTTTTGTTTTATTGTATGGAAAATTTCAAATGATTTGTTCAAATACCTAGCAGAAGAAGTCCCAGATCTAGATCATTGTCTGAGGGGATATTGTCTGGTGTAATTGATGGATCCGATCTGTCACTCAACACCAGTTACCATATCAAAGTTAATAGAATGTAGGAATCTGAAATTTCATAATTATTATTGTCAAAATATACTTGTATGGATAATGAAATGGTTTTATTGACGTATATAAAATGTCATTGTCCTAATCGAATATGTCACTTCTTAACTGACGTCACAATTAAAATTTCAATTTTCTCATGAAATTTTCTCATAGAAAAATGATCTATCACTCAAAGCCAGTTATCATATCAAAGTTAATAGAATGTAGGAATCTGAAATTTCATAATTATTATTGTCAAAATATACTTGTATGGATAATGAAATGGTTTTATTGACCTGGATAAAATGTCTTTGTGTCCTAATCGAATATGTCACTTGTTAGCTGATAGTCCAGGAGCTAAAGCTAGGTCAGAATCGTGACGTAGCACACCCAGTATTCGGAAGGTCTGACACTTGCTGTGGCTTGGGGGACATGTCCCACACATTTTAAGCCCTGTTGTACAAACAAATTGTGGTAGCACTAATTAGTTATCCTGATTTCTTTGCATAGGGGGTCTAGGCTTTGGCTGTATCCACAGTGCACAACGATATAAGCATGATCGTGTCATAACTCAAAGTAATATCGTATTAGATTCACCATATATGATATTTATACGGATATCGACCTAACATATATCCAACATACATTTTGCATGCATATACCAAAGGCGAGGGTGAAATGTGAAGGTTATATTTTATGTATGTATACTAACTCCATCATAGAATCTGTATATCCAGCTGTACCACTGTTAACAAAGCACCCAGGTAATGGTGGTTGGAATGAGACAGATGGATGTGGTGGTAATCGGTGTAGAAAAACAAATTAAAATGAATACTACACCTCACATCGCTCTCATTGTCATTGTCTACATATAATTCAAATTATGCCTGTAAAACTTGTTCCGCGGTAATTTTGAAACAAGTTCAAAGAATGATGACAACACTAGGACAGAATGACTCGGTCATTACATTCGACTTGGCCATATATGTCAAGGCAAAGGAGATACAGTGGCGATATAAAGAAGAGTTTAGTGACACTGTGATCAGACTGGGGGGATTCCACATTGCGCTAAACTACTTAGCTGTTATTGGACTCTGGCTTAGAAGATCTCCTCATAGAGGCCAACACATATGGTAGCAGCACGGCTGCTTCTCTACTTAAAGGGAAGTCATATAATCGAGGAGTGAGGGCTCACAAATTGGTTATGGAAGCGCTGCTGCGATTACAATGGCAGTCTTTTTCCAAATGGGTTCAACAAAATGGACAACATGAAGACCACATTACTCCAACAGAATTGGAGAGTGGATGAGAAAATTAAGATGTGCCGAAGCAGCATTGACGACTTAGACGCACTGCAAGAAAATTTCAAAGAGGTGTGTATGTACGTGCATAAATTGCAACAGCTGTTCAAATCCTTTAAAGTTGAGTCAAGCTCGAAATCACACCTGTTCGCATTTTGGAACTCATATATTCATATGGTAGAGCTGCTGCTTGGATTCATAAGAGCTGGGAGAACTGGAGATTGGCAGGCACACCTATCTGCTACTGCTGCTATGGCGCCATATTTCTACAGCATGGACAGAACCAATTATGCAAGATGGCTGCCAATATTACTTGCAGACATGAAGATGCTTCCAAGTACACATCCCCATGTACATGAACAATTCTTGAATGGAAATCATTCCGTAAGTCGCTCAGACCATCCATTCAATCAAGTGTGGACAGATATGGCCTTAGAGCAATCGATTAATTTGGATTCCAAAAAGCGAGGTGGTATTATTGGAATAACACAAAAGCCAGAAGCTCTGGAGAGGTGGTTTTTAACTAGCCACGAGAGGGCAGCCATAACAACAGTCACAAAGCAAATGTGTGGATTACAAGATAGTCACATGTTTGGAGTACATAAGGAAATGGGGACTAATCGAATGAACAGGGATGAAACCGATGTGCAGAAGATAGTTTCGATGTTCTCATCAGATATAATGACCAATCCCTTTAATATTGCGGAAAACGACGACAGCGAGTGTCTTCCGCTTGTAAACATTGCAACTGGCGTGGTATTGCCTAGTGAAATCGCCAAGAGACTTGTTTCCGCCTGTGACATTGGTAAGGAGATTATGGAAAATTTTGTTCAGGAGCGGCTGGACACTAACACGAGAAGCTTTTGGGACACGTTGCCACACTTAAAACTTAAAACATTTGCCAGCCTAGCACAGAAGAAAAAACTCAAAACAAATGAGGAAAAAATTCACAATGTGAGATCTGACCGCGAACTATTTGGTCGATTAATTATTGCCGCAAGGTCCAGAGATGTTGATTTAAAACTAGTGATGACGTATGAACTGTCTGCTGTTCCACTATCATTGTCACATACGGATGGGACTCTAAGAAAGAATGTGAAACGTGTTTTGTTAAGTGAACTAGAAAAGGAAGTAAATGTTGATGGACGGCTTCACCTGTTGACAAGACAGGCGCAACAGCTTATGTAGTAGATGGCATGGCAATTGTGCAAATGGTTAAAACTGGAGGTACGTCTACATTTGGAGAATTGGCTGATAAATACTGGCACATCTTTACATTTCCACTGAATCAAGAAGACTGCAACAGAGTAGATATAGTTTTTGACACATATGATAGACTGGAATCTCTCAAAGCGGAAGAGCGGCTAAAACTTTGGTCATCAACAGCATTGGAAGTAAAGATTGCTGGAGAAAATACTCCCGTTCCAAAGCAATGGGCCAAGTACATCAGCAATCCAAGCAACAAAAGTAACCTGATTGCATTTCTCAGCAAGCGGTGGCGTGATACTGGTCCAAATATGCTATCTGCCGACAATTGCGTCATTCTTGCTGGTGGCTTTAACGATGGAATGGATGTTGTTGTCATTTCAGCGAACAATTCGTCGTATTTGGAAGAACTTCGATCAGATCACGAGGAAGCAGATACGCGTATGATGTTGCACGCGCTACACGCTTCAAAAGACCACATGCGTGTTGTTATACAGTCTCCTGATACAGACGTGGCAGTACTTAGTATATATACACGTATCGTTCGCTTCACTGTTCTGAACTATGGTTCCGTACAGGCACAACGGACAAATTGCGATACATACCAATACATACAGTTGCTCAAGTACTGGGCCCAGCTATCTGTCTGTCTTTGCCTGGGTTTCATTCTCTTACAGGGTGTGATAGCACTAGTGCATTATTTGGAGTCGCTAAGAGAAAAGCATTCAATCTCTTAAAGTCATCTGAATGTCATCAGCTTAGCTTAGCCCAACTCGGCGAACATGTTGACTTATCACCGAATACTGCAATTCTATGTGAGAAATTTGTCTGTGAGTTGTATACCACCAGGGATGTGGGAAAGACAGCTGATGAAACCCGTTATTGGCTCTTTTGTCAAAAGAGACAAAGAAATGAAAATCTTCCACCTACATCGAATAGTCTAAAGCATCACACCGAAAGGGCCAATTTCAAGCTCTTGTTTGGAGACGTTCATTGCAAGCTGTTCAGAATCTTCCATCTCCAAATGGACATGGCTGGAGTATAGTGGATGGTCTACTCAAGCCTGTTCTAATGTCAAAGGATCCTGCTCCATTTGGATTAATTGAACTCACATCATGTAGATGTCAAAAGTCTGCCTGCAAAAGAACAGATCTCTGTCAATGCAAGGCTAACAATCTACTCTGCACTGAAGCATGCCTTTGTATGGGAGGTGAAATGTGTGACAATGTTCAGCATACAATTGTCGAAGATGACTCTGACACGGATGAGTAACATTCTCTCATTTGCTCACGTGATAAATATGTCCTGCCAGCTTGTGTAGACATGCACTGCATGTCAGTTAAAAGTTTAATTATGAAAAATGTAGAAAACATGGGCATTGTTGTAGCTAAGGTATTGCTAGTCACAAGAAGACCTAAGTGCCCCAATATGTACAAAGCAACATACGGGTGTCTTAAACGAGGTTGATTATGTATAAATCTGCGATATACGATCACTCCTTTCCATTTTGGTTAAGATTGTATTGATATAACATGCCCTTAAGTTTGTGAAAAATTTACCATTGTGAAAATTGTTTGAGAGCTACATTCAACACCTATTGTAAATGGGCTTCTCACGGGTTAGTGATACCACAATTTTCTTGTACAACACGGCTCAGAATATACACAAGACATCGGTCTAGCATAATATAGAGACAAACCTTCTGAATACTGGGTGTGCTACGAAACCATTCTTCTAGACCCCTTTTGAAAATTGGCTCCCGGACTATGACGTCACAATTAAAATTTCAATTTTCTCATGAAATTTTCTCATGAAAAAATGTCCATTTGCAGACCTAGAGAAGACTATTTTTGAAAATTTACCACTGGAATGACTGGCTCTGTTATCATTATTTGTTTATTCATGTTCTAGGTACTAACTCAGCTGGATGAGTTAATGGAATGGTTTGCTGAAACGGAGACGGATCTCCGTGCTACCATGTCTATCAGTTCTCAGCCTGAAGAATTACACAAACAACTCACAGGGCATAAGGTACAGTGAAAGTGCAATATGGTGTAAGCTGAACCAATAGCACATACATGGAGGATCTGGAAGGAGATCCCATTTCATATCACTATTATCAATCGAGTCGAAAATTATCAATTATGAGAGCAATGTGATAATTTTTGGCGAGGTTGATAACAGTAATCTGAAATGGGACTGAGTTTGAGATTCTATTTATAACATAAACCGCTATTTTCACAAATATTCAAATAAAGAATGATAATAACTATGTCATGGGTTCGGGGCTCGGTAGGTGTGTGCCTCTGGTTTCGCAACCATTAAATGCACCCCTAGCCCGCGTTGTTGATGCCTTGTTGGTGTGGTGGAAGTGATTGTGGGAAATGATACTTGGCACTTTCAATCGGTTGTGTGTTCGATTCCCTATCAATGCCAATATGCTGTAATGCCACAACTACTTGTCTAACTCATGTCATTGTTATTCTTCCAGGCACTGAACACAGACATAGGTAACCAGAAAGCCAAAGCTCGCGATATCACGTCGTCGGCTAAGCGCCTGATTCGAGAACATTCGCTATCCGAAGAATCTGTTATTCGTGACAAACTGGAAGAATTGAAACACCAATCCGATAATGTGTCTAAGCTTAGTGCTGATAGACTAAGTCAATTGGAACAAGCCATGCCATTGGCTACACAGGTACATGATTGCCATGCAGACATGGTGAGATGGTTCACCGAGTTTGAACCCGTGCTCGCGGAACTTGAAGTTATGGTGATAAACTCAGAGCACGTCAAAAAGCAACAAGACCGTATTAAGGTAAGAATTTTGCACACAGCTAATGTAAGATCTGTTGGTGAATAGATGGATTGGCAGGGTGACTTGACTGGGAGGATTGCTAGCTTGGTTCAGTGGCACCTTCCCAAAGGAATCCCTCTACAAATTAAAGATGTTTCTAATCCTTTAAAGCTGAAATGACAAATTACTTATGATGTAAGGAACTTTCTGTTTGAATTTATATGAAACTACATTGGCTGTTTCTGCCATTGAGCTGTCTTAGATTATATGTCTTAGACCGTATTGAGTTTTTACACTGAAATTTGACCTCTATAAACTGGAAATCTCTCGAAATGGAACACATTTTAAAATCCAGTGTGGATTCTGTTTATAGTTGTTCCATTGTAGATGCTTAGATGGGTGCTTGGATTTTACATGCTTGTAATGATCCGAATACATATATATATATATATATATATATATATATATATATATATATATATATATATATATATATATATATATATATTACAACTCAGAAATAACTTAGAAATGTTTCCAAAACAAAACAAGAGCAATCAGGTTTTCCTGATTTCTTTGGCCCATGCCCATATTTGTGGTATTGTAGTGTATGGTCACACTCTTGTGTTAAAATTTGAGCAAAATCAAACCAGTAGTTTCTGAGATATCCATAGATCTAGAATTTGATCCCATCTGAATCCGGGTTCTTTTATCTGGATCGTGGCCATTTCACTTCAAGAGTATACTTACCTCCCTAATACTTTTGATATTGCTAAATATTCGCTTTCACTCAATAAACACTCAGATTAAAACAGTTAGGCGCCCCTAGTGGGCAGGGAGTCAGAGCGTAGTCTGGCGGATGCCAGCCCCACCACCGCGCATGCGCAGACTAGCACTTCCTCTTTGCTAGATTATTGGCAAAGAGAACACACATGTTTTTCAGTCAATAGCTTTTCTTGCTCTTTAACGTTTTTATTGGTGTTATTTTGGAAGTGATAAGACCTGATTTGGATGGCGGGAGGATACACTTCGCCACCGGAGGACGTTGGACCTTTAAATCAGGTGACTTCTAGTAAAATTAGCGAGTTTTCTTCCCGGTGTATTGTGTTTCCGGGACTCGCGTTTACCGTGATAAGCGCCTTAGTTAGTTGGTTTAGGTCAACTCGGTGCTACCTAGGACTAATTTCTCTTTCTGTTTCTGTCCACAGGTCTGTATGACGCTAGGTTGTGACGTCACAGTTCCAGAGAATTAGTATTCTCTCCACCATGGTTCCATTTCCTACTAACACTGTTAGGTTATCTAACCAAATGGAAAATTATGCCCAGTGAGTTGGAGGCCTGATATAAAGGTCTTCTCACTTTGCCCTCTTGTTCCAATTCCTTCCCCTTGAGGTGGAGAGAGTTAAGAGGCGTGCAGATGGTGGAGTTTCCGGTTCGTCACGTTGGATGGTTTGTCTATACAAAGTGTCAGGTATCTAGTTATTGATAATGTGGTGATGTTAATTATTGTAAACAATCAAAGGGAGATAATTAACATTTTTGCCAGTAAAGAGTTATCTATATGTATCTGATGGTTGTGTAGTCAACTTATCCATTCAGCATACAATTCGTCTTTGCACTTGGATGTTTTGTTGGGATCAAATTTTTCCTGTCACGGGATTTATGACGTCATAATCAGCTGGCTATGTATTTATTAGCAATTCAAGCGCTAGGCTGGTTTTTGATGTATATTGATCTTTATGATCGTTTTCCTTCTCCTTGAGTTGGATTGAGTTTCTAAGCTTAACTAGTTGCTCATACTCCTTGTCCTTTGCCCTGTTTCAGGGACCGGGTTGCGCGTCCTGTGGACGTTTTATGCATGTCAAGTTCTGGCCGCATCTGTGTTTTAGATGTAGCCCTTGTGGTCCATTGATTAATTGTGACATATGTAAGCACTGGGGGGGCGAATTAATGTCCGAATTCTTGTGCTGCTTACAGGCGACGGACAAGGTGGTAGTGGAGGAGAAGAAGATGAAGCGGAAACGAGAGGTTGTAAGTGAGAAGGGTAAGGGGAAGGTCTCGTCCGCGGTGGATATGGAGACCTTTCGGACCGAGATGTTGGGAGAGATGAGGAGGACAATAAAAGATTTGGTTCCAGGGTTGCTTCGTGGCATGCTTCCTGGACCAGATCCTTTATTGTCCTCTTCATCGGCTTCGGAGCAGGTAATCCCCGCCTCTGGATCGATTTTCCTTAGTCCGCTTCCGTTGTCCGACGATTCAGAGGTGGCCCCATTAGAGGGGGCGTTCCACGGCCCTGGCAGCAGGCTTATTGCCGCGCCGATAGGGGACCGTGGACGGTTGTCGCTGGAACCCGCTGGCTGCTTATCAGTCCAGGGGTATCCGCACGCCGCGGTGGCCAGTGCCTCCTATGGCACCGTTCCTGGTCAGCCCGGGTTAGCTCTCTTTGCTGACCCGGGGTCTAATCTTTCTGACCAGGGTGATGAGGATTACCTGCTGGGGTCGCCGTCTGACGACGCGGACATGGATGAAGACGTTTGTGCACCCCTCGCGGGGAATACAGGCGCTTTTTTCCACGGTATTACTCACCCTGGAGTAAGGTCCGCGGTTCAGGTGGTGGCCCAGGGCGCTGCTGATGGCCAGCGGTACCGCATACCTCGGCTTGCCGAGAGTGTAGCTGGTGCTGGCCGGGCCCGTGGTAGGGCTATATATACCCCGCGCTCTACCGCGGTGCCTGCTCCTGGTCAAACCAGTGATATTCTCATGCCGGTGCTGTCAGGCCCGCATGTTTTCCCTGGCTTGCCAGGTGTATCAGCGTACCCGCCGTCTAGTACTGCTTGCGCTCAGGAGGAAGACGAAGGACCCCGTCTTGTAGAGCGCTCGCAGTTAGCCACGGAGGAGGATTGGTATGACGCTTGCCAGTGGTTGGTGAGCGTTAGGCCTGATCTGCCCGTGGAGCAGTCGGCTAGCCACCGTGTTCACACGCCGTGGTTAGCTGGGAAACCAACTGCTAATGCTATGCCTTCTCTGCCGCTGGCGGAGCATGTCGTTGACATGTTCAAGGCGGCGGAGGCGTCCATTAACACGAGTGGACGTCTCGCGAAGGCCCCTCGCGAGGTGGCCAAGCGTTGTCGCATCGTGCCCCTGGACTACCAGCGGTACGGTGTGGTACCCAAGCCCAGCGTGGATGACCGCGCGGCTTTGGGTGAGGATACGCGGCCAGGATCCCGTTCTGACGCGGGGGTCTTGTGCGCGAACGCGTTGCGTTCGGCGAATACCGCGTTGCGTGATGCGGAGGAGAGTGGGAGGGCTTCGATTGCCGCTCTGTCCCACGTCTCCCAGCTGTTACAGGGGGTAGTAACGGCATCCGCATCGCGCCAGCCAGGCCCGCTCGCGGTCCAGCGAACCATCCAGGATGGTATTAACCTGGCGCTGGACTGTATGACGCGGGCGGTGACCAGGAGTGTCAGGGCAAGACGCACATTTGCCCTGGACAATCTGTGCCCGTCTCAGGACCTGTATAATAGGCTACTCCGTACGCCTATGACGGGTCCTGGTCTTTTTGGAGGTGAGGGATGTCGCCACCTCCAGGAGACGGTCACCCTGGTGAATAACCAGAGGGCGCTGCGCGAACAGTTTGAGGTACTGCGTCGTGCTAACGTTCGCGCCGCGGCCCCTGCGTATCGTCCCCTGCAGGCTCGAGGTGGTGCTGGCCAAGTCAGAGGCCAGCCGCCGTCGCAGCGCCGGCCTCGGCCGCGTGCGATTCAGCCAGCAGTGAGGGGGGCGCAGGCTCCTCAGCCGCCGTCAGCCAGGCAGCCGCCCGTGCACCGAGGTGCGCGCGGGGCGGGGCGGGTCGCGCGAGGATCTGGGCGTGGTTATCGTTCCTGACAGGGCGCTTACCGCGGTAAGGACCACGCCGGTGTGTATGGCGACGGAGACAGTGCCGCTCTTGCATGCCTTGTGTCCACCGCGGTCCCTAGGTGGACCGGTGGGAGGCCGGCTAGCCGACCACATGCAAGAGTGGGAACGGTTAACTCAGGACCGTTTAGTCTTGCGATGGCTTTCCGTGGGGTATCATCCAGAGTGGATGACAGGCCCGCCGTCGCGACTGTCTCTGGTGCCAATCTGGACTCCCGTTCCGAGAGATCCAGATCAAAGGTTGTGTATCGAGGAGGAGATAAATTCCCTCGTACAAAAAGGAGCTATTCAGCCGGCACAAAGGTGTCCGGGCTTCTATTCAACCCTGTTCTTGGTAACAAAACGCACCGGTGGGTGGAGACCGATTCTCAACCTCAAGCCATTGAACAAGTTCATCGAGACGCCCAGTTTCAAGATGGAAACGGTGCGCTCGGTGTTGGCGGGGTTGGAGAGGGGGATGTGGACGGCGTCGATAGATTTGAAGGACGCTTATTTCCACATCCCCATCCACAGGGGTTTCTGTCGCTTCCTGAGATTTGCATTCCAGGGCAGACAGTGGGAATTCAGGGTGTTGCCCTTCGGAATTTCCACGGCTCCTCGGGTTTTCACCCGTGTGGTTCTTGCGATCACAGCATACCTCCGCAGGAGAAGCATAGCAGTCCACACGTACATAGACGACTGGCTGTTGAAAGCGCACACCCGGGAAAGTTTGTCCGCCAATCTGGAGATTGTTTTGAAAATTCTCACAGACTTGGGCTGGATGATCAATTTCCCAAAATCAGAGCTGACTCCATCCCAGAAGTTTGTTTACCTGGGGATGTTCTTCGATCTGGAGACAGGATATGTTTATCCTACTCAGGAGAGGGTTCAAATACTCATCTCGTTGATTCAGTCAGTGTGCGACAGTCGTCATGTCCTGGCACGGGTTTACTTGAGAATGCTGGGGTTGATGGTTTCGTTGGAACCAGTCATTCCTCAGGCCGCCTTACGCAGGCGGCCGATCCAGTTGTTTCTCATGACACAATGGACCCAGAGTACAGGTTCGCTGGACTCGAATGTGTCAGTGTTGGCGCCTCTGATTCACCACCTGCAATGGTGGTTGAATACAGAGAATCTCTTACCGGGGGTTTTGCTAACCCCTCCCCACCCTCAGGTGACTGTGTATACAGATGCATCGATGGAGGGCTGGGGAGCTTGCCTGGAAGAATCCACGATATCAGGGCTTTGGAATCTGGAACAGTCACAGGAACATATAAATCTACTGGAGCTAAGAGCAGTAGTCCTGGGCCTGGAACATTTCTTACAGAAAGTTCAGGGCAAGATTGTTCTTATTCGTTCAGACAACTCAACAGTTGTGACTTACATAAACCGCCAGGGCGGAACGAAGTCGCCCAGTCTCTGTATGATGACATGGAAACTGCTATGTTGGTGTCTGGATCACCAGATTACCTTGAAAGCAGTTCATATTCCGGGAAGGTTAAACCTGCTTGCAGACTCATTGAGCCGAAGGATGAGTGTTTTACCCACGGAATGGCAACTAAATCAATGTGTGGCGGATCGTCTGTTCGACCATTGGGGGAAACCCAACATCGATTTGTTCGCAACGAAGGAGAATGCGAAGATGACGACGTACGTCTCTCCGATTCCGGATCCAAGCGCTTTCGCAACAGATGCGTTAGCTATCAGCTGGGGGAGAATGTATGCATACGCATTCCCTCCAGCAATCCTGATTCCAAAAATTCTTCAGAAAATCAGACAAGAGGAATGCCAAGTGCTTCTGATCGCCCCGGATTGGCCAAGCCGATCATGGTATACGGATCTGCTGGACCTTCTGGTCTGCAATCCGGTTCCTCTGCCTCTGATGGACGATATTATCTTCCAGGGCAAGGCCCTTCACAACAATCCGTCAATGTTCAGATTGACTGCGTGGATGTTGTCAAGGAATCTAGAATTAAGGAGGGCTTTTCTGAGCAAGCAGCCATGTTTATGGCCAAAGCCAGGAGGGGGTCAACCTCCAGAGCATATAATTATAAAATCAACAGATTTGCAGAATGGTGCTCAAAAAGATGTATTGATCCAATGGATTCATCTATTCAAGTAGTAGCTGATTTCCTCTGTCACCTCTATGATGCCTATAGCCTCAAGCCTAACTCTATTGCTGGTTATAAGTCAGCATTAATGTCTGTTATTCCTTGCTTGGCTAAGAGGGGAAGTGATGAAGTAAATACATTGAATGTATTAATTAAAGGCATGGGCAATCTAAGACCAAGGAATCCTCCTGTGATTCCGTCTTGGAGTTTATCGCTAGTGCTTCAAGTACTAGGTGATAAGCCTTTTGAACCACTTAGTTCCATTTCTATGAAACTATTAACACTGAAGACTGTGTTTTTAATTGCTGCGGCCTCGGCTAGGCGTAGGAGTGAGATTCATGCCTTATCAGCCGAGGATGACCGTTTTGTGGTTTCAGGGGAAGGCCTTAAGCTGCTACCTAGGGTTAATTTCTTGGCTAAAAATCAGTCGTTGAAATATCCAGGTCAACCTATTATTTTGCCTGCTTTAACTAGATATGATCCTAATTCTAAAGCATGGTGTCCCGTCCGGGCGCTGCGCCGGTACAAACAACGTACGGCGGCATGGCGCACCGACCAGTCAGCGTTATGGTTGTCATATATTGAACCCCATGGGAGGGCTTCTAAGGACACCATTTCCAGGTGGATTGTGGAATGCATTCAGTTTTGCCATAAATCCGCCACCGGGAAGCAGGTTGACGTGGCCAAGGCTCACAGTGTCCGCGGCGTAGTGACATCCACGGCCCTATTTAATGGGGTCCCTGTGGATGATATTATGTCGGTGGCTCAGTGGCACTGTGAGTCAAGTTTTACAGACCATTATCTCCGTGACACCTCTAATCCTCTCGCCTTGTCGGTTTTGAAAAAATAAATCGGTTTATATTTTTTGAGGTGATTTCCTCATTACTTATATATATCACAATTAATTTATGGAAACACCCACTTTTTTGGGCCTGCATCAGTCTTTACCGATGGGAAGATGATGTCAGCAGCCATTTTCAACAAGGTCAGTCTTGTTCATGTGTTGTCCGTTGTTGATTGTATTGTCACGATTACCCGTTATTAATATGGTGATGGTTTGTGTATTTGTGTGGTTCATTGTTGAGAGTTACGAAAATGGAGCTTTTTCGTCTCTGTCCTGTAGTACATGGCACTTGTACGTAGAGAGCGTATAGGACATTGAGGTCAGTCGACTCTTCCTCCCAGGAAGGAGGGGGGGGGAGCGCATATGACATTCGGTCATCTCTCATACATCGGTCGTGTTATCCGATGGTTAGTCAAATCCTGACTGTTTTTTCTTACAGTTTCAGAAGTTTAAGTGCCTTAAACGCAGAAAAGCGTATTGGGATGAGCTGGTCTTTTGACCTCGCCTCCCTCCCGCCAGATTCACTTTCGAATTCTGGCAATATCAAAAGTATTAGGGAGGTAAGTATACTCTTGAAGTGAAATAAACGAAATCTAGGATTTCTTTTTTCACGAGAGAGTTGATACTTACCTCCCTAGATACGGACCCGGCCTCTCCACCCCACAGAGGCTCGGTCTTCAGGCTCTTAATAGTTGCATGTGTGTCAGCCAATAATCTAGTCAGAGGAAGTGCTAGTCTGCGCATGCGCGGTGGTGGGGCTGGCATCCGCCAGACTACGCTCTGACTCCCTGCCCACTAGGGGCGCCTAACTGTTTTAATCTGAGTGTTTATTGAGTGAAAGCGAATATTTAGCAATATCAAAAGTATTAGGGAGGTAAGTATCAACTCTCTCGTGAAAAAAGAAATCCTAGATTTCGTTTAAATTCTAGGAATCCTCTAGCACGGCAAGTTCCTTCCTTGCTTTGAGCCCAATCGAATCAGTAGTTTTGAGATACAGGTGCATATGGATAGATGGCCACACCCATGCGCACGCACCCAAGGCCCTCTTTCCCCTTATGGGATGAGGGTAATAATATGGTCTGTTGACTATTTTGAACATAATTGGACTGGAAGGCATTGCGGCATAAAGGTCTTGTGAGGACTTGCGGTCGATAACGAGGTTCAATTAATTTTATGGTCTACTACACTATTTAAACACAATAGCGTCACTTTGGAGTGAGAAAAAGATGTTAGGCAGCCCAAATAACGAGATTAAATGACGCCTCAATCTGAATCAAATCACCCCTCACTGTGACGTAACACCGGGAACGGCGCTGTGAGCTTGGTCAATATTTCTCTGCCTGTAGTACAAAGGTAACATATTTTAAAACGTGCGTTTAACAGGATAGACTTCACCTACCATAACATAAATTATGTCAGGTTGAAGCTATGTCTTCATGAAATAAAAATCATGATTTTTTAAAATCTATTATGATATTTACTCATTTTTAATGGTTTCATGGATAGCTATATTCGCATAATAATAGGCCTATAACTACGGTAAACCATGGGCAATGCTGAAAATCGGCAATATTTCACTGCATGTGACAAATACTCTGTAGTCTAGTAGACCTAATTGCGGATCCATTACCATTCTGGGTGTACTATGTAATATCTGGGATGGATGGATGGATGTGAGTGTGATGATCGAGGTGGGTGGGACTGGGAGAGGTTGACGATGGCTATAATTGTACTATTATTCATATCTAAATGTATAGGCTACAGTGTGCATTTACAACTTTTTCTGAAGATTACAAATGTACAATAAGTGTGTCAGTGTGTCATATGTGAAATTTCCCGTGATTACTGATTAGAATGTAATTGTTTACCTATAAGTTTTTGGCAATGTGTTTGTATAATAATAATGTAGAGGTATGTACGGGTCAACACGTACGTTTTGTGGGGGGGGGGGGCATCACGCCTGTGACAACGATATGAACTATATCGTTTTCAAACCAACTTCTTCCATGTATGGAAGTAGCAAAACTGTAGTGGATGAACAAATTTTAAATAGGTAGGCGAACTGACAGATGTTCAGAGGTCGCTAGCGTATCATCTTGACTTACAGTGCAGCTCATAAATAAGTTTAAATGCTTCCAAAGCAAAAACACAAATATGTTAGTTAGAACCATATGAACATGATACAAGAAACGTTATGTTGAATATTTTGAACACAATTTGGGTTGAAATCCAACCCAATTATGTTCAAAATATTCAACAGTATATATTATTTAGGTTGTACTATAAGCGTGCGGACGGCAGTAAAAGCCTGGCTACGCACCTCGACCGCTGCCTAAATGGACCTTTCCAGTTTTAGCCATGCCCTGCACATCACTAGCTAAGCCCCACCCACACCTCGCCGTGTTGGGGTTGATCGATCCCCAAATGTCCTAGCTATCTATTTCAGGGAAGCTGTTGAATATTTTGTAACTAATTTGACTGGGAGCTGTTGCTGCCTATGGCAGCAGCAACAGCGCCCAGTCAAATTAGTTTCAAAATATTCTACAGAATATTTATTAAATAGTAAAACAAACAATTTGTACACCAACGCATAGACCGTCTTCAAATATGTGTTCATGACATCATTCATTATGATGTCATTATACACATCACGCAGTTCATTATGATATATCATATTATCATATGATGGGTGGGTACTCTATGTAGACTATACGCAAATAGATTAGTTTAGATTAGATTTATATTTACCCGACATTTTAGTTAATTTTATACACATAACTTGAGTAACTGCTATATTGCAATCATAAATTTATTCATAAGCCCACATAATGGTAAATTGCGATCGTACGTGCACTGAGCGGTGTAGGCCTACTTAACTATCATTTAAAAAGATGTGTACATACATGCCTATCATCAATGCAACATCTCTGCAGTCAATCCAGAAAGATAAGATATATATGCATTTGTAGAATTGTATTCCAAGAAGTGTGTAGGTCAGTTTGATTAAATATAGCCTAATTCACGTACACGAAATCCGATGTTACTGTCACCTCTAACAGGCCTATACGTTAGAATTGTGATGTTGGGCACCGTGACCATGAGGTCTGTCCTTTAAGTTTAATCAACAAAAATATCATCAACTTCGATATTATTGAACCTTTGTGCATCTCGAACAATGTAGTGTCCCTGTGTGAACAATGAATTGTCAAAGAATAGGTGCATAGGTGCCTAATACGCATGGCAGTAGAGAGCCTAGCTATGCTCCCCGAGATAATAGTCTAGACTAATAGGAATTAGTGTCACCCCGGTGTGACGTCACATCTATAGCGTGATAGCTAAAAACGTTTGGTTGTCAAGGTGGTTGCTATATGCTTATCTCCGCTTTGGCTGGGCCGATTACAAAAAATTAAAAAGCATTTTGTTCTTCTAGTAAAGGAGAATCTGTATTATGATTGTCAAGTTAATCAGAGCGATCAAGTATCTAGTCCTCACAACATCTTTAAGGCAGCAATGTCTTCATATAAAATTATGTTCCAAATAGTCAACAGAACATTTCTACCTCATGTTCAAAATTGTACTATCATGTTTCTGTTTTTATTTTGGGAAAATGTTATCTTATTTTTAGCTAACCTGGCCTGAAAGGCCGAGTGAGCTTATGCGATGGCGACCGTCCATCGTCCGTCCATTGTCTGTCCATCATCCGTCCATCATCTGTCCGTTGTGTCATCCATCAACTTTTACTTTAACCCTTTAACCACTTGAATTTGTTCAAGAAAATTTTATTTTTCTTATAGAAAATGGACAATTCTCAAGACCACTGCAGATGCAGATTTTTGCTGATATGTGTGTTAAAGGGTTAGTTTAGCGGTACTGTTATAAGCTTTACCATGAGAGCTTGTGTTCATTATGTGAAGCAGTCGTGTCTCAGTCTGGAACATTTTATCCATTCTTTCATTACCAGGTCCTAAAGCAAGAACTGGGTGATCAAAAGCTGAAGCTCGACAAGCTGAATAAGGCTGGTCGCGCTTTGATACGCATCTGTACAGATGATGAAGGGCCGAAGGTTCAAGCGATTTTAGATGATGACAATTACCGGATGGGTGAAATTCGTAATGCTATTCGAGAACGGTCAAATTCGATCGACGAAGCTCTGCAGCATTCGTCTGAGGTAAGCCGGCAATTTTTGTTTAGCTTATATCAGTCTATGGTTTGGTTATATAATAAGATTTATTTTAACCCTTTAATGGTCGAATTTGGTCAAGAAAATTTTTCTCATGGTAAAGTGTGGTAAATGGTAAATTTACCACTGGAATCACTGGCTCGGTTACAGAGCCAGTCATTCCAGTGGTAATTTTTCTAAAATAGTCTTGTCTTGGCCGTCAAATGGCCATTTCCCAAGACCACTGCAGAGACTGTTTTTGAACAGCTTGACCATAAAAAGGTTAAATAGACTAAATAGCAACATGTCTGCTAATAGAGGCATCCCATCTGTTGCTCAAGTATCTGATGTCATAATCAAAATACGTCACCTGTCAGCTGACACAAAAATCAAATGATGTCCGTCTGTCTTCTTCTTTTCGATCGCTGGTATCACACTTGGAGAGCCGTTCTCAAGATGAAATCTGTGGTTTTCTGCAGTTCTTCCACAGCCCCATACAGCTTTTCAAGAAAAGAGGTTGACAAAGGCCAGATCTCTTCTCTCAGCAGCTTATACGTATTGCAACATTGAAATATGTGCTCTGTGGTCTGTTCTGCTTCTCCACAAGGACAAGCGGGCGATGTCGTAAGGTGGAACCGCCTGTACATGTGTTGGTTTAGTCTGTTGTGTCCAGTTCTAAGACGAAAAATGGTCACTTGCTCTGGCCTCGAGAGATGATGGTAGGCATCTTCTGATTGAGGTGTTCTATAGAGTGACTTGATGATAGTCTTCATCTCTGTATGGGTAACCATGTTTTCTGTCTGATTCTCTTCTGCACCCACCTTTGCCATCTTGTCTGCTTCCTCATTTCCTTGGACTCCACAGTGTGAGGGGATCCACTGCAATGCTATCCGAAAGAATTTGATGGTTTGTAGTGCTTCTTCAAGTTGTGGCAGCTTACCTTTGGTGATAGCCTGTCCGTCTGTTATGAAAGGGTCAAAGAAGTGAAAGTAACTCTGAATTGTATGTCTTATGTGGATTTACAATCTGATGAATATTCTGTTGAATATTTCGAAACTAATTTGACGTGTAGCAGTTGTATTGGGATTGTATTCTTGAAATTGGAATTATTGGAATTCAGTGTTCAAATTGTTTCAATAGTTTCGAATATAAAAGTGGGTGGAGCTTAGCATGAAATGGGCGGGACACAGCTATAAAAGAATCTTTCTATGGAACGTTTAACATCAGTGTAATAAGGGGCAAGTTAGACTGACTAACCATCGTCAGCTTGCTGGTTTACTGGACATGCATATTTGCCGAATGCGGGTTAGTTAACCATAGTTCGTTGCTACCCGATTCCCCATTGATTTGAGTTCAGGTGCTCGGTTGACTTTAGTTAACTAATTTAAGTTATACTGGGATTTAGCTAACTATAGTTAACTGTGGTTCGCCAGTCGAACTTGACCCAGGGTGTATAGCACATATAGCTGAATAGTTGTACCGGTACACGTAGTTCATCAGTCTTAGTTTAAATTGGAAATGGTATTTATTCATTAATTTATCTTCATTTGATCATAGATTTGATTACGTAGCTAGTCAATTTGCATTGGTGATGGTAGTACTAGATGTCGGTTTGTAGTTGTATGTTTCAGTTTAATTAACTGTCTCACCGCTGCAAGCCTCCAGACGATAATTTCAAAGAGCAAAACCTTGCCTTGCTTAACATTTTGAAACCAATTTGACTGAATGTTGTTGGTGGCTTAGCCACCAAAAACTTTCAGTCAAATTGTTTTTAAAACATTTAGTATGTCCAGAGATATAACCCCTAGACCATGTCATCTGCAAAGGCTCAGCAGTCAGAGAGTTAAACATTTAATCATCAACATTAGTCACGAACAGATAACTTTTTCATATAGAATGCAAATTATTATATAGCTTAGCACTGAAATAACTGGCTCGCTTACAGCGGCTGACTAGACAAGCTTACAGAGTCAGTCATTCCATTTCTTGTACTCTTAACCATTAACACTTTAACACTCATATCGGCCAAAAACGGCTTCTGCAGTGGTCTTGAGAAATGGCCATTTGCAGATGAAGAGAAGAGTACTTTTGAAAATTTACTGATGGAATGACTGGCTCGTTAACCGAGGCAGTCATTCCCGTGGTAAGTTTTCAAAAATACTCTTGCCTTCAAATGGCAAATGGACATTTTCTATGAGAATATTTTGGAACAAATTTGAGGGTTAAAGGGTTAACAAAGTTTTCTTAATATCTTTATATGTAGCAATTTGAATGGCATTTAGCTTATTGTTTGTAGCTAGTTAGCAATTTATGTGCTTAGATCACCTATATTTTGTGGTTCAGGTCAGCAGATATGTAGCACCAAAACAATATGTGAGTGATTAATGCCTATGTCTAATACTCAGTAACATACTACATGTCTCAAGCATAACCAAATAATAGGAACTGAATATGTGCATTTACGCCAGGTCAAACTAAATCTTTTCGCATTTGTTGATTCTGAAATCATGTGACTTA
Organism: Chaetoderma sp. LZ-2023a; assembly: GCA_034401795.1. Lineage (NCBI taxonomy): Eukaryota > Metazoa > Mollusca > Caudofoveata > Chaetodermatida > Chaetodermatidae > Chaetoderma > Chaetoderma sp. LZ-2023a. The sequence continues at coordinate 91,360,744 of CM067369.1, forward strand.
TGCCTTGAACAAAAACCTCGATCGCTAATTTTTGTTGTATTGTAAAAGATTTTCTAGATTTTTAGATTGTCAAAATTTTTCAGATCAGGTTAAAGTTGTGAAATGGTAGCATACACTCGCCCGCTTTCTTGTCTTCAAATTTGAGCCAAATCGTACCAGTAGTTTCCGAGATATTCATAAATTCTTAATTCGATCTGATCGGGATCCAGGTTTTCATCCGGATCATGGCCCACACAGATCTTTTGTGTTAAAATATGAGCCATAACAGATATGTGATAGGCAGGCAGGAAGGCAGGCAGATAAGCGGACAGACAGACAGACACACTTATCCTTACACATATAGGTACCGGTAGATATTTAGCTCTGCTGAATTGTTCATTGATATGTTCATCATCAAGAATAGTGGCATATCTTGTTGCTTCTAGATTGAGATTAAACCAAAATGTTGAGTTGATGCATTCACAAGTACCAGAGTTATTTCCCTTGGATTTTTATTGCAAACAATGTGAAAAGATAATTATTATACTTTTTGAGTAATGATAGGATCCAGCATGCTTTGATATGTTCATGTCTACCTTGGTGGCCAGGTAGCTTTGAACATAAGCTATCACCCATATAAGAACTAGGTCACGCTGACCTAGTTGTCAAAGGCACATTTTCTGTTGAAACCAATAGTAAAATACAATGTAGAATAGAATTTTCAATATAAAATGTCCAGAAGAATGGCTATTTGAGATTTTTCATGACATTGAAGCCACTTTGTAAAGATATATTACTTTGTTGGCACGTTTCATAATGTGTAACCCTTTAACACTCATATCAGCCAAAAATGGCTTCTGCAGTGGTCTTGAGAAATGTCTATTTGCAGACCAAGAGAAAACTTTTTAAATTACGACTGGAATGAATGGATCGATAACCTAGCCGCTCATCATTCCAGTGGTAAATTTTCAAAATTAATCTCTAAATTTTCTTGAACTAATTCGAGGGTTAGAGTTAAAGCTGTTGATGTCTAACTCGGTGGATGAACCTTGGTGCATAGGCTACTTCTTATGTAATATTTATCTCGGTCTAACTATTTACCAAACATATGACAATTTTTTCGCGTAACATCAATACTACTAAACTATATAAACTAAACTATATATAGGATGTAGTAGGTAAATTTGTACGTAAGTTTGAAGCAGCTGACTGTCAAGGGGCTTTGGCCTTAGCCCTTTAATGACTAAATGTGGTCCAGAATATCAAAATGTTTGCTTATTAAATGTCAATTTGCAGGCGAAGAGAATACTATTTATGAAAATTTGCTCCTGGAATGACTGGCTCTACTGGCTCGGTTACCGAGCCACGGTTACCGAGCCATGGTTACCGAGCCAGTCATTCCAGTGGTAATGGTCTGCAAATGGATATCCCTCAAGACTACTGTAGAGGCGGCTACATCATGAAAGGGTTAAATGCCAATAGTTCTGCTTTATATTCAGCATCGCTGACCTACTGTGATAAATAAATACATGTATATAACCTCGTTATTGATCTTCCATTATGCTTCACTATTACATGCAAGCTCTGTAAATCATTCAATCTGTGTTAATGCTTATGTGCTAAGTATTCTTTCGACTAAATTTTGTTTTTTTGTACATCTCTATGCCACTTTAGGTTTTACAGACCTGACAATCTCTTTCTGAATTAACAAATGGTCTGTTGAATATTCTGAGATGTTTTTACTGGAAGATAATGTGGCCCTCCGAAAATTATTCTCCCGATGCGTTTTTAAGATAAACTTACGGAATATTGCAATTACTTAAGTCCTTCTGTCCATCCGTCCATCTGTCCGCCTGGCTCTCTCCTCCAAAATCCTTTGGTGGAATTCATTAAAAAAATTTTATGTTCGTGTCACATATGATTGTGGACTGCAAGACGACATACATTAGGCTTTGACCCCTGGGTGGGGTGGGGGGATGATGGAAGTGGGCGGCAGAAAGTCATAACTGGCTGAATTTAACTAAATCTGTTTTGTTAGTTACCCATATGATTCCGGATTGCGAGACGATGTCTACATTAAGCTCCGCCACCAGGGTGAGGGAGTGGGGTAGGGCAGAAAAGCAGTTGGTGAAATTAAACCAAATTTGGTATGGGAATTACGCATATGATTACGGATTATGAGCCGATGTTTACATTAAACTCCACACCCAGGATCTTACCCTCACCCCCATAAGGGTGCGTGGAGAGCGTAGTGGTGCAGAGCATCCAAGTTGGTGAAAACGTAGAGATTTTCGATGGTGTGCCATCACCTGCATTCTAGTTTTACATATAATTAACAGCACTCCTGAATACTGGTTTTAATTGAGTTATAATTAACATTGTTGTAAGAAATTATTTATGGCAGATTGCGCTCTTGTTTGGAAACCATGCATAACAATAATAATGAATTCCCGGAATCTAAATTTCAAGGTAACTATACAGGTAAGCTGTTTAATAGTTTGAAACTTATTTGACAGGGGCCTGTTGTTGCCTATGGTAGCAACAGCTCCCTGTCAAATTAGTTTCAAAATGTTCAACAAAATGTTTATTACGTTGTTCATTTTTCAAAGACAAACAATTTGTACACTTTTGTGACGAACCATTTCCACATTCGTGACAAACTTACATCATTTTTATTGTGATTTTTATTGTGACATCAGCTGACATAGTTGATTATGATGTCAGTGACAGAACAGATCCCTCCATTGCCACTTTCATCATTAATAAGGATAGATAATGAATATCGATGGTCAAGACTGTCAAAAATGATTTCTGCATTTATATTGAGAAATGAGGCAAAGAGAGTATTTTTGAAAATGTATTGCGAGAAAGAATGGCTATATAATTACGCCAGTTATTCCAGCAGTAAAGTTTCGGAAATAATTTTTAAAAATTATATTTAAAATAGGCAAAACCTTTCATGCGGAGTTGTCACTAGAAATAGATGTGAATTATAATTTGAAGGATAAAAAGTTAGAATCCTGAATTCCGATGAACCTTTTTTAAAGTGGATGTATGAGCTTGACCTAAGGAGTATCCTTTTGCAGACCAAGTGAAATCTATTTTTGAAAAACTTACCTTTCCAGTGGTAAATTTTCAATATTAGATTTCTGTTGGCATGGAAAGCAAAAGTGACTTGGGCAAATATTTGAATCTTGAACATTAAAGGGTTACCATATCTGTGCCCGCACATTGTTTTGCCTAGATTGCATTTACTCTGCATGCCATTGTTCAAGTTTTGCTTAAAAATTTTTAAGCAATTTGACTGAAAATTGTTGGCGTCTTGACAGTACCAACTTCTAATCCAATGGATGAATCCAATCTGTCACTCAAGTATATAATGTCCTAATCAGTTATGCCATAAATAGGCTGATGTCACAGTCATAATTGAGGGGGAATACACTTTCATGAAGCTGGAATAGTCCAGCAAGTGCACAAAATGTATGTCTGTGATAGATTTGTTATTTAATAAACCTTCTTTTGAATATTTTGAAACTAATTTGACTTGGTGCTGTTGCTGTCTAACAGCACCAAGTCAAATTAATTTCCAAAATTCAACAGCTTATCTGTAATAATTACATTGAAATTGGGATTCTGGGAATTCATGGTCAATCAATCGCAACACGGGCAAAGCGTGGGCAGGGCTTAGTTACAAATGGGCAGGCCATATATGATACTGGATAATACTCAGCAGAAATTCGGTTTCTGGGAATTCAATTATGGTGCAGTGCAACATTCTCTATCTGCTTGTGGTAAAATTCAAACAGAATTTAAAATTCCGACATCGATTGTTTCTTTGACTTCAGTTCACAGACCAGCTTGAAGACTTGTTAGAGGACATGACAAGCACGGCGGAGCAATTGCAGCGAGCAGAACCCATCTCTGCTCACCCAGACAGAATACGGCAACAACTCGGAGACAATAAGGTACAACAAGTCTGATGACTTGAGTTATATTCCACCACCGCCCGTCACACCCATCTATATATATAGAAAAAACAGATTAACGTATATTTGACTGATTTTGTCACCTCCCTTCCTCAGTCTGCTCAGTTCTCTCTCTCTCTCTCTCTCTCTCTCTCTCTCTCTCTCTCTCTCTCTCTCCCTCCCTCCCTCCCTCCCTCCCTCCCTCCCTCCCTCCCTCCCTCCCTCCCTCCCTCCCTCCGTCTCCAAATTATATTTGTAGATTCTTTTACTGGAATTATCACTGAGAATGTAACCTATGAATATCTCATCAGTATTTAATGATTTGTGTTAGTGTCATGTATTTGCTGCTTTATTCTACATTATATTACTGTTTCTACGTACAGACCATCCATGAAGAACTGCAGAAGAAGTTGAACACGCTGGAGATTGTCAAGTCTACTGCTGAGGAACTGTTCCAACAAGCTGGTAGTACGGAGCAAGATTCTATTCAAGGTAGGACTGGGAGGAGTCATCAAAATGGATTTGTCTGCATGTATGTGATCGCAAGCATATACAGTACAGCTCAGAAATCAAATCAAATGACCTTTTCAGATGTATTTAGTATCAATCAGTTGTTAATAATACAATACTCACTGTTGAAAGTCAAAGCAACCAAAACTATTACTGTTGCACCAAAGTAATGAGATAAACAAGACGTAGTATCGACATCGCACTGTCGCTATACCACACAGCTAATACCTGTAGTTATTTTGATTATGACGTCAGATACCTGAGTGACAGATCAGATCTGTTTATTGCGTTTGTGTATTTTCTAGATGTTAAGCAGAAGATTGATGAACTTAGCCATCTGTATGAAGACATCGACGCCACGACTCAGGATCGCGATAACGCGCTGGAGGAGACGCTCGGTGTGGCGGAGAAATTCTGGGACGACATTGCGAGTGTGATGAACACACTACATGATATCCAGGAGACTCTAGTCAATCAGGAGCCACCAGCGCTTGAGCCGACAGTCATCCGGGAACAGCAGGGTGTTATGGAGGTACAAGATAGATTTGTTTAAATTTTTAATAAGAAGGGTGACCTTGGTTATTTGGTAAATATAAGGGTTGATGTATAATGTGCATGCAGACATGCACATCATACAGTGATAAAGCTTTAGCTTTTTGACCATACGGCTACCTGGGCCCCTAAAAGCAAAACTTAAGAGGCCCAGTCAATTTTTCAAGGGCCCAATCTTTTAATTATGATGCGTCGGCGCACAAGATCCCAGATTAAAAAATACAGGATATAGTAATTTAGGAGTTAGTAATGTAGAATATGTTAAATACGTTGCTTTCAAGCTTAACCCTTTCACGGATAAATTACATGCATCTCAATTTCATGGCAAGCAAACAGAAAATCTGTTGAATATTTTGAAATTAATATGACTGGAAGCCGTTGCTGCCTTAGGCAGCAACGGCTTCCAGTCACATTAATTTCAAAATAATCAGAATAAGGGTTAATGAAACTGGTTTAACGTGCAATAGAGTCATGAGATATATAAAATAATTTTCTGTTCACAATCTTAAAATATGAATGGAAAAATTTAGGTTGCCACCGGGACTAGTGAGTTTGAAATTTTGGTAGCCCAGCCTAAAATCTAGTAGCCATGGGCTACTGGGCCCCTGGTTATCTCTTCCGGTCACTGTGCAAAATTTTGAAAAAGTGTTAGTAGCCCAGGGACCTTAGTGTGACTGTCATTGTAACTTCTGGTTGTGTTTAGTTTAACATTGGTTTCCTAACACCAGCTCCATTGCAGTGACTATTTATTTTATTGTGATGATATTTAATAATGCCTATTCTGATTGCAGGGTATCAAAGATGATCTTGATGCCGTCGGTGCTGACCTGGAAGATGCGCACACCAGTGGAAACCAGCTAATGAGTATATGCGGAGAGCCAGACAGGTATTGGTAATAATATTGAGTAAATTATCTGTACAGGTGTAATTGATGGCGAACCATTGAACCAATCATGACCGATAGAGGCATCCAAATCATTAAGCAGCAACAGTTTCCAATCACATTAATTTCAAAATATTCAACAGATTAAGTTTAAAATCGTAAAGAATATACTTTTTCAGGGATTTGTTGTTTAAAGGTACTCGAGCGGGGGGGGGGGGGGGGGGGGGGGTGGTAAAAAACGGCTTCTGCAGTGTTTTTGAGAAATATCCATTTTCAAACCAAGACTATTTGCAGACTATTGTAGAAAATTTATCAATGGAATGACTGGCTCGCTAAGAGAGCCAGTCATTCCCATGGCAAATTTGTAAAAATAATCTTCTTTTAGTCAGAAGTAGACATTTGAAATTTTCTTGAACAAATTTGAGGGTTATAGGATTAACTGTAAGTATCTCACTATATTACATTAGTTTCTTGTACAGGTTTTAATCATTCTGGTATGGTTTCTCCCCAGGCCCGAGGTTCACCAGACCATGACAGCTGCTGACAGTACTATGCAGGACGTCACGCAGCAATACGAAGGACGCGTAAAAACACTTGATGATACCTTAGAAAGTGCTCTGACCTTTCAAGATAAACTCATGGTCAGTGTTAAATTCACACATGTATTCACACGGGTGACATATTTGTAAATGGAGGCGTCTAGTTTTAGCTGTCTCTCGCCCATCTCTAGCTTACCTCTGCCCAAGTTTTGCCCATGTTGGGGTCGATCGATCACTGCACTTTTTGAATCTATTCCCAGAAAACTATACAGGTAAGGTCTTGAATATTTTTTAAACTAATTTAACTGGGTGCTGTTGCTGCCTATTAGTCCCCAGCTAATCAAGGGTCCCTAACTGAGAACAATCAGTGAGCATGTGCACGCACACGCACATGGCCAGTAGGAGGGACCCTGAATCAAGAGTCGCTAGCTAATAAAGGGTCCCTAGCTAATCAAGGGTCCCCAACTAAGAACAATCAGTGAGCATGTGCACGCACATGCTCAGTAGCCGGGACCCTGAATCAAGGGTCCCCAGCTAATCAAGGGTTCCGTTGGGTTCCACGGGGTTCCGTGGACTATAAATAGGAGGCACTGCACCAGAGTCAGGCATCTGACTTTCGTCCTCCAACCGAAGACAAGCATCAGGTATACTTCAGCAACGTGGCTTATCATGTTTTACTACTTTAAATTAATCAGCAAAATATGGTAGGAGCCAATACAGACAATCTCCACCCAGAGAAGGGGATATTCCTGCGCTCCATTTCAAAGCTAATTCTTCTCACAGAAGTAGCATGAGAAGGGGGCGATAGGTACCTCGCCCCCTCCTGCGCTCCATTTCGAAGCTAATTTTTCTCACAGAAGTAGCATGAGAAGGGGGCGATAGGTACCTCGCCCCCCCCCCATCCCCCTACCAACATATATGTAAGGGAAACAAAAAACTGAGTTGTCAGGAGCACTACAGGGATGTCCAAAAAGACTCCCCCATAGCTCAGCACTTTACTTTCCCAAGACTTATGCAGGGGAAACAGTGACTCTTCAAACTGAGGATTCAAGAGCAATACAGCAATACCTAACCTTAGGACGGAGCATGCTTCTTACTGCATTACCCAGGTTCTAAGAGGGAACCAATGTGCAAACATAAGCACTCCAATCAGGAGATGAAAAGAAAGTATACAGGATATATAATCTCCACATCATGGAGTCTCTAGGCACTGGCCATATGGTTAAATAGCCATTAGCCAGTAGGCTGTCCACCTACCCCTCTGTTCTCCCCCCCCCCCCCCCCCCCCCCCCCATCTGACGTTATAAATTCTTCAACAAAGCTCTTTCCAGCACACATCCACCACGTCACTGAACGACGTAGCTGCAAATTTGAATGATCTCACACCTCTGGAACGTCAGGGCTAACTCCGGCAATAGCCTATCTATGCATGTCTGCCCAGACATTTGAACAATATATCACCTAAAAGCCTTATGGTGTCTATCTGTAAACCCCTACATGCAAACATGTATATAAATCCTCTGATGAGCTTCCTACATGGAGCGAAACGCCATAAAATCAGATCTCAGAAATGGGTTTGGAAGCTCCTCTCCCACTGCCCTACTATTTATCGTAAGAGCCACTCATCCCTACCACTAATTCCCTGTTTATACCAAAAGGGAACACACTGTGTATATGCACAAACATGTGCAAAACAATGGCACACCCAAGCCATTTACCCTTCAAATGCTGACCCGCGTCAGTCGTACGAGCCCTACATACAGGGTCCAGCTAAGAACAATCAGTTAGCATGTGCACACACACATGGCCAGTAGGAGGGACCCTGAATCAAGAGTCGCTAGCTAATAAAGGGTCCCTAGCTAATCAAGGGTCCCCCAACTAAGAACAATCAGTGAGCATGTGCACGCACGTGCTCAGTAGCAGGGACCCTGAATCAAGGGTCCCCAGCTAATCAAGGGTTCCCAAGTAAGAACAATCAGTGAGCATGTGCGTGCACATGCTTAGTGGTAGGGACCCTTGCCGGGGTTCCGTGGACTATAAATAGGAGGTACTGCACCAGTCAGGCATCTGACTTTTGTCCTCCAACCGAAGACAAGCGTCAGGTCTGCTTCAGCGACGTGGCTTATCACATTTTACTAGTTTAGGATCATTGTAATGAGAGAGAAAGAGAGCGGATCCCACACAAGTTGCCATTTCATATACAATTTTTGACAATGGACCTTTCTAGTTTTAGCTATGCATCTCCCATCTGTAGCTAAGCTCCACCCACGCCTCGCTTGTGTTGGGATCGATCTATCGCTGAACACCCTGACTATCAATTTCCAAAAAACTACACAGTTAGGCTGTTGAATATTTTGAAACTAATTTGACTGGGTGCGTTTGCTGCCTAAGGCAACAACGGCGCCCAGTCAAATTAGTTTAAAAATATTCAACAGCATGTTTATTAAATAGCAAAGAATTACAAAGACACAATTCATACAACGTGTCGGACTATTTGAGATTTGATGATGGTGTATATGGAACCCTTTGTGATGTAATGATTGTGACATCATACGAGGTCAGATGATGGATGGATACTCTGGAAACGTGAATTGTTTAGTAATATCTCATTTGGAATGAGTTTTCAGCACATTCCAAATGAGATCTTAGTAAATGAGTTATAAATTTGATACAAAATGACAAAGCGTGTGAGATTCTATTTATCACAAAAGCTATTACTTTGAATTTTAGCTTCAATTCTGGCCATTTCCCTGCATTTGAACAATATCTTTTTTTTGTATCACTGTAGCGATTCACTACTGCAAGTTCAAATACAGAAAAAAAAAATTTACAAACTCAACATCCTATTATAAGAACACCTGGTGTTTCTATTTAAGATTTTTTAGCTCAGCTGACCTGTCAGTCATTTTATTCACTGCATCTTTTACCATTACAGACATTCTTGATATGGCTGGAGCATCGTGAGTATGACTTCCAGCAGCTTGGACCAATCGGGTCTGATTTTGATACTTTACGGGAACAGTTTGAGGATCTTAAGGTAAAGAAATGATCGATATATTATTATGTCAGTATTATTGTTTTATTTTGTAGATGTTAGAGATTATTGAGTAATTTCTGTAAAAATTTGTTTCCTTTTTACTTCCCTCCCCCCTCCCCCCCCCCCCCCCCACCCCAGCCCACCACCAACGAAGTAAAAAGAGATTATACGACACTCCATATGTGATACTCTCAGCAGCGCCAAAATCTTGTTAACACTAATGGTCAAGCTGGTCAGAACTGACCTCTGCACTTGTCTTGAGGAATGTCCATTTGCAAGGCAAGAGAAGACTATTTTTGAAAGTTTACCACCCACAATGACTGGCTCGATAACTGAAGTATTCATTCCAGTGGTCAATTTTCCCAACAATAGTCTCCTCTGCTTGCAAATGGATATTCAATTTAAGCAACTATTTTGATTTTTTGGGACCCAATTTGGCCATTAAAGGGTTAAACCCTTTATTGGTCAAATTTGGTCAAGAAAAATTTAGCATTTATTGTTGTGACAGCTATCAGGTCTGCCGTAACCATTCTTCATCTTATATAGCATTACTGCTGCATTTATTGTTGTGACAGCTATCAGGTCTGCGGTAACCATTCTTCATCTTATATAGCATTACTGCTGCATTTATTGTTGTGACAGCTATCAGGTCTGCGGTAACCATTCTTCATCTTATATATCATTACTGCTGCATATTTTGCAATATTACAATCCATTAATACTGCTCTTTCCAGCTACACGTGTGGTTTGAATAATTCTACTTCGAATAATACTTACCAGATGTACTATTATGATAATGTCTGTTATCTAGTCTAGCTCAAAATAAACAATTAAAACTCCGCGCTCTCCACGGTCCTGCCCATACTGTGTCCGGGAATTACCATAGCTGCAGGTACCGAGTCAATTCCCAATCACAGTCAGATTCGTCTATTTTGCTGACTTTGAAAGTCGCATGTTTTGTTAGCTCTAAAATTGTGCAATTTCAGCGGAATTAAGCATGTTTAACGTTATCCATCGCTGGCTTCATGGAAGGAAAGGGAAAGTCATCACAGGGGCAGGTTGTATCAACCTAGAATTTATACATTCGTGCCGCATTGACTGATTAAAATTTCCTTAAATTGGCACATTATTTTAAAATGGTAGCCATTGTTGGAGTCGCTCCGTTACCCGTTAACTGTCTAATCTTATCCGGGTGCTCGGTTAATTTCTCTTGCGACTCGGTTCCTTCCAAGATGGATGCGCCCGTAGCCAAGATGGCGGCACCCATGATTAATGTTTTGTTTTGGCTTGGCGTGTCTATGCACTCTGTTTTAGGCCGTTCTTTAGCTCTCGCTTCATTGCCGAGGGTGTATGTAGCAATCGGTCTTTATTTCTTGGCTATTTTAATGTTAGTTAATTACCAAGTCGTGTTTATAAAATTTTCACTCATTTTCAAATATTTCATGTCTAAACTTGATTATCATTAATCTAAGAGAAAGTTAAGGTTTCTAAATTGTGCGTGTTGCTCATCATCATATTATCATGTGCAGCGTTTTAATTCTTATTCTGTGTTCGCAGAAAGTGAGGGGGCAAGACAAGGCCCCTCCTGACACGCTCTGTCAGCGCTGCAACCGCTCCATGAAACGGAAGTTTTCCGGTCATCACTGTTGCCTTGCACGAAGTGCAAGGTTGGAAGTCCTTGCGATGTATGTGCAAAGTGGTCGTCGGAGATGGTGGCGGAGTTTGATCGTGATCGGCGTGCGCTTTGTAGAGGATCGTGAGGCACAAGGCGGCCAAAGTGGATCAGGCATCAGAACGTGAAGAGCGTCTGAACGAGTGTATGGACTCGGCCTTGGGTGTTTGGGCAGCCCAATTCAAGGCGATGTTCGAGTCATTCCAGTCCACGATCCCGATGATGCAGGCTGGTGCAGGACTACCCATCAGTGGTCCGGCCAGTTCTGCGGAGGGACAAGCACCTGTCCTTCCTCCCACTTTGGCTCAAGCGCCGACGTCGGAGGAGGAAGATATCCGTCTGATGGAAGACTCTGGCATGCCGGAGCTTTCTCTGGTGGCAGATACCAGTACTTCTTGCGGGTCATCCATGGGTTTTGTACGGGTTTGCCAGCCGGGTGGAGATGTCGACGTTCCTTTGATGGACGAATCATCGTTTTGCACCGAGGGTGCAGATCCTTGGCTGGATGTCCGACCATCTCGGATTGGCATCGGTTCAAGGATCTCAGCGTGATCCGGCGATGGAGCAGATGTCAGAGTGCGCCACTAGTGCTCTGTCAAGTGGCTCTTCGACCATGCCAACTCTGCCCATGGATTTCCAGACTTCTGAGATGTTGGAAGTCGCAGCGTATTGTATGGTTCAGCCAGGTTATTCATTGCCCAAGGCTCCTAAGGGGATAAGGAGTAGGGTCCGCTTTCCGGAGCAGGCCTGTCATCAGTACGCTCATGTTCCTCGGCTTTCAGTCAGTGAAAGAGAAACCCTGAACAGGCCATTAGCCGGGAAAGCCAAGGGTCGTTGTTTCCCAGGCTAACAAAGATCATTTCAATGAGTTGACTCTCATTGAGCATGCAGAGAAGCAGCTATGGCTGCTCCCTCGCACGGATGTACCGTCTTGCAGGGTATGCTGACCTGCGTGGCAGAAGGTGGGGAAGTGCCAGAGGCTGCTCCCGAAGTTATCTGCGTCACTATGTGCTTGTCCCAAGATTGCCTGGCCAGGGTGATCACAAGATCATTGGCGGAACAAAGGAGAATGGTTCTCGATTGCGTAGAACCAGGACGAGAGATGAGGGCTGCGTTATCTTCTGTGCCCTTCATTGGTCCGGGCTTGTTTGGCCGCTCGGCACGGCAAGCTCTTGCCAAAGTTGCGTCAATGGTCGCAGAGCGAGAAGTAGTTGGCAAGTCGTGGAAGTCGACGAAGAAGACTCAGCCACAGCAGTCCTACAAGCATCATCGGCAGGAGCAGAGATTGCCCTTCCGTCCTTCTGGCCGTGATGCCCATCGGGCATCCCGTTCACAGTGACCTGGCCATTCGTCTTCGTACAAGTCCTCTAAAAAGAGGCCGTATGAAGACCATAGGAAGGGTGGCAGCTCGGGTCGCGGCGGTTACCGTAAGGAAAACCGTGGCAGCGGTCCCGGGCTGTCATACTCCCAAAAAGCCGCGAGGTGGTCATGGGGGTTGGGTTTGGTCCTGACTGGTTTCCTGCGAGACCCGTCCCAGTGGCGCCAGGAATGAAGGGAGTCGAGAATCTTCACCCAAGCGAATTCGCGTCTTATTGTGCAACATCAACCGCGAGCTGTGTGCAAATTCGTACCGTCGGAGGCAGGCTTCAACTGTTCTCAAACCAGTGGGAACAGGTCGTGCAAGATTGTTTAGTCTGTCATTGGCTAGGAAACGGCTACGAACCGGACTGGCTCATCCGTCAATCGTTAGTTCCATTAACATCGACTCCAGTATGGACTCCCGTTCCAAGGGAATCCGATCATCTAGATGCGATTTGCTCAGAAATCTTAGATCTTCAGCAGAAGAATGTGATTCATTTAGTCCGCAATCAGTCCTCCCTGGGCTTCTATTCGATAATTTTCCTCATTCCGAAACACACCAGAGGTTGGAGCTCAAACCGCTGAACAAATTCATTCTCTCACCAAAATTTCAAATGGAGACTGGCAGCGGTGATTACAGGGCTGAGAAAAGGCATGTGAGCAGAAATACCGGAAGAATAATAACAACATACTGGGCGTGTCCGCCCGTGGTGGGCATGTTGGTCCAGGGAAAGGGCATCCATTATCCTGCTCGGTTTGTGCCTATAGGCTCCATCGGGTGGAGCTGGTGTATCCAATAACATTTTTCTGTGTTCTCCATGAGATGGAGTTTTCATCGTCCAGGTCTGATGAGAATACCTATGGCGGTTTGATATCAATCTGAGATGTCATTGGATTCTGATTTTAGAGGGGCGTAGTTTCCCCTACATACTTATGGATGGTTATTGCCGGTTCTGCTATTTTTGGCGGTTGGGCAACATTTTTTGGCGGTTGTGGTCAACTTCACCAGTTGTAATTGTTACCGGTTGTTTTGGTGGCATTCAGGTCTGTGTAGACCTGGCGGCTTGCATGTCCGAACCTACTGAGTTTAGACTCAGTGTGGCTAAACTCAGTGTGGACAGCGGAGGTATTGTGGCTATCTCCGTTTCCCGTGGCAATGGTTTGCTGGATGAATCAATTGTGAATTGACAGATGATAACAACATAGTCAGTTATATGAGCTACTCGTCGAAGGTTGTTACGGCTGATGCTTGGTCTCAATGTGAGACCAAAAGTCTGAATGATCTGGACTGGAATTTTATTCCCTTTTATACCCTTCGTGGGCGAGCCTGTGGATTGAGTCGATCTTGACTATATATGGGCAGAAAAGAACCAGATTGGTGGTTCCCCCATTTGGAATTTTTGGGGGTTTGGCGGCCTGGTCAAACATTTTACCGGTTGTGCCAGTTTTGGCAGCTTGTGACTGTTTTTGGCGGAAAATGGTGAGTGTTTGCTTAAATTAAGTGACTAATATTAATTTACTTACAGTCGAAATACCAGACTGATTGCAACTAGGCATTAGACTCATTCAAATTTGAAAATCTAATCGATATACTGGTATTTTTTTCAAAATTAGAAGTTGTAGTAACTTCTTTGCACTCCTGGACTTCCCTAGCTGAGACTTGGGGCTGACACAGGTCTGGTGGGTGTTGCCTCCCCTTCTGACAGCCTTCTGAAATTTGTGTGGGCAAATGAGGTGGGGAGCGCGGTCTAGACCATGGAAGTTTAGCACTCTATGACTCTAGTCTCTTCACAACCTTCTCTGTCAGATGGTAGATAAGTGCTGGTTCGAGCTTCACCTCCTCCAACCGGAGTTTCTTGGCTGTCGAAATCCGGAATTTATCATAATAGCACATCTGGTCAATATTATTTGAAATAGAACCAAAAAAGCATCCACTTTTGTTTCTATGAAAATTGTTAATACTTACCAGATGTACTATGACCTCCCTCAGCCACCCCGCTGAGGTGAGGCTGAACTGCTTTCGCTGTTTGTCAAGACAAATATAAGAGGAATCTGACTGTGATTGAGAATTGATTCGGTACCTGGGGCTATGGTAATTCCCGGACACAGTATGGGCAGGACCATGGAGAGTGCAGGGTTTTAATTGTTTATTTTGAGCTAGACTAGATAATAGACATTATCATAATAGTACATCTGGTAGGTATTAACAATTCTCATAGAAACAAAAGCGGATGGTTTTTTGAATCTCATTCACTGCAGTACATTAATCATAAGAATTTTCTATTGGAAGATTTAAAGCGATTACAATATTTTATGAGATGTCTTGAATACTAGATTCTAGTTCCAATCCATGTTTTCCCCACTAACGTCAAAAAGTTAATTGTTGTATAAGTCAGGTGATAAACAAGGTTGTAAGAATCTTAGTCGCTGCATGTGACATGTGAAAAGTAGGTCACACTGACCTACATGTACATCTGTTACGCTACATACCTTAAGCCTACAATGCATGACAAATGTGTGTTTCATGCACGGGTTTCAGAATAATCATTTTAATTGGGTCACCATAACCTTGACCTTTGATTTTGTCACCTCAACTTTATCACACATCTTAGGGACCCCACATGCATTCTTCGACCCAAATCTGGTCATGCTCTCTGGTAGATCCAAAGTTAGGTAAAATGCGTCAGACACATATTAATTTTGTCACTGGCCTTGACCTTTGACTCCATATTTATCGCACCTCTTCAGGTCTTCACAGGCAACATTTCCCCAAGTGTTGATTACTGCCAAAACCTCTTGAAATGATAGTCCGGAAAAAGCTTTTGTGACTGACTGACTCACTGAATGACTAATTAAGATACATGACGATTTATTGAGCTGCTACTCGGAGCTAAACCCAGGCACTCAACAATTTCCCTCATTGACAGCAACATCATTTATTGTTTTCAAAAATAATGAACACCAATTATCAGATAATGAAAATTGATGAATTTGAAATGTGAGTTGTATAGCTGCTAGCTAGTATTGAAAAAAATAATATTACATTTTGTTAACCCTTTTAGACCCAAGCTGGCCAAAATCGGCTTGTGCAGTGGTCTTGAGAAATGTCCATGTATACAGACCAAGTCAAGAGGTGTTTTGAAAATTTAGCACTGGAATGACTTGCTCGATAACTGAGCCAGTTATACCAGTGATCAATTTTCAAAAATAGTCTTCTCTTGGGCTGCAAATGCGCATTGTCTATGAGAAAAGTAAAATTTTATGGTTAAAGGGTTAATAACCCTTTAACACTCATATCAGCCCAAAGCGGCTTCTGCAGTGGTCGTGAGAAATGCCCATTGGTAGATCAAGAGAAGAGTATTTTTGAAAATTTACCACTGAAATGACTGGCTCAATAACCGAGCCAGTCATTCCAGTGGTAAATTTTCAAAAATCCTCTTCTCTTAGTCTGCAAATGGACGTTTTCTATGAGAAAATTGAAATTTTTAAAACAAATTTTATGGTTAAAGTGTTAATTAGATCTGTTTGATTTGTAGGCTTTCAAGCAAGAGTTAGAGCCAAAGGAACACGAGATTCAATCTCTAAATCAATTAGCCAATGAAATGGTGCGAGACTGTACTGCGGAGCAATCGGCTGTTGTAAAAGTACCAATGGAAGACGGCAATCTGAGATGGCATGGTTTATTGGATAACATCGCTGAGAGGAAGGTAGGAAGCAATGGATACCATATCTAAATGATGAATCCATTTCTAGCTATGCCCCGCATATTTCTATCTAAGCTCCACTCATGTTTTGCCCATGTTGGGATCGATCAACCCCTGAATACCCAGAATCCCACTATCAAGGTAGCTTTGCACGTAAGCTGTTAAATATTTTTGAAACTAATTTAACTGGTCAGCAACAGCGGTAAATAAATAGTCAAATTAGTTTCAAATTTTCAACAGAATTTTTATTAAATACAGTTCATAAACTTGGACTTTTCCAACTTCATGACAGAGTATTTATGTCAGTTATCATTTTGACATCAGTCTACATATGACGTAAGCGATGATTCATCAATTGGGTAGAAATCACAGCTTTGCAGAATATTCAGGCATACTGGATTAACTTATTGTGTCAAATATGATCAATGATCAGTCATAACGGTTTCTCATTTTTAAATCCATTTAAAAATTGTAAATGCAATAGGGTATAACTATTAGATGTGCATGGATATTTAACCCTTTCAACCCAACTCTCTGGTATGACAGTTCCTTTGCTATTGGCAGGATAAAAGATAAATTATTGACATTATAGTGGTAAGGGTTAAGAACTAATCTGTTGAATATTTTGAAACTAATTTGACTGGAAGCTGTTGCTGCCTTAGGCAGGATAAGTTTCTAAATATTTAACAGGTTATTGGTATGATTGTTTTGAAAGTAGGATACTATTTCAGTATTGAAAGGGTTAACATCTTAGGCTAAGTAGTAATACTATGTTATTTATGGTTGTAATAATGAAATTAAAAATGGTTTTTCCCAGAAATATTCATTTCCTAAAGGTGTTTTCTAGCTTTTTAAGATATATTAATATAGTCCATTTTTAAGCAGCCAAAATCGATTTCTGAAATCATGATTGATTTGTTGGTTGAACTAGCAAACCAATCAATCATCGATCACATTGATTAACTGGAACAACACTAATTGCGAGTTATAATGGCACAATGTGATCTGTCACTCAAAAGTCATCATAATCAAAGTTTGTTAGCGGAGGTCACAATCAACAAGATGTAGGTCCGTCTACGAAAGTGGCTAAAGCTCGTCCCCAACCTGTCTGAATTGTTTGTTTGATGAATTGAATATTTAATAAACATTCTGTTGAATATTTTGGAGCTAATTTACATAGGAACCGCTCTCAGTCAAATTTGTTTCAAACTATTCAACAGCTTATGTGTAAGGTTACCTCGAAATTAAGATTCATGGAAATATGAATCTTACAAAGTGGCCGGAGTTAAGCTATAAATGGGTAGGGCATAGCTAGAAATGAATCTGTAGTATGATGTGCCATTAACAGTTTTACATATTGTAATTAGATACAAATTATTGTTCCCCATAACATCTCGACGCAAATCGTACATGTCGTTTACTTTGTCTTTGAACAACCCACTCCCTATCGATGGGAATTTGATACCACCATGGGACCACGGATCCTTCGATTTCTCCACCAAGCTGGCTGCGATGATTGATGATGAACTTATGGTTTATCACCAGTGTTTTTCACTTGCTACCTCGCGGCAGCAGCACTATCATCTGTATCAAGAATACTCTAAAAGACCAAACCCTCAGTCTCATTGATAGGCATGCCACTAGAGATGGAGTATGGAGAAAAAGGTCCTTTGATACACTACTTCCAATAGCTGCAGAACAGTTCAATGCTGCAAACCTCATCGTGAATGAAGCCAAAATAGAGTTCACTCACGTATAATATCTATCCAACACCACAGAAATGAATGATGATGGTAGCCCCCGATAGGGGCACTGAGAAGTGGAGGTAGAGAAGAATGCTGGGTTCCCTCATCTGTATCTCTACCAACAATGGAACTCGCTGTGTTACCTGAATATCGCCTTCCAGTCCTTTTGAAAGTTGTGAATTCTTGGCTCTAAAATGCCCATGAAAGTCAAGATGCAACTATATGATTCTACATGTGTTTCCATAAAGCTATGCAATTGCAAATGCTGGGCAGCTCCATAGTCACTCATAAACAAACTTGATTCGTGTCACCAGAAACATCTGCAAACCATTGCAAATCATCAGTCTAATATCAAATGCAGTAGTCTACAAACTGTGTAAGGCACTATCTGGGAGGGTAACGCAACAGCAATGGTCTATGTTTGGACATGTTCTTCGAATGCCAGAAAATATGGCTGCTCAGAAAGCACTAGAATTTACAGTTATAGGTGCCAACAAGTATCAGGAACTCAAAGGACACCACAACATCATCGAGAAAAACCTTAAAGGAGCTTAGGATGCTCGCAGTGGGCAAGAAACAGTGGAGAAGGATGGATAAAATTGCTTGCAGCTCAAAGAAGTTTTTAATTTTTCAGCTGCAGAACACAGTCACTCATCATTATTGTCATCATCGTCATCATACCTCTCTTTGAAAATAATTTGCCGAATATCATGTTCCCGTGTCTAACTTATAGGAGCTTATTACAATCATTATCATGATAGTTGTTATGGCTGCCTTTGTTACATAAGACTTCTTATTGTCTCTACAGAATCTTCTTCAGTCGGCCATGTTAAATATGGGCCGCTTTGAGCACACAGTTGATGAACTATTGTCATGGTTACGATCAACTGAGGCTGACTTGGAGAGTGCACCAACAATCTGTGGCGATACACGAGCCATTGAGATAGAACTAGCTAAACATAAGGTATGTATAAACCCATAAAAATCTTAAACCTAAGACTTTGTTCCCAGTTATGTGCGATGATACATTATTCGTAGTATGTTGCCCCATATATAACCCGTAATGTGATTGTGTATTTGAATATACATGTGCGTGTATTTATGTGTTTGTTGTCGGTATGGAATCGCCTTTCCTAATGAACAATTGGGCATGATCACATGACATGTTTCTATAACAAGGACAAATTTGTCGAGTACCAGCATCGTTAATATATTTGTCAGTCGGGCCGCCACAATGCCAAAAGTGTATGTTTTGAAAATGATGTTGCTATATGTTGTCGCTGTTACGTTTTAGCTTTTTGCACACACACAAATGCACGCACGCATGCACACACACACACACACCTCTCCAATTAACCCCCACCTCCCCAAATTGGCATGTTTCCTTGGGACCCCAAGTTAGTTAAAAATTGGCAGCAGTTTTCATATTTATCTCCCTTTAATCCAGATACAGCTATTCATAATTATTAGTATGCTCAACGTAATTACCGCTTCCTTTTTCTCACGCTATGTAGGCATTGGAGAATGATTTACATGGTCACCAGCCAAGTATAGACAGCGCTAACAAATCAGGACAGGAACTCATGGCTTCGGATGTGGCCCTTCATTCAGCCACACGAAACAAACTCGATCAGTTGAACAAACAGTGGGATAAAGTCCAGAGGAAGGCGGTTAAGCGTCGAGAAAAACTCACCGACGCACTCAGAGAGGTAGATATTTATATAATAACCTGTTAAGGGTCAAGATGGGTAAATAAAATGAATGCGTTTTACCTACTTAAGCACATTTTATAAAAGGGCATTCTAGTTATACCTTTTCAAAAATAGCTGTGGCCTACAAATTGACAATCCTCCATACCATTGTTGGAGACATTTTTGTTTGGCTCGTCCATATTAAATGTTTAGCAGAGCTAAACTGTTGGACACCAATGTACTGACAATTGCTAATAAATATCGTAGTTTTGTCTAACAGGAAACAATGGATTAATATACTTTTGTCTTTTGTAGGAATTGTTCTTTGAAGTATGTTATCTCTAATTTCTCTAGGCTGACACAATGCATGCTGACCTGCAAGATGCATTGACACGCCTGGGTGATTATGAGTCGCAGCTAAACAGCAGTGGTCAGGCTGGAGGTCTACCAGACACTGCACAAGGACAGCTTCAACGCTTTATGGTAAAGCTTATGATTAATGAATCCAGTTTCAAAGTCAATCATATGACATCATAATCAACTAATTAACATGTAGTCTGATGTCATAATCAATTATGTCATGAATGACTCGATTTAGTCCATCTTAAATGCTTAATAGTCCGTCGTCGGGTTGTACGGATTGTATAATTGTACTATTTAATAAAAATGGTGCTGAATATTTTGAAACTAATTTGACGTTTTTGTGGAACAGCCCCCAGTCAAATTACTTTCAAAATATTAACAGCTTACCTGTTTAGTGTTCTGGAGATTGAGATTCGTGGAGTGCATGGATCAATCGATCCCAACATGAGCAAAGCGTGGATGGAGCTTAGCTAGAGATGGGCGGGGCATAGCTAAAACTGGAATTCTCTGTTAAAAGCTATCCGTTATCTTAACCCTTTAGTTGATGGATTTTGTCATTGAAAATGACTATATAATGTATTGATTCTGGTGGCTGGTGAATATAATTTGAATCTCGAATCAGGCTGATGGAGTAAGGTGTTTAACCAAGATGATTGGTAAATTCGTTTGGCGACCATCTACAATTTTGTGCTTTATTTAGGAAACACCTCGTTATGTTATCTGTTTAATTTCTGTAGGCTGACACAATACATGCTGACCTGACAACATGTCCGTTTGGCATGAAACTCAAGAAACATCATATAGATGAATAGGTGAATCAATTTTGTTCAAAATACCCTGATTGATTTGACTGGTGGAAATCTCGCGTCAATATAACAGCCATAATCTTATATCAGCTTCCCTTGTACCAAGCTGAATGGTGCTTAGGGTTAGGGTCCATAATCATATTTCCCAAATTTTGACCTGGTTACTTTGCACAGCGAGAAGTCTTTTTTAAAAACTAAGTCATCCAAGATTGCCACCAGCCAAATCAATCGGGGTAATTCAAACAAAATTGGTTCACCTATTTATCTATGTGATGTTTCTTGAGTTTCATGCCAAACGGACATGTGGTTTGAAGCTCAATAAACATAGAATCACAGGGTCGATTTAAATTATAACGATCCAAGCTTGTTCAAAGGGAGCTGATCGGCCAATTTGGCCAGTAGCCATCTTGGATTTTGGCCGATATTTAGAAACGTCTTTAAAAATCATCTCCAAAACCACTTGGGTAATTGATTCAAAACTCATGAAACATCATCTGGGTAACAGCTGAATTGATTCAAAAGTCATGAAACATCATCTGGGTAACAGCTGAACCAAGTTTGTTTAAGTGAGCTTCATTGGCCAAATGCTTTGGCGGCCATCTTGGATGAACTAGTTTTCTTGAAAACTGCTTCTCCAGTGCCTCTAAACAGATTAGGCTGAAATTTGGGAGATATGATTAGGTACTAAGGGCCATTAAAGTTTGTTCAAGGGAAGTTGATCCGTAAAAAAGACATGTCCGTCGTAGATCAATAAAGATTTAGCGTGTAAGATAATTTGATTTGCAATTTGACTGGCAAAATCCATCTGGAACCAAGTAAGTTCCGAAATTCAAACTAATTTTAACGGTTCTAAAGGTAAGCTATATGAAATTTTGTGTCAGTGTCATATCCTCACTTCGTCCAGGATCCTGGTTCTGAGCCCTTGAGAAATCAGCTTTTTTAGTCTTGAAAGTTCTTGAAAAGTCCTTGAATAAGAAAATCTGCCAGTTGTATGAACCCTGATCATATAAAAGGCTGTTTATTAACAACTGGGCCAATTTTAATAAAACTTGACTAAACGTTCACAGAAATTAGATTGGTTAAATTGTCGTTTGGTTTATTTGTGTCAGTGGCCAATAATTCCAGGTGAGCGATATAGGCCCTTTGGGTCTCTTGTTTTGGAAATATTGGTAATTTAATGAATCAGATTGTACGTGGAACAGCTAGCTTTACTAATAAAGTGTAACATCATAAACATTTCTGTTTTATTTTTAGGAATTGTTCAGTGGTCTGAATGACCTCGAGCCCAAGGTCACTGGCTTGTTGAGTGCAGGTGAAAAACTTCTTGATAAATCGGGCAATCGAGGCAATTTAGCAGCACCTCTTAGTCAGCAGGTAGAAACTCTTGGTAAAAAATGGAACAATGTTAATCAGCGAGCACAGGAACGCAAGGTAACTAAATTAGATTAAGTGATGTTACCTTCAATTATAAGAGCACATGTATGCATATATAAATATTTGTATGATGATTGTGTATTATATAAGCCGATCTGCCACATCTGATGAGCATGCCCAAAAATAGCTTCTGACAGAAGTAACTAAGTCAGTCATTGCAGTGATAAGTTTTCAGAAATGGTCAAATATAAACAGTCTATGGGAAATGTTTTAATTTTTTTTTTATCAATATTCATGATTTGGGAGTTCACTTATCAAATGTGAGTGATCGAAATTGTTGCTAGACTTGTAATGGACCTTTCCAGATTATCCATCCATCATAAGTAACTACGTGACATGTAGGATGATGTCATAATCAATAGTGTCATGAATGACGTAGATAAGTTTGTCACGAACACTTAAATGATGACGGACTAAGCGGCGTTGGACGAATTGTATATCGTTAGATTTAACAAAGATGCTGTTGAATATTTTAAAACTAATTTGAGTAGGCGCTGTTGCTGCCATAGGCAGCAACAGCACCAAGTCAAATTAGTTTCAAAATATTCAACGGCTTACCTGAGTGTATAGTTTTCTGCAAATTGATCGATCCCAACACGATGAAGTGTGGGTGTAGCTTAGCTACAGATGGGCGGGGCATAGCTAAAGCTGAATTCCTCCATTCTTCAGCCTGTAGTTTGTTATTTGAGTTATTTTAGCCAGTAACTTGTTTCATTTGATCAGCACATGTACATCGATAAATTTATATCTAGGCCATATTTACTGTATTTGTAGAAAAAGCTTGAAGACGCACTGGAACTTGCGAACAAATACCATGCTGATATGACTGAGGTTATGACATGGTTAAGCGATACCGAGAAGGCTCTGAACACTGCGGAACCAGTCAGTCGAGTCATTGACAAAGTCGCTACTCAGATCGTGGATCATAAGGTAGGTATCTATTTTATCCACTCACTTAGTTATAATTCTGCTTTCATTCATTCATGCATGCATGCCAGTATGTACCCATTATAGATTTTGGGTTTTTTCCGATGACCTAGGACCTGTAATTGGAGCATGTTAATGAAACATTGCTGTCTTGATAATAGGGTGAGAAAATATGTATTGTTCTTAGTCATTCTATCCATGCGTCTTGCGGCCAATGTTTGTGTGTGTATGCATGTCTGCGTGCATGCCTGCTTGAATGATAGTAAGTGAGTCCAGTCAGTCAGAGGGAGAGAGAGAGCGGGAGGGACGGAGGGAGAGAGAGAAACCATCCAGTCGGTCGGTCAGTCAGTCAGTCAGTGTGCGTCTTTGTATATATGTTAATGAAATATTTTTGGCAGATTAGTCTATCCTTACTTCTATATGTCTGAACAATTGTACATGTAGCCTCACTTTGGTTTTCATTTGTTAATTTCGCTTCTACTTTTACTATGTTAGTATATTCATGACGTAGTCCGCCAAAACCCGCCTTTGCAGTTATCTTGAGGAATGTAAATTTGCAGACCAAGAGAAGACTATTTTTGAAAATTTACCATTGGAATATGTATGATTACTGTATTCTGCGGCTGTAGTAGTAGAAACATCCTACAGCTATAATCAGTCCTTCTTCGCTTTTGCCTGCTGTGTCTTGTCCTCAGCCAAAATCCTTGGCTTCCTGAGGTCCATTCTTGACTTGAGTGAACCTAATCCTGCTTTTTTTAGGTCACCTCGTAGCACGCTTAGCAGATTTATTCAATGACGTCGTCTCCTGGCTCTGTATTTGCTGGCTCCAAATAGGGCGAATTCCAAGGCTCTCTGTGCTGGTGTGTCTTCCTGCATTCTTAGCACATGGCCAAACATGGACCATCTTTGCTGGGTGACTTTTACAGACAGCGGCGGCGTATTACACATCTTGTATAGTGCATCATTGGAAATTATGCTCTCTGGCCATCTGTGTCCAGTGATGGTGCGTAGGTGTTTGCGGTGGCAGACGTCAAGTTTGTCTAGAGCTGCCTTTGGAGCTGCTCAGCTGGTAAAGTTATACATCATCAAGGATACGCAGGTTGCATTGTATAAACGTAGTCTTTTTACCAAGGGCATCTTTGATCTACGAATCCATAGCTTCCAGAAGGACTGGGAAGCTATGTTCCCCATGATGCAGCAGTGTCAGCAGTACTGCAAAGCAGTGTGCCCAGAATTTTACTTTTCCTCCATGGTTCGCCGCCACGAAGTGGGTCGTCATTTTCTGTAGTTTCACGCTTTGTAGATAGGTATTTGTGGGTGAACTCTGTTTTGGATTCATTCATAAAGAGATTCAATTTTTAATTTGCTTGCAGCTATTGGGAGAAGTACGTCAAGGGTTTTCTTTTCCTCATCTATAAAGTCCACATCGTCAGCATATTCCATCTCTAGCGGCATGCCCAGTATTGATACCGGGAGGGGGGGGTTTGGCCTTGTGGAGTTTTCCCGCACAGATTTCAATGCAGCAGCAAGGTCACAGGTGACGAGCACAGGGGATAGATCCCTGTGGGGAGCCGATTGATGTCTCAAACTCTACAGACTTCACTGACTTGACCATTGAAATAACTTGCTCGATAACCGAGCCAGTGATTCCCGTGATTAATTTTCAAAAATGGTCTCTTGGCCTGCAAATGGACATTCATTAAACAAATATTTTGATTCTCTTAACCAAATTTAGTCATTAAATGGATATTTGGAACTTCATGGTTAGGTTGATCATTAGACTAGAAGCAGATACTTTTTATTTGGCGGGTCAGTCGTACGTCAATATGTCATAACAGCCATTTATATAGCAAAGGATTTAACTTAAATCAATTGTACATCTTTATAACAAGAATCCACATAATTTTATCACAGAATATTCTTCTTTATTTGCATCACAGGTACTCCAGAAAGACATTAGTCGCCATCGAGAGAAGATGATTGGTCTGGAGAAGCTGGCCACTCGTCTGAAGTATGCAAGTCAAAGGCATGACCTCGGGGTCATTAAGAATCTCATGTCGGATGTACAGCATCGCTGGGATAAGATTGTATCGAGAAGTGCGGAGAGGGCACGTCGCTTGGAGAGGGGATACAAGGAGGCTAAACAGGTTACTCACCGATTTTCTTGTTTTATAATGAATCATTCTGAAGATGTAAATAATTGTTTTATGCAATTGAGGAATCCAGTTTTAGCTATGCCCTGCCCATCTCTAGCTAAGCTCCACCCACGCTTTGACCATATTGGGAATCGATCGATTCCTGCACTCTGAATTTCAATTTCCAAACAACTGTATAGGTCACCTGTTGAATATTTTGAAACTAATTTGAATGGGTGCTGATGGGCAGCAACAGCGCCCAGTAAAAGTGGTTTCAAAATATTCAACAGCATGTTTATTAAATAGTAAAAACATATAATTTGTCCAACCTGGCGGACTATTAAGCATTTAAGACAGACTAAATAGAGTCATTCGTGACGTAATTAACGATGGCGTCAGCCTACACATCATGTAGTTGCTTATGACATCATATGATTGACTGGGAAACTGTATTCCTCCGTTTCTTGACGCTGTCAGTCTTGCCACTCTGATCACACCATACACAGCTAGTGGAGACTATTGCATAGTTGTCATTGTGTTGTAGCGCAATGTAGCCGCACATTTTGCTTAATAGGGACACAATTATGGACCTTATTTGCTAATTGCTTACCCTTTAAACCATTACAGACTTGAAATGACAAATTCTTTATAAGGTAAATATTCTATTGCATGTTTTGAAACTTAGTTAACTGGAACCTGTTGCTGCGAAAGCTGCTGCTGTCTATATCAGTAACAGGTTCCAGTCAAATTAGTTTCAAAATACTCTACAGCTTTCCTGTACGTGTCTTGAAACTGTGACATTTAGATTGCAAGGGTTAACCCTTTAACACTCAAATCGGCTAAAAAAAGGTTTCAGCAGTGGTCTTGAGAATTTACCATTTGCAGACCAAGAGAAGACTATTTTTGAAAATTTACCACTGAAATGACTGGCTCGATTACCGAGCCAGTCAGTCCAGTGGTAAATTTTCAAAAATAATCTCTTGGTCTGGAAATGTGTATTTTCTATGAGAAAATTTTAATATTCTTGAACAAATTTAAAGGATTAATGTGTGACTAAGCAGGTGGACTTGTAAGTATGTGTGATCACTAATCATTGTTTGTCATTTACAGCTCCATGACCTGTGGAAAGACATCCTTAATTGGTTAATAGATGCCGAGGCACAGCTCAATCAGGCTGGACCAATCAGCAATGACCCGAGTAAAATAAAGCAGCAAATCGCATTGCATAAGGTAAGAAGAACATCGGTTTGTGTTTCATATGCTGAGATAGTCATCCTGAGCTTCTAACAACTTTCAGTCAAATTGTTTTAAAATATTCAACAAGTCAAGAGTTTTGCTTATTGAAATTATTGTTTGGTGGCTTACAACAAACTTTGTCTTAATTCTGACAATGACCAAGACCTTTCATTGCAGATTTATCGGTAACGTGCAGACAGGATGCGCATTTAATCACATGGATTTTTTTTATGGATTTCAGGAATTTCAGAAGAGTTTGGGAACGCAACACCCAATTTACGACAGCGTAAACAGAGCTGGTCGTTATTTAAAAGACCGTTGTTCCGAAACAGATAAACCAATCTTGATGCACATGCTTGGAGATTTGAAGAATAAATGGAACTCTGTGTGTGGAAAATCTGTTGATAGGTAATGAAATGAGAACATATGTTGAAATAGACAATGGTCAGACTAACATTGAGATGTTAACATACTGTTTGTTCAGATGTGGGGGCCCATTTCTAGTTATGCCCCGCCTACTTCTAGCTAAGCTCCACACACCTTTCTTACATGTGGTGGAATCAATTGAGGAACCAGTTTTAGGTATGCCCCGCCCATCTATAGCTAAGCTCTACCCACACCTCGATTGTGTTGGTATCGTTGATCCCTGAACTGCCTGACTATCAATTTCCAGAAAACTACACGTAAGCTGTTGAATATTTTGAAACTAATGGGACTGGGTGCTGTTGTATGGCAGCAGCAGCGCCCAGTAAAATTAGTTTCAAAATATTCAGAATGTTTATTAAATAGTAAATTCATCAAAAACATACAAATCATACACTTTAGTAACACGATTTTCGTGATGGAGTTTTTTGATTGTGATGTCAGTTCGCATGTGACATATTTGATTATGATGTCAGATATTTGAGTGACAGATCAGATCACACTACTTTCCTCATTATCACAGAACACTAATAAAAGTTATTTTGGATTCTTCTATAGCCAGGCTAATGCCCAGTTAATTATACTATTCAGAAGTACCAGTACCCAGTTTTAAAATTCTGTCATCCAGAAGACCGAAAGCCCAGGTAATTACTCCAGACAGAATGGCTAGAGTCAGCTTAAATACGCTAGCTAGCCATAAGGGCTAGTCCCCGTGTTTCAGTTACTCTAGCCACAAAGCCTATGAAGTTCATTACGCTAATGAGAAGGGATAGTGTTTAGTTATTTATGCTAACCAGAAGGACTAGTGCCCAGTTAAGTATGCTTTCCCAAATATTTATGTTCTATCCCGTGATTGTGATTTCTACTTCGAATAATACTTACCAGATGTACTATTATGATAATGTCTATTATCTAGTCTAGCTCAAAATAAACAATTAAAACTCCGCACTCTCCATGGTCCTGCCCATACTGTGTCCGGGAATTACCATATCCTCCCAGTACCGAGTCAATTCTCAACAACAGTCAGATTCGTCTATTTTACTCGACTTTGCAGTCACGTTTTTTTAGTCAACTTAATTTAGTCTAAATTTTGCGCTTAGAATGTGTTATTAGATTTTCAAACGCTATCTTCATGGAAGGAAAAGGGAAAGTCATCACAGGGGCAGGTTGTATCAATCTAGAATTAATACATTCATGCCGTAATGACTGTTTAAAATTTCCTCAAATTGGCACATTGTTAAATGGTAGCCATTGTTGGAGTCACTCCATTACCCGTTAACTTTTTAATCTTATCCGGATACTCGGTTAATTTCTCTTGCGACTCGGTTCCTTCCAAGATGGATGTGCCCTTAACCAAGATGGCGGCGCCCATGATTAATGTTTTGTTTTGGCTTGGCGTGTCTATGCACTCTGTTTTAAGCTGATCTTTAGCTCTCGCTTCACTGTCGAGGGTGTTTGTAGCGATCGGTCTTATTTTCTTGGCTATTTTAACGTTAGTTAATTACCAAGTTGTGTTTATAAAATTTTCACTCTAAAAATTTGCAAATATTTCCTGCCTGAATCTTGGTTATCATTAATTTGAGAGAAAGTTAATGTTTTTAAGTAATTTTAAATTACAATCAAGTAAATTGCGCGTGTTGCTTGTCATCATATCACGTTTTAATTCTTATTCTGTGTTCGCAGAAAGTGAAGGGGCAAGGCAAGGCCCCGCCTGATACGCTTTGCTCATGCTGTAACCGCTTCATGAAGCGGAAGTTCTCGGGACATCACTGTGTTGCCTGCGCGAAATGCAAAGTTGGAAGCCCTTGCGATGTATGCGCGAAGTGGTCGTCGGAGATGGTGATGGAATTTGATCGTGATCGGCGTGCACGTTTGGAGAGAATCGCGAGGGACAAGGCGGCCAAAGTGGATCAGGCGTCAGTCAAAGGTCTGGAAGATGGCTTGAATGAGCAGTTGGACTCGGCCTTGGGTGTTTGGGCGGCCCAATTCAAGGTGATGTTTGAGTCCTTTCAGTCCACGGTCCCTTTGATGCAGGCTGGTGCAGGATTACCTATTGGTGGTCCGGCTAGTTCTGTGGAGGAAGATGCACCTGTCCTTCCTCTTGCTTTGGCAGAGGAAGAAGACTCTGGCATGCTGGAGCTTACACAGGTGACAGAATCCGTTACCTCCCATGGGTCACCCACAGGTTTTGTATGGGTTTGTCAACCGGGGCGAGATGTCTACGTTCCATCAGGCATTTTTCACCCGGATTTCGCTCAGTCCGGAGTGCCGTCGGAGCCATGTTATACGGCTCCCGTCGACGTTGCGCACACGGTTATGACGGCTCCTCTCGGAGTCCCATCTCCTGACATAGTAGCAGCCATAGTCCCGGCTCCCATGCTGGAGCCGATGGATTGCGGAGATTCCGTATCTGGCAATTCGCTAGATACTGGAGCGGCAAGTAGTCAAGCCATGGACCCGCTTCGAGTGCGAGGTTTGGTCGTAGCTCTCGGCATGGATCGTCGGTGGAAGATGAGAATGGTAGTACATTGATGGA
Source organism: Chaetoderma sp. LZ-2023a (assembly GCA_034401795.1). Classification (NCBI taxonomy): domain Eukaryota; kingdom Metazoa; phylum Mollusca; class Caudofoveata; order Chaetodermatida; family Chaetodermatidae; genus Chaetoderma; species Chaetoderma sp. LZ-2023a. Next base: position 91,390,240 of record CM067369.1, read on the forward strand.
TGAATCATCTTTTTGCACTGAAGCTGAATGGGTGCAGATCCTTGGCTGGATGTCCGACAGTCTCGGGTTGACATCGGTTCAGGGATCTCAGCGCGATCCGGCGATGGAACGGATGTCAGAGCGTGCGGCTAGTGCTCTGTCAAGTGGCTCTTCGGCCATGCCGACTTCCCTTGGACACTCAGACTTCTGACATGTTAGAAGTCGCGGCTTACCATCTGGTTCAGTCCGAGTATTCTTTGCTCAAGGCCCCTAAGCGGATAAGGAGTAGAGTCCGCTTTCCAGAGCAGGCCTACCATCAGTATACTCGTGATCCTCGGCTTTCAGTCGGGGAAAGAGAAACGCTGAATAGGCTGTTAGCCGGGAAAGCCAAGGGTCGTTCTCGATCCTTGGTTTCCCAAGCTAACAAGGATCCCTTCAATGAGTTAACTCTCAATGAGGATGCGGTGAGAGCGGCTATGGCTGCTCTTTCGTATGGATGCACCGTCCTGCAGGGTATGCTGACCTGTGCGGCAGAAGGTGGGGAAGTGCCAGAGGCTGCTCCCGGAGTAGTCCGGGATGCCATGCGCTTGTCCTAAGATTGCCTGGCCAGGGTGGTCACTAGATCATTGGCGGAGCGGACGAGAATGGTTCTCGATTGTGTAGAACCAGGACCGGAGATGAGGGCTGCATTATCTTCTGCGCCCTTCGTTGGTCCAGGCTTGTTTGGCGGCTCGGCATGACATGCCCTCTCCAAAGTTGCGTCTGTGGTGGCAGAGCAGGAGGTTGTCGGCAAGTCGTGGAAGTCGACAAAGAGGACTCGGGGCAACAGTCTTACAAGCAGCATCAATATGAGTAGCAGAGGCAGCGCCAAAGATTGCCCTTCCGTCCTTCTTGCCGTGATGCCCATCGGGCATCCAGTTCACAGGGACCTGGCCGTTCATCTTCATACAAGTCCTCTAATAAGAGGCCTTATGTAGATGATAGGAAGGGTGGCGCCTCGGGTCACGGCGGCTACCGTAAGGATAGCCGTGGTGGCGGTCCCGGGCCATCATATTCCAAGTAGATGCGAGGTGGTCATGGGGGACGGTCCTGACGGGACAAGAATCTTCACCCAAGCGAATTTAACGTCTTGTCACGCAATATCGACCGCGAGTTGTGTGCAGATTCCTTCCATCGGAGGCAGACTTCAACTGTTCTCAAACCAGTGGGAGCAGGTCATGCAAGATTGTTTAGTCTGTCATTGGCTAAGAACGGCTACGAACCGGACTGGCTCATCCGTCAATCGTTAGTTCCGTTAACATCGATTCAAGTATGGACTCCCATTCCAAGGGAATCCGATCGTCTAGATGCCATTTGCTCAGAAATCAAAGATCTTCAGGAGAAGAATGCGATTCATTTATTCCGCAATCAGTCCTCCCTGGGCTTCTATTCGATAATTTTCCTCGTTCCGAAATGCACCTGAGGTTGGAGACTGAGTCTCAACCTCAAACCGCTGAACAAATTCATTCTTTCACCAAGATTTCAGATGGAGACTGTGGCAGTGGTGATGACAGGGCTGAGAAAAGGCATGTGGTCAGTATCAATAGATCTGAAGGATGCATATTTTCATATTCCATCGTCAATTCATTTTCAGAAATACCTTCGCTTCGCGTTCCAAGACAATGTTTGGGAATTCAATGCGCTTCCTTTCGGTCTGACCACAGCCCTGAGGGTCTTCACCAAAGTGGATCTCGCCATGACTTCTTTCCTTCGCAGGAGAAACAAAGCTGTTCATACTTACATAGACGACTGGCTGCTGAAGGCAGGGAATCTAGTCACTCTGCGCAACAATCTTCAGGTAGTCCTGGCCTTACTAAAGGACCGAAGGATGGATTGTGAATCTAGAGAAATCAGAATTGACTCCATCGCAGGAGCTTGAGTATCTGGGAATATTTTTCAGTCTCGGGGACGGTGTAGCTTTTCCGATGGAAGCAGAGTCAAGAGTTTGATTGCAGTTCTGGAGTCAGTTTCTCTAGGAGCCTATCTGACGACGCATCAATTTCTCAGAATACTGGGTTTACTAGTATCTCTGGAGGTGGTTCCTTATGCAGCACTCAGACGCAGGCCGATTTAGATGTACTTAATGCCATTCTGGTCTCAGAGAACGGATCCAGTGTCTCTGAGGATACTAATAAAAGAACCGTTGATATGCCATCTTCAGTGGTGGTTATCAGAATAGAATCTCCTGCGAGGTGTCCCTCTACAACCTCCTCAACCGCAGATGTCCATCTTTACAGATGCATCAATGACGGGTTGGGGAACCGTACTGGACAATCTGTGTCGGGGAATGGAATCAGACCAATGCGCAGAAACACATAGATGTTGTCGAGTTATTAGCGCTGGCATTAGCACTTCGAAAATTCGAGAACTTAATCCGAAACAAGATTGTCCTAGTAAGGACAGACAACTCAACAGTGGTGTCTTATTTGAACCGCCAAGGCGGGACAAGATCACCAGAGTTGTGCATGATGATATGGAACCTTCTGCTGTGGTGCCAAGAGAGGAATATTATTCTTCGGGCAGCACACATTCCAGGAGGATTGAAAATCCTAGCAGATGCTCTGTCGAAGGACGGTTTGTCGTCCGATGTAATGGCAGCTCAACCAGTCGGTAGCGGAGGTTCTCTTCAAACATTGGGGCAAGTCAAATGTGGATCTATTTGCGATGAAAGGAAATGCCAAGATGGTCACATATGTGTCACCGATCCCAGGCCCGCTAGCTCTAGCAGTAGACGCATTGGCGATAAGTTGGAAGGGAATGTATGCATATGCGTATCCTCCAACAATTCTCATCCCAAAAGTTCTGGCAAAGATAAGAGAGGGCATATGCCAAGTACTACTGATCGCCCCTCATTGGCCAGGCCAATCATGGTTTATGGATCTGCTGGACCTTCTGGTCTGCAATCCATTCCCTCTTCCAGACAGAAGGGATCTGATTTCTCAGAACAAAGGTCTGTATCTCCATGACAGACCGGAGATGTTCCAATTGACTGCATGGATGTTATCAAGCAGCGAGCAATTGAGGGTGGCTTTTCTGAGCAAGCAGCGAAATTTGTCGCTTCAGCCAGAAGAGTGTCAACCACCAAGACATATAATTATAGAATCAACAAATTTGCAGAGTGGTGTAAAAGAAGAGATATTAATCCCTTTTCTGCAACTGTTCAACACATAGCAGATTTTATCTGGCATTTATACGAGGTTGACAAGCTTGTACCTTCAGATCTAGCAGCATATATTTCTGCATTAGCTTCAGTTGTTCCCAGTTTGGCCATTGTAGGAGTGGAGAACGACACTTTAAATGAAGTTATTAAAGGAATGAATAATTTGCGACCTAGACAGCCAATTCCTATCCGAGCATGGAATCTGTCTCTTGTTCTACAGGTTTTAGAGCATGCTGCCTTTGAACCAATTAGATCTATAGATATTAAACTGTTAACTATTAAGTCAGTTTTCTTGGTTGCTGGAGCATGGGCGAGGAGAAGCGAAGTCCATGCGCTTTCTGCTGAACAAGACCGTTTTGTCATTACGGGTGAGGGTTTAAGACTATTACCATGACTTTGTTTCCTGGCAAAGAATCAGTTACTTAAATATCCAGGACAGCCAATCAATTTGCCAAGTTTAATTAGGCGTGACCCAAACTCTTCTGCTTGGTGTCCTGTCAGATGTCTGAAAATGTATAAGAAACGTACTGAGGAGTGGAGAGATGACCCAAAATCTCTGTGGTTATGTCTCAAAGCTCCACATCTTCATGCCTCGAAAGATACCATTTCGCAAAAGATAGTCCATGCTGTACAGAAGTCGCATAAAATCACAACAGGAAAGCAGATTGATCGTGCGAACACCCATCAAGTCCGAGCACTAGCAGCAGCATCGGCCCTTTATAAGGGTGTCTCTAGAGGAAGTGATGTCTGTAGTAAAATGGCATGCCGAGTCGTCATTTACTGATTTCTACCTTCACGCTATCTCCAGCGCACTTAATCCGGTAGCTGTCGCCAATTTGTCGAATCTTAACTAAAGCCACATCCGACCACTTTTGTCGCATACATCGTAGGGTTCTTCCACATGCACTCAGCAATGGTGATGCGCATGATCTGTGAATGACCGTGGATTGAGCGGAGTTCCTGTGATGATCAAGTAAGACCAAGCACTGATTAAATGGTGGGTGTTTTCTTAATTTAAGTGACTAATATTAATTTAGTCGAATTCCCAGACTGATTAAGTAAAAAGTCTGGTTCAAGAGTATCTTATTCATTGCAACAGACATTAGACTCATTCAAATTTGAAAATCTCAATCAATATACTGAGTTTTTTCAAAATTAGAAGTTGTAGTAGCTTCTTTGCACTCTTCTGGCCTGCCCTAGCTGAGAATTGGGGCTGACATGGGTCTGGTGGGTGTTGCCTCCCCTTTTGACAGCCCTCTGAAATTTGTGCGGACAAAAGGGGGGCCGGGGGGGAATGGGGCCGGGTCTAGAATATGGAAGTTAGCACTCTATGAGTCAGATTGCGGAACCTAAGTGTATGCTGGGGTTCTAGTCTCTTCACAACCTTCTCTGTCGGATGGTAGATGCTTCGAGCCTCACCTCCTCCCACCGGAGTTTCTTGGCTGTCGAAATCCAGAGTTTATGTGGAGCTAGACTAGATAATAGACATTATCATAATAGTACATCTGGTAAGTATTAACAATTCTCGTAGAAACAAAAGCGGATGCTTTTTTGATATCTCTAATAGAGGAATCCATTTTAAGCTATGTCCCACTCATTTCTCGCCTAGCTCTGCCCACACCTTCCCCTGGAATTGATTTATATACTTTGAACCTTGACTTCTCAGAATACCAATTTCAAGGTAACTATACAGCTAAGCTGTCAAATAATTTGAGACTAATTGGACTGGGTGCTGCCTATGGTAACAGTACCCACTCAACAGCACCCAGTCAACAGTCAAATTAGTTTCAAAATCTTTGAATATTTTGAAGCTAATTTGACTGGGTGCTGTTGGTGCCCAACAGCACCCATTGAAATTAGGATCAAAATTTTTAACGGTATGTTTATTAAATATTAAATCCAAATTCATACAATTCATACACTTGACGGATTAGTTCAACTTCCTAACAGAGTGTCTCTGTCATCTATGATTGTGACGTCAGCCTACATGTGACGTAATTGATTATGACGTATACTTTATCGACAGATCAGATTCATCCCTTATCTTTAGCCCATGCATTATTAGCTCACCTGGCCTGAAAGGCCAAGTGAGCTAATGTCGTGGCGACCATCCGTCGTGTGTCCGTCAACATTTCCTTTAAACGACTTCTCAAGAACTGCAGGACCGATTTCAATTATATTTGCCAGGAAGCATCCTTAGGGCATAGGGATCCAAGTTTGTTCAAACGAAGCCAATTGGCCCACATCTTTAAAAAATCTCCGAAACCGCTTGAGGGATTGAAGCAAATGAAATATGATCTAGGGCAAGAGCTGAACCAAGTTTGAACCATCATGGTTAACCTAGTTTTAGCGAAAATAACTTGGCAGATATGATTAGGGACTAAGCGGCATTAAGGTTTGTTCAAGAGAAGTTGATCCATCAAAAAACATGGCCGTGGTGGGCCAAACAAAATATAGCGTGTTTGGCTGCGATAGTGGATTTTTTTATTTGATGGATTTTGAGGCCGAAATTGGTGTTATCTATGTTTTTGGGTATTCTCAAATTTGCAACTTTCAAAACTGTCGGATAAATGGTTTGGTGACCATCTTGGATCATTCTCCCACCAAAAGCTCCCGTATTAAAGCAATGGGAAATGTCTTCTCAAGAATTACTGGGCCGAATTCAATTATATTTGGCAGGAAGCATCCTTAGGGAATAGAGTTGCAAGTTTGTTCAAACGGAGCCGATCTGGCAATTTGGCCGGTGGCCATCTTAGATTTTGGGCAATTTTTAGAAATGTATTTAAAAATCTCCGAAACCGTTTAAAGGATTGATTCAGAACTCATGAAATATGATCTATGGCAAGAGCTAAACCAAGTTTGTTCAAGGGAACTTGATTGACCAAATGGTTCAGTAGCCTTCTTGGATGACCTAGTTTTTGCAACAAAACAAATGACTTCTTCCCCAGAACTGCTTAAGCGATCAGCCCAAAATTTGTGATATATGATTAGGGACTAAGGGCCATTAAAGTTTTTTCAAGAGAAGTTGATCCGTCAAAAAAAAGATGGCTGCCGTGGGCCAATGAAAATGTAGTGAGTTTTGGTGGCCATATTGGATTTTTTTATTTGGTGGGTTTTGAGTCCGAAATTGGTTTCATATGTGTTTTTGCATATTGTGATTTGAAATTTGCCATTTTCGAGACTGCCGGATAAACGGTTTAGTGGCCATCTTGGATCATTTACACGCCAAAAGCTCCCATACTAAAGCAATGGGAAATAAAAATATATACTTCTCGCGAACCACTGGGCCGATTTCTAGCATATTTAGCAGGAGGCATCCTTAGAGAATAGGGATACAAATTTGTTCAAAGGAAGATGATCGGGCAATTTTGGATTTTGGCCAACTTTTAGAAACCTCTTTAAAAATCTTCTCTGAAACTGCTTGGAGATCGATGCAGACCTCATGAAATATGATGTAGGGCAAGAGCAGAGCCAGTTTGTTCGAGGAACTTAATTTGCCAAATGGTTCGGCGGCCGTCTTGCATGACCTTGTTTTTGCGAAAATAACTTATCCAGAACCGCTGAATTGACCGAAACACCATTAAAATTGGTCCATGGGAAGTTGATATGTAAAAAAAAAACATGTCCGCCACGAATCAATCAAAATATAACGTTTTTGGCGGACATCTTTGATTTTCTGCAAATTTCTGAGAAAAACAAAAAGACATGGCTTTTGTACATCTGGGGAGTTTTGCTTCAAAGTCCATAAATCAGTACTTTGTGATAAATCTTCACTTGCGATTTTAAGTTAGCGATATGTGTGATACATCAGCGTTACCGCCCATAGAAAATTTAAGCGTCAGCAATCTTATCTCCATTCAGATTTGTTATGCCAGACCTTGACAGGGATTACGTTTTAGCGAAAAATGTCCATTCCATAGTTTGCGGAGTTATTTCACATGGAGCAAGTGTGACTGACTGACAGATCATCTTATATTAGTTTCGAGTTGCGACTAAAAATTGTAATTCATCAGAAACCTGGTATATGCTTAAGTGTTATGTTATTAGGTAGCCATACTGATCTTGGTGTAATGTATGGGGCTTTAGCCATATAACCGTCAAATTTATTCAAGAAAATTTAAAGTTTCTCGTGGTTATTGAGCCAGTCATTCCAGTGGTAAATTTTCAAAAATAGCCTCTTGCTCTGCAAATGAACATATCTCAAGACCACTGCAGACTTGAGTTAAATGGTTAATATATAGTAACAATATATAATTATGACAGAAAATGACTTACGACTCCCTCAAATGTCAGTTTCTCAAGGATTGTTTTTGGGACCATCTCAATCCCTTCATGACTGTGAACTGGCGGTCACTGGTAGATCACTCAAGTTGTCAGTTGATCACCTGATAGCATGGACTGGTAAACTGCTGCAGTATGGTAGGCATAGTATCTACTCATTGAATCGTGTTTGTTCCGCATTTCAATGTCTGCTTTAGCCCTTTAATGACCAAATATTATCAAGAAAATTCTAATTTTCTCAGAAAGTGTCCATTTGCAGACCAAGAAAATACAATTTTTGAAAATTTACCACTGGAATGACTGGCTCGGTTATCGAGCCAGTCATTCCTGTGGTAAATTTTCAAAAATAATCTTTTGGTCTGCAAATGGCTATTTCTCAATACCATTGTAGAGTCCGTTTTTTCTGGGCTTAGGCACTAAAGGGTTAACAGTCCTCTACCACCTTATGCCATCACATGTCTCAAAACCAGCAGTTACTGACCACCAGGAATGGACACTGAGGGTACCAAAAAGCTTTAAGCTTAAGGAACTCACATCCTAGAGAAATAACTAATTTTCTTTCATAGTGATTCAACATGGGATTGGTATGCATGTTTGTGCATGGATGGAGTGGGGTGGGGCAATACGTAAGTTTTAATTTATTTAATAATTAGCCACACACGTTTTGAAAAAAATGGTGGAGATATTGCAATCGCTTCCATCCATCTGTCCGTTCAGCTATCTCCTCTGAAACCATTTGGTGGAATTCAATCAAATTTGTTATGTGACTTACCCTTGCATTTGCATTTGTCTCCAATCCCAGTGTGTTTGGGGGAGTAGGGTGCAGGTTTTTGGCAGAAAGTCAAAGTTTGTGGAATTCAAATTTGGTATATTAGTCACCCACATGATTACAGATTGTGAGACAATGGTTACATTAGGCCCCACCGTCTTGTTTGAGGTGGGGTAGTGCTGGTGCAGATCGTTAACCCTTTAATCCTCAAATTTATTCAGAAAAATTGTAATTTCCTCATAGAAAATGTCCATTTGTACACCAAGAGAAGACTTTTGAAAATTTATCACAAGAATGACACTGGCTTGGTTATTGATCCAGTCGTTCCAGTGATAAATTTTCAAAATTAGTCTTCTCTTGGTATGCAAATGGAGATTTTCTATGAAGGCGATTTGAGTGCTAAAGGGTTAAAGTCGGCAAAAGTGTGGGCGTCGACTGCGCATTCTAGTTTAATCTATTTTTGATTTGCTTCAGACAACGGCATCTTGAAGAGGCATTACTTTTCTCCGGCCAGTTCACAGAAGCATTGAGAGCATTACTGGACTGGTTAGCTAAGTCTGAACCTACACTCAGTGCAAGCCAACCCGTTCATGGTGATACACATACAGTCCAGCATCTCATGGATGAACATAAGGTTAGGAGAGATAGCTTTCATATCTAAATATGTCACATATCCAGTTTGTTGTTTCCAGAAAACTCTACAGGTAAGGTGTTGAATATTTAGAAACTAATTTGACTTGGTCCTGTTGCTGAGAATAAGAGAATTAATTTATTTATAAATTTCAGAAATTCCAAGAAGAGCTAGGTGGGCGCTCGAATACAGTGTCTTTTGTGCGCAAGGCAGCCCGTGAAATGATCGAGCGATCCGGGGATGCAACAGCGGAGTATCAAAGTGAGCTTATTGATCTTTCAACCCTATGGGAGAAAGTCTGTAAGCTGAGTGTACAGAAGCAGGAACGACTCGACCAGGCACAGGCATTGGTAAGAATTATCTCCCTTGTTAGTAAACTATTCTTATGTATTATTAACATGATTATTTGGAGAATATGGGGAAATTGTATTGTCTCATTAGCATTGTTACCACACCACCCACCTGCTCTGGTTTGCCCTGGCTATTTTGGTGATTAACCTTTCTGTGAAAGCACTTTACCATCTGTGGTTTGGTTAATATTTCTCTGAAAGCACTACAGGCTTTGGTTTGGTTACTTAATATTTCTCTTAATACACCGTCTAGGCTGTGGTTTGGTTAACATTTCTGTGAAAGCACAGTACTAGCTGGGGTTTAGTTAATATTTCTCTGAAAGCACTGTACAGGCTGTGGGTTTGTTAATATTTCTCTGAATACACTATACGGGCTGTGGTTTGGTTAATATTTCTCGGAATACACTGTACAGGCTGTGGTTTTGTTAATATTTCTCTGAAAGCACTGTACAGGCTGTGATTTGGCTAATATTTCTCCGAATACACTGTACAGGCTGTGGTTTGGTAAATATTTCTCTGAATACATTGTACAGGCTGTGGTTTGGTTAAGATTTATCTGAATACTCTGTACTGGCTGTTGTTTGGTTAATATTTCTCTGAATACACTGTACAGGCTGTGGTTTGGATAATATTTCTCTGAATACATTGTACAGGCTGTGGTTTGGTTAATATTTCTCTGAATACACTGTACAGGCTGTGGTTTGGTTAATGTTTCTCTGAATACATTGTACAGGCTGTGATTTGGTTAATATTTCTCTGAATACACTGTACAGGCTGTGGTTTGGTTAATATTTCTGTGAAAGCACTGTACAGGCTGTAGTTTTGTTAATATTTCTCTGAATACATTGTACAGGCTGTGGTTTGGTTACTATTTCTGTGAAAGCACTGTACAGGCTGTGGTTTGGTTAATATTTCTGTGAAAGCACTGTACAGGCTGTGGTTTGGTTAATATTTCTCGGAATACACTGTAGAGGCTGTGGTTTGGTTACTATTTCTCTGAATACTTTGTACAGGCTGTGGTTTGGGTAACATTTCTGTGAAAGCACAGTACTAGCCGTGGTTTCGTTAATATTTCTCTGAAAGCACTACAGGCTGTGCTTTGTTTAATATTTCTGTGAAAGCACTGTACTGGCTGTGTTTCAGTTAATATTTCTCTAAATACACTGTACAGGCTGTGGTTTGTTTAACCCCTCAGTGAATCCTCTGTACTGGCTGTGGTTTAGTTAGTATTTCTCTGAAAGCACTGTACAGGCTGCGGTTTGGTTAACCCCTCAGTGAATCCTCTGTACTGGCTCTGTACTAACAATCTATACCTTGTCCACTTCAATACTGAGGCTGAGTTTGAATTCGTTCCAAACAATGGGCATGACCTTTAGACTTTTAACTCTCACTGATGAATTCCCTCGATCTTATTTTCAAAGCAACCATATAGGAAAACTGTGTAATATTTGGAAACTAATTCAACTGGAAGTACTTGCTGCCTCAGGCCGCAACGTCTTCCAGTCAAATTAATATCAAAATATTCAACAGAATAAATTTTGCATCGTAAAGAATGTACTTTTTCAGGGATTTGTCAGTGAAAGGATTAATGGTTAAAATTGGTCAAGCGAATCAAAATATTTAGTTAATTAATGTCCATTTACAGGCCAAGCGAAAACAATCTTTTGAAAATTTACTTCTGAAATGACTGGCTCGATAAGCCAGGCATTCCAGTGATAAATTTTCAAAAATAGTCATCTCTTTACCTGCAAATAGATGTAACTCAAGACCGCTGTAAAGGTTGATTTTGATCATGAAAGCATTGAAGATTATTTTCTATTATTACCATAACAGATCTCTGATGAGTAATGTCATGATTGCGACGGCAGTTGAACTGACGGCAGTTGGAAAGCTCCCATTTAGTAGCCATTGTTCATCGTGATTGTTTAGTTTTGTTTTATTTTGTGTGAAAGTAGTTTCTCTCAAAGCTGTTTCCTTTGTATGAATGTTTCATTCTAATTAATTACATTTTTTAGGCTGATGAGTTTGACAGTAAAACGCGTCGCTTATTAGATTCGCTGACCGAGGCTGAGCGTCTCTTAGCCTGCAGTAAGCCACCAGCTGATGATGAACCATTGCTGAAGAAACAAATTGAAGCACATAAGGTACGATATATTAAATGTTCTTTTATTTAAATGTACATCTTTGTTGTAATGGACCTTTGCAGACTATCCAGCTATCATCTGAGCTCATATTAGGTCATAATCAGCTAAGCTGATGTCATAATTATTATGTCATAAATGATTCTATTTGGCCAATCTTTAACTCTCAGTAGTCCGACACGTTGTACGAATTGTATTTCTCTACTATGGCAGCCTATGGCAGCAACAGCACGCAGTCAAATTAGTTTCAAAATATTCAACAGTTTACATGTATAGTTTTCTGGAAATTGATAGTCAGGGAGTTCAGAGATGGATCGATCCCAAGACGAGTTAAGTGTGGGTGGAGCTTAGCTAGAGATGGGTGGGCCATAACTAAAAGTGGAATGGTAAATTGAATTAAGGCCCTGGTTTTACATGTAAGTTATATGCTGATCACAATTTTCATGCATTTTCCAAATATCTCATTTGATGTCACTATCCAGTTTCATAATCAAAATTGTCATCTAGGAAAGTGTATCCTCATTCGCATGTTTGCTAAGATGCTGGTGAAATGTAGCGATATATGTTCACAAAATGATTTTTTGCCCTAATGGTATTTCAAGTAAAATAACTATTTCAATAATTCTATCTACAATCCTATATATTACTGTATTTGTACTTTCAATGTAATTATTATAAGGGCCTTGGTCAGGCAATAGTGCAAAGTTTGGTGCATTATTATTATTATTATTATTATTATTATTATTATTATTATTATTAATTTGTTATTATTATTATTATTATTATTATTATTATTATTGATGAAATAGATATATTTAATAAGTTGTGATTGACATGCTTATCTCTGTATTACATCTGGTCTGTATGTGACATGCGAACATAACAGGGACTTTCAGCAATTTCACATCTTGAAGATCTTACTACGCAGAAAAAATTTGATCCTAAAACATGTAAAATTTTGTAAATTTTTCGTCTTTTTTGTTAGGCATTTACCCTCAATCTGGTGGAGAATGAAGAGAAACTTCGTGAAGCTGGTAGTTTGGGACATGAGATCTTGCGACAATGTCATCCCGATGCCACCATGCCTATAAAACATTGGTTGACCGTATTGAAAGCTCGCTGGGAAGAGGTTGGCAGTTGTGTTGTGTTTTATTGATATATTCTAAAGTGTTCCACGCCGGTCAATCTTTGCTCCCTTGTTATTTTTACTTAATGTGAATGATCACACGGATATCTGTTTTAAAAGCATTTATTACTAATTCATTATACATAATTAACCCTTTAATGGTCCTACCGGCCAAAATCGGCTTCTGCTATGGTCTTGTGGAATGTCCATTTACAGGCGAAGAAAATACAATTTTTGAAAAGTTACTACTAGAATGATTGGCTCGATAACAGAATGAGTCATTCCAGTGATAAATTTTCAACAATTGTATTCTCTTAGCCTGTGAATGGACAAAAAAATATTTAAATTTCTTCGACCAAATTCGGTCAGGGTTAACTGCTTTCAAATCGAACACCCATTATCATGCCAGTGGAACTATGGTAATAGAGGAATCAAATATGTCACAGGTAAGCTGATGTCATAATTAAAATTTGTCATGAATGGCGTCAGGACCTATTAATAGTCCATCATGTGTGCAAATTGTATGTCTGTGCTTTACTACTTAATAACCATTCTGTTGAATATTTTGAAACTAATTTGACTGAGCACCCAGTTAAATTAGGTTCAAAATATTCAACCGCTTAGGTGTATAGTTTTCTGGAAATTGAGGTGCACAGGGTTCGGTATATCCCAGCACGGGCAAAGCATGTGCGGAGCTTAGCTAGGGATGGGTGGGCAATAGCTAAAAGTACAGTCATCCATTCATTAATAGATACAGAACATTCAGCACTACAACCCTTACACTTTCTCGTAGGTGGCAGGTATCTGTAAACAACGTGGCCAGAAATTGGACAATGCCATGGCTGACCTGAACGCTAAGAATGATTTGTTGAATGAGCTGCAGGCGTGGCTCCATGGTGCTGAGGACACACTCGTTGATCGAGACCAGCGCCCCATACCACAGGATGTCGGCATTCTCCAGCGGCTTATTGATGAACATCAGGTCAGTTTAACCATTGTCATTGTCAGACATGCTTCAGTGACCACATACCTTTTGGATAAAACAAATGGTGGTTTACTAACCCTTTAATGGTCATGCCGGCCAAAACCAGCCTTTGTTATGGTCTTGTTGAATGTCCATTTACGGGCTAAGAGAATATAATTTCTGAAAATTTACCACTGGAATGACTGGCTCGATAACCGAGCCAGTCATTACAGTGATAAATTTTCAAAACTTGTATTCCCTTGGCCCTTAAATGGACATTCAATAGACAGGTATTTGAATTTTTTTGGACCAAATTTGTTATGACATGTGATCAAAAGACCTATTAAATATTGCTGGTGGTAAGAAACCACGGGTCTATGGAGGGATTCTATCTGTCAGTCAAGTATCTGATGTCATAATCAGTAGATGATTCCAGTTTATCGATCCATCATATGATATCATAATCAACAATGTCACATGTAGACTGACGTCATAATCAATTATGTCATGAATGACGCGACTATGTCCACCATAGACGCTTAATAGGCCTTCAAGTTTTTACTGTTTAATAAACATGTTGGTGAATATTTTGAAACTAATTTGACTGGGCGGTGTTGCTGCCATACAGCACGTCAAATTTGTTTTAAAGTATTCAACAGACTACCTGTATAAGTTTTCTGGAAATTGAGATTCAGGGAGTGCAGGGATCGATTGATCCTAACACGGGCAAAGCATGGCTGGAGCTTAGCTAGAGATGTGCCGAGCATAGCTAACCCTGGATTCATCCATTAGACCACATGTAGGCTGACATTACGGTTACAATCATAATGAAGTATCATAACTCCATCATGAACCTAAAAAATCTGTCAAGTGTACGAACTGTATGTCTTTAATGGATTTACCATTTACTGAATATTCTGTTGAATATTTTAAAACTAATTTTACATTGTGTTTCTGCTATAGGCAGCTAGAGGCCCCAGTCAAATTAGTTTAAAAAAAATCAACAGCTTATTTGTATACTGGCCTTGAATTTGGGATTCTGTGAATTCATGGTTCAACGTAGTTATATAAATCGATCCCAACAAGCACAAAACATTGGTGGAGTTTAACTAGAAATAGGTATGGCATAGCTAGAAATGGGTAGGGCATAGCTAGAAATAGGTGATGCTTAGCTAGAAATAGGTGGGGCATAACTAGAAATAGGTATGGCATAGCTAGAAATGGGTAGGGCATAGCTAGAAATGGGTAGGGCATAGCTAGAAATAGGTGATGCTTAGCTAGAAATAGGTGGGGCATAACTAGAAATAGGTATGGCATAGCTAGAAATGGGTAGGGCATAGCTAGAAATGGGTAGGGCATAGCTAGAAATAGGTGATGCTTAGCTAGAAATGGGTGGGACATAGCGAGAAATAGGTGGGGCATAGCTAGAAATAGGTGTGGCATAGCTAGGAATTTATCCCTCTGTTGGTAACTAGTTTTTGTATTCCAGAAGATGGTTAAATAAGACAAGTTTTATGGAACAATTTGAACAATTTCTGGCAAGTCCTGACATTGATTTTCTATCAAACTACTCCTTAGCCATTTAAATAATATAGGACAAGATTTTAATATCATAGCTTTCCTGACCCACATAAAAGTTAACAATTATTTCCATATTTTATCTATTCTAATGTATGTAATTATGATAATATACTTAGGCGAGCTGTGAAAAAGGTGAAGTTTGCTCCTGACTACGTTCACATCATGTCCCCTGTTTAACCCTTGTACAATTAAACTGGCAAAAAATAGCTTCTGCAGTGGTCTTGAAAAATCTCCATTTGCAGAGCAAGAGGAGAGTATCCTTAGAAAATTTACCACTTTAATAGCTGGCTCGGTAACCAAGCCAGTTATTCCAGTGGTAAGTTTTCAAAAATATTCTTCTTGCTCTGCAAATGGATATTTTCTATGAGAAAATAAAAATTTTCTTGAACTAATTTGACTGTTAAATGGCTAATATAACATGACATGAACATTTCTATGTTGTGTGTACAGGAGTTTCAGAATGAGATGGCCCAGAAACAGCCGGATATGGAGAAGCTTGTTAAATCTGAGCGCCAGCAACAAAAGCCATCAGAGACAGCAAGTTGGGGACCCATCGGTCCCTCTTCCCTACTTACCGGTGTCGGGACACAAAGGACACCGAAGAAAGGCACCTCGAGGTTGCCATCGTAAGTGTTTGTTAATGTTTTATTATGTTCCCATTTCTTTGTCAATCCATTTCTACTTCGAATAATGCTTACCAGATGTACTATTATGATAATGTCTATTATCTAGTCTAGTTCAAAATAAACAATTAAAAACTGCGCTCTCCATAGTCCTGCCCATACTGTGTCCGGGAATTACCAGTCCCAGGTACCGAGTCAATTCCCAATCACAGTCAGATTCGTCTATTTTGCTGGACTTTACAGTCACATTTTTTTAGCTCTAAAATTTTGCAATTTTCGACGAAGTTAAGCGTTGTTTGCGTAAATCGTTGCTGGTTTCATGGAAGGCAAAGGAAAATTTTCACAGGGGCGGGTTGTATCAATCTAGAATTTATACATTTGTGCCGTAATGACTGTTAGAAATTTCCATAAATTGGCTCATTGTTTTAAAATGGTAGCCGTTGTTGGAGTCGCTCCGTTACCCGTTAACTGTTTAATCTTATCCGGGTACTCGGTTAATTTCTCTTGTGACTCGGTTCCTTCCAAGATGGCGACGCCCATGATTAATGTTTTGGCTTGGCGTGTCTATGCACTCTGTTTTAGGCCGTTCATTAGCTCTCGCTTCATTGCCGAGGTTGTATGTAGCGATTGGTCTGTATTTCTTGGCTAGTTTAACTTTAGTTAATTACCAAGTGGTGTTTATAAAATTTTCACTCAAATATTTTCTAATATTTCCTGCCTAATTCTTGATGATCATTAATTTAAGAGAAAGTTAATGTTTGTAACTAATTTTGAATTACAATCAAGTAAATTGTGCGCATTGCTCGTCATCATCCTATCATGTGCAGCGTTTTAATTCTTATTCTGTGTTCGCAGAAGGTGAAGGGGAAAGGAAAATCCTCTCCTGATACATTATGCTCTCGCTACAATTGCTTCATGAAACGGAAGTTCACTGGCCATCACTGTGTTGCCTCCGTGAAGTGCAAGGTTGGGAGGCCTTGCGATGTATGTGCGAAGTGGTCATCGGAGTTAGGGCGGAATTCGATCGTGATCGGCATGCGCATTTGGAGAGGATCGCAAGGGACAAGGCGGCCAAAGTGGATCAGGCATCGGTCAAGGGTCTAGAAGAGCGGCCCAATTCAAGGCGATGTGCGAGTCATTCCAGTCCACGATCCCGATGATGCAGGCTGGTGCAGGATTACCTATCAGTGGTCCGGCCAGTTCTGCGGAGGGACAAGCACCTGTCCTTCCTCTTGCTTTGGCTCAAGATATCCTCCTGATGGAAGACTGGCATGCCGGAGCTTTCTCAGGCGCCAGATGCCGGTACTTCCCGCGGGCCACCCAGGGGTTTTGTACGGGTTTGCCAGCCGGGCATCTTTCACCCAGATTTGGCTCAGTCCGGATTGCCGCTAGAGCCGTGTTTTACGGCTCCCGTCGGCATCACGGACGCGGTTATGATGACTCCTCTTGGATTTCCATCTCCTACCGTAGTCCCGGCTTCCGTGCTGGAGCCAATGGATTCGCTAGATACTGGAGCCGCAAGTATTCGAGCCACGGATCTGGTTCGTATTGGAAGTTCGGTCCGTAGCTCTCAGCATGGATCGTCGGTGGCCTGCTCATCCAAGGATGAGGAGGATGAGAATGGTAGTCCATTGATGGACGAATCATCCGTTTGCACCGAAGCTGAATGGGTGCATGTCCTTGGCTGGATGCCCGACCGTCTCGGTTTAAGGATCTCAGCGCGATCCGGCGATGGAGTGGATGTCAGAGTGAGCGGCTAGCGCTCTGTCGAGTAGCTCTTCGGCCATGCCGACTCTTCCCTTGGGCACCCAGACTTCTGACATGTTGGAAGTTGTTCCGTATCTGGTTCAGCCGGATTATTCGTTGCCCAAGGCCCCTAAGGGGATAAGGAGTAAGGAGTATGGTCCGCTTTCCCGAGCAGGCCTATCATCAGTATGCTCGTGTGCCTCGGCTTTCAGTCGGGGAAAGAGAAGCTGTTAGCTGGGATATCCAATGGTCATTCTCGACCCTTGGTTTCCCAATCTAACAAAGATCCTTTCAATGAGTTGACTCTCATTGAGGATGCGGCGAGAGTGACTATTGCCGCTCTCTCACACGGTTGCACCGTCCTGCAGGGTATGCTGACCTGCGTGGGGAAGGGGGAGGGGGGGGGCCGAAGT
Source organism: Chaetoderma sp. LZ-2023a (assembly GCA_034401795.1). Taxonomy (NCBI): domain Eukaryota; kingdom Metazoa; phylum Mollusca; class Caudofoveata; order Chaetodermatida; family Chaetodermatidae; genus Chaetoderma; species Chaetoderma sp. LZ-2023a. The sequence continues at coordinate 91,408,043 of CM067369.1, forward strand.
GCCAGAGGCTGCCCCCAGAGTTATCCGGGACACAATGCGCTTATCCCAGGATATCCCTGCCTGGCCAGAGGGATCACTAGATCATTGGCGGAGCGGAGGAGAATGGTTCTCGATTGTGTAGAACCAGGACCAGAGATGAGGGCTGTGTTATCTTCTGCGCCCTTCATTGGTCCGGGCTTGTTTGGCGGCTCGGCACGACAAGCTCTTTCCAAGGTTGCATCAATGGTCGCAGAGCAGGAAGTAGTCCGCAAATCATGGACGTTGACGAAGAAGACTCGGCCACAGCAGTCTTACAAGCAGCATCGGCATGAGCAACAGAGGCAGAGCCGGAGATCGCCCTTCCGTCCTTCAGGCCGTGATGCCCATTGGGCATCCGGTTCACAGGGACCTGGCCGTTCATCCTCATACAAGTCCTCTAATAAGAGACCGTATGAAGATGATAGGAAGGGTGGTGGCTCGGGTCACGGTGGCTGCCGTAAGGATAGCCATGGTGGCGGTCCCAGGCCATCATATTCCAAGAAGCCGTCGGGGATGGTCCTGATGGCGAGACCCGTTCCGGTGACGCCGGGAACGAAAGGAGTCGAGAATCTTCACCCAAGCGAATAAACGTCTTATGGTGCAATATCGATAGCGAGCTGTGTGCAGAATCCTACCGTCGGAGGCATACTTCAGCTGTTCTCAAACCAGTGGGAACAGGTAGTGCAAGATTGTTTAGTCTGTCATTGGCTAAGAAACGGCTACGAACCGGACTGGCTCATCTGTCAATCATTAGTTCCCTTAACATCGACTCCAGTATGGACTCCCATTCCAAGGGAATCTGATCGTCTAGATGCTATTTGCTCAGAAATCATAGCAGAAGAATGCAATTCATTTAGTCCACGATGAGTCCTCCCTGGGCTTCTATTCGATAATTCTCCTCGTTCCGAAACGCACCGGAGGTTGGAGACCGATTCTCAACCTCAAACCGCTGAACAAATTCATTCTTTCACCAAAATTTCACCTAGACTGTAGCAGTGGTGATGACAAGGCTGAGAAAAGGCATGTGGGCAGTATCGATAGATCTGAAGGATTTTCATATTCCAATATCAATTCCTTTTCAGAAATACCTTCACTTTGCGTTCCATGACAATATTTGGGAATTCAATGCGCTTGCGTTCGGTCTGACCACAGCCCCGAGGGTCTTCAACAAAGTGGGTCTGCCATGACTTCTGATCTTCGCAGGAGAAACATAGCTGTTCATACTTACATAGACGACTGGCTGCTGAGGGCGGGAAATCCAGTCACTACACAACAATCTCCAGTTAGTCCTAGCCTTATTAAAGGACCTAGGATGGATTGTGAATCTAGAGAAATCAGAATTGACTCCATCCCAGGAGTTTGTGTATCTGGGAATTTTTTTCAATCTCAGGGACGGTGTAGCTTTTCCGGCGGAGAGCAGAGTCAAGAGTTTGATTGCGGTACTGGAGTCAGTTTCTCTAGGAGCCTATCTGACGGCGCTTCAATTTCTCAGAATACTGGGTTTACTAGTATCTCTGGAGAAGGTGGTTCATTATGCGGCACTCAGGCGCAGGTCCATTCAGATGTACTTAATGTCATTCTGGTCTCAGAGAACGGATCCATTGTCTCTGAGGATTCAGTAAAAGAGCCATTGATATTCCATCTTCAGTGGTGGTTATCAGAACAGACTCTCCTGCGAGGTGTTCCTGTACAACCTCCTCAACCGCAGATGTCTATCTTTACAGATGCAGTCGAAGGACGGTTTGCCGTCCGACGGATTGGCAGCTCAACCAATTGGTAGCAGAGGTTCTTTTTAAACATTGGGGCAAGCCAAATGTGGATCTATTTGGGATGAAAGGAAACGCAAAGATGGTCACACGTGTCACCGATCCCGAACCCGCTAGCTCTAGAAGTAAACTCACTGGTGGTAAGTTGGAAGGGAATTTACGCGTATGCGTATCCTCAAACGATTCTCATCCCAAATGTTCTGGCAAAGATAAGAGAGGGCATATGCCAAGTACTACTGATCGCTCCTCATTGGCCGGGCCAATCATGATTTATGGATCTGCTGGACCTTCTGGTCTGCAATCCAATCCCTCTTCCAGACAGAAGGGATCTGATTTCTCAGAACAAAGGCCAGAGATGTTCCAATTGACTGCATGCTTTTCTGAGCAAGCAGCGAAATATGTCGCTTCAGCCAGAAGAGGGTCAACCACCAAGACATATAATTTTATAATCAACAAATTTGCAGAGTGGTGTAAGGGAAGAGATATTAATCCCTTTTCTACATCTGTTTAACACATAGCAGATTTTGTCTGTCATTTATACGAAGTTGACAAACTTGTACCTTCAACTCTAGCAGCATATAAGTCAGCATTAGCTTCAGTTGTTCACAGTCTGGCCATTGTAGGAGTGGAGAACGACACTTTAAATGAAGTTATTCAAGGTATGAGCAATGAGCGATGTAGACAGCCAATTCCTATCATACCATGGAATCTATCTCTTGTTCTACAGGTTTTAGGGCATTCTCCCTTTGATCCAATTAGATCTATAGATATTAAACTTAACTATTAAGTCAGTTTTCTTGGTTGTAGCAGCATCGGCGAGAAGGTGAAGCGAAATTCATGCGCTTTCTGCCGAACAAGACCGTTTTGTCGTTATGGGTGAAGGTTTAAGACTACTACCACGTCTTTGTTTCCTGGCAAAGAATCAGTCACTTAAATATCCAGAACAGCCGATCAATTTGCCAAGTTTAATTAGACATGACCCAAACTCTTATGCTTGGTGTCCTGTCAGATGTCTGAAAATGTATAAGAAATGTACTGAGGAGTGGAGAGATGACCCGAAATCTCTGTGGTTATGTCTCAACGCTCCTCATCTTCCCACTTCGAAAGTCACCATTTCTCGTTAGATAGTCGATGCTATTCAGATGTCGCATAAAATCGCAACAGGAAAGCGGATTGATCGTGCGAATACCAATCAAATCCGAGCACTAGCAGCAGCATCGGCCCTTTATAAGGGTGTCTCTTTAGAGGAGGTGATGTCTGTAGCACAATGGCATGCCGAGTCGTCATTTACTGATTTCTACCTTCGCGATATCTCCAGCGCACTTAATCCGGTAGCCGTCGCCAATTTGTTGAAACTTAACTAAAGCCACATCCGACCGCTATTTACGCAGTACATCGCAAGGTTCTTCGACATGCACTGAGCAATGGTGATGCACATGATCTGTGAATGACCGTGGATTGGGCGGAGTTCCTGTGATGATCAAGTAAGACCAAGCACTCGGAAAATGGTGGGTGTTTTCTTAATTCAAGTGACTAATATTAATTTACTAACAGTCGAATTCCCAGACTGATTACGTAAAAGTCTGGTTCAAAAGTATCTTATTCATTGCAACAGACATTAGACTCATTCAAATTTGAAAATCTAATCGATATACTGATATTTTTTTCAAAATTAGAAGTTGTGGTAGCTTCTTTTGCACTCTCCTGTACTGCCCTATCTGAGACTTGGCGCTGACACGGGTTTGGTGGGTGTTGCCTCCTCTTTTGACAGCCCTCTGAAATTTGTGCAGACAAATGGGGTTGGGGGTGGGAACGCAGTCTAGACCATGGAAGTTTAGCACTCTATGAGTCAGATCGCGGAACCCAAGCGTATGCCAGGGTTCTAGTCTCTTCACAACCTTCGATGTCGGATGGTAGATAAGAGCTGGTTCGAGCCTCACCTCCTCCCACCAGAGTTTCTAGGCTGTCAAAATCCAGAGTTTATCATAATAGTACATCTGGTAAGTATTATTCGAAGCAGAATCGAAAAAGCATCCGCTTTTGTTTCTACGAGAATTGTTAATACATACCAGATGTACTATGGCCCGTCTCAGCCACCCCGATGAGGTGAGGCTGAGCTGCTTTCGCTGTTTGTCAAAACAAATATAAGTGTAATAACAATGTACTGGGCATGTCCACCTGTGGTTGGCGTGTTGGTCCAAGTAAAGGGTGTTCCCTAACCCGCTAGATTGATGCCTATAGGCTTCATCGCGTGGAGCTGGTGTATCCAATGGCATTCCTTTTGTCTCCTCCACGGTGTGGGGTTTTCACCATCGGGATCTGATGGGAGAACCTCTATGATTCTGAACTGCATTTCTGTTCGTGAGTGTCCAGATTTGTTGAAATGCCTGGCAACGGGGATGTCGCATCTCTCACTTTTGTGGAGATTTTATATAGATCTCAAGTGTTCTTGAATTCGGATCTAAGTAAAGGTGCGCAGGGATTCTCCCACATTGTTTGTTGCATTTGCTACATGTTAGTAGGTAGATAATATTTCTTGTCTGACAGTTACCTATGATTTTGGCCTTGTGGGATAGGCCCGTGTGGGAGCTCGAGAAGAACCTGTTTTTCTGCATCCTTTGGTAGATGATACAGTTTTTTGTTTTGCATGCGATGAATGGATTTCTGTGTGTTACAAGGGTGTGCTCTGTTGGGAGTTTGGCCCTGACAATCATTTCTTTGATTGTTTTGTTCTTCCTGTATCCAAACAGTGGTGTTTCTGGAAATGCTATCCTGCATTTGTTGCAGTACTTTTTTATGGTTTTCTTTAAAAAATGCGTGTCCTGGTGAACTCAGATACAAAGATTGGCCTTTGTGTATGGGATTTGGCGATTGCTTTTAGTGGTGGGTGAAGGATTTGTTGTCTGTCTTGTGATCTGGCTTCGACCATGGATTTGTTCAGGATGCCTGTGGGGTAGCCTTGTGCTTCGAAGTGTCCTTGTAGGAGGATGCTATTCTTGTCATAGTCTTCTATGAACGTGCAGATGCGTCTCAATCTGAGGAATTGTCCGTATGGGGACGAGTCCTTGCAGGTTGAGGGATGGGCTGAATCTTATTGCCGGTAGCCATGAGTGTGTCAGTTTTGTGTTGAGATCAAAGATGATAGAATGTTCCCATGTTTGGTTGACCAGGGTGTCCAGAAACGAGAGTTGTGTTTCTGAGCATTCCGTGGTAAATTTGATGCTCTGGTGTGCTTTATTCATGTATGTGACGAACTCTTCTAGGGCTGTTTTGCCGTGTTCCCAGATTATGAATATGTCATCTATGTATCTAACATACAGTGCAGGCTCGTGTGGTGCAGTTTGTAGCAATCTTTGCTCTAGATCGGCCATGAAGGTGCATGCAAACGTGCAGACAGCCTTGCTTCCCAGGGTGGTTCCTCCTATCTGGAGGTAGTGCTCGCCATTGAACTCGAAGTTATTGCATTCGAGGACAAGTTTTAGAAGATTTAGTAGTCCTCTGATGGAGAGTTCGCCGGGTACCACAAGCTTACTGCAGAATTTGGCCACTGCTCTTAGTCCTTCATTGTTGGATATGTTCGTGTACAGTGAGGTGACATCCATTGTTACTAGAAGTGGGCCAGTTTTGTTGGTCCAAATGCTTCTAGTTGGTTGATGAAATTTGTGGTGTCTTTCACATACGATTTGATCTTTGTGACATGAACCGTGATGTGTTCGTCTACAAAACTACTAATGGGTTCTGTGGGACAACCTATGCCGCTGACGATGGGTCTGCCTGGGACTAAACCGTTATGTTTGCTTTTGTGTACCTTTGGTAGTAGGTGAAATCTAGCTGTGTTTGGCGGTTTTGGTAATAGTCTGCTGGCAGTTTGTGCATCAATTTCTTTGTCTCTGACTAGTTGGTCTATTTTTTTTTCTACTAGATTTATTTAGTATGTTTTAGTGTCAAGTCTTGATTGACCTTTTTGTAGAATGTCCCTTATCTGCTTTCTTAATCACTATGGAGTGATTGTTTTTAAGTTACACAAGGGCTGTGGCTTCCTTAGTGCTCAGGTTACTTATCTTTGTTCTATGATGAATATATGTGCCATATTCGTACCTTATTGCCTTGGAAAAAGGCTTCAAATGGCACATCCAATGTGGGTGGCGGCATTGAAGTCTTTTTGGCAGCAAATTTCCTTGTTATGACATCTTGAAATGTGGGTGGAACCGGTACCAGTGGAGGGATTGTTGTACCGGTTCCCACTTGTAAGAGTGCATGTGGTTGGTGCGTGTTAGGGTGAAAAAATGTTTAAGCCTGTAAATCAGTATAGAGGCTTCCCATGTTTGGTTCTGAGACTGTAGAGCTAAAGCCCAAACCTTTATCTAGTAGACTGATGGTTGCCATGTTGAGGGGGGAATCTGAGAGGTTGAAAACAAAAGGAGAAATATAAGTTTCAGAATCTGTATTGACAGAATTATTGTTACGGTTTGGTGAATACAGTAAGTGAATATTGATTGAAATATTGAAACTTAATTTAATTATGAAATTGTTCTTTTTGAACCGTTGACTGTGTAGTCATGCTCTGGAGTCCCTCAGATTCTGGACGGCTTGAAGTAGCTGTTCTATGGCCACATTGCTTCTGGTGTCCATTAGCGGCTTGGGGTCGCTGCATCTGGTCCTTCTACTGTCTCGGCGGTTGGATCTGGCTTGTTGGCGGCTTGGCCCTTGTCTTCTGTCTGGCATGTTTGGATACTGGCGGTTGTATCTTCTGGGCTGCCTGTTATTTTGGTAGCGGTCCGTGGTTCTCTTCATCAGCCTTCGTTTTGTGCTCCGAGATCGGTGCAGGCCGGTGTGCCTTACGGTGGTGATGGCTATTGCCAATTCTGCTTCTCTGCCGGTTGATGAATCGCAGCATTGTTCAAATGCTGCCCTGTGGCCGCTCACCACTTGATATTGTCCCTTCAGCTTTTTGCTTGTGTTGTCAAGCAGAAGCTGGGTGAGGGAGAGTTCGAATTCAGTTACATGGGTGACCCATTGTGTTTTGAACCCATTATCCTCTCCCTCAGGATTCCATGTTATCCTTGTGTAAAGCATGCTGGGAGGTGAGCGGTCGTTAAGTGACTGCTCTAACTTCTCCATTTGATACTCCAGCTTTGTGAGCCTACAGGCTGTGTTTCTCCACATTCTGTAGGCGCCCAGATTTTCTTCAGGATCGCTGGCTTCTGATATTTGGCTGCGCTCCCATCTCGTGTGTCTCTGGAGACTGACATTGGCGCGCTGTCTTCTACCCTTGTGCGTTTTTGCGCCTGGGCAACCTGCATTTTTGGCGGGTCCACCGTTGATGAACTGGGCATTCTAACGGCGGCTGGTGGTGCCACCGTTGCCTTTGGTGCCATCTTGGCGGTATGCAAGTCAGTCTTGGACTGAACGAGCAGTATATCAGCCTCCACTGAGTTTAGGCTCAGTGCTGACAGAGATGGCAGTGTAACCACCTCCGTCTCCCTTAGCAACGTGTTACTAGCTGAACTCATTGTGCAAGAAATGATGATAACTACGTAATAAGATTGGAAAACCAATGCCGTAAGTATTTTAGCCTGACGCTTGGTCAAAAGTCTGAATGATCTGGACTGGAATTTTCGCCCCTTTCGTTCCTGGGCGAGCCTGTGGATTGAGTTGATCATGACCATATATGGGCAGAAAAAACCAGATTGGCGGTTTTCCCATTTGAAATTTTTGAAGGTTTGGCAGTATGGTAAAACATTTTTACCGGTTGACCTACATTTTATCGGTTGGGGTCAAGTTTACCGGTTGTGACTTTTTGTATCAGTTGTGCCATTTTTGGTGGTTGTGACTGTTTTTTGGCGGTTGTGAGTTTGCCATTTCTGCCATTTTGGCGGTTGGGCAACCTTTTTGGTGGTTGCGGTAATTTTTACCGGTTGTGAATTTTTTACCCGTTGTGTCCATTTTGGTGGGGTTTTTTGCTGTTTAGGTTTTTTTACCGGTTGAGGTTATTTTGGTGATAAATTTCTAAGGGTTTCTGTAGGTCAAGTTCGTGCGGGTATCGCTTCTTTAGTGGCGAGTATTTTGGCAGTTTTTGGGTAATGATCATGTGTAGTCATCATTGTTTTTGATTCAGACTTCATGGCGTTTCGTTCCTTGAGCGGAACTCATCAGAGGCGAAATTTTGTCAACTTGGAGTGGGCGTTTTTGTGCTCCATTTTTTTCTGATATGGCATCTATTTTATGGGTGTTTGATATCTAAAATAGAAGTTATGTTGGTTGTCCTCTATTAGTCTTGGGAGATCCTAAGATAAATATCAAGTTTTTACAAAATCGATATAGTTATGTATTATTATGTATAATTTATTTTTCCAATGATGTATGAAAAGTTGTAAAAAGACAAATATAAGGCGAATCTGACTGTGATTGGGAATTGACTTGGTACCTGGGGCTATGGCAATTCCCGGACACAATATGGACAGGACCATGGAGAGTGCTGAGTTTTTAATTGTTTATTTTGAGCTAGACTAGATAATAGACATTATCATAATAGTACATCTGGTAAGTATTAACAATTCTCGTAGAAACAAAAGCGGATGCTTTTTTATGCTGTTTCCAAATACAGCGCCCCTCCTATTTTAATGGATGGATACGATGCATCACTCAAGTATCTGACATGATCAAATTGATGAATCCAGTTTCTCAGTCATAATCAACTACGTCACATGTAGGATGACATCATCATCAAAACGCTTAATAGTCCATCACGTACGAATTGTATGTCTTTACAATTTAATAAACATTCTGTTGAATATTATGAAACTAATTTGACTGTGTCCTGTTGAGCAACAGCGCCCAGTCAAATTAGTTTCAACATATTGCAACAACTTACCTGTATAGTATTCTGGAAATTAAAATTGAGAAAGTACAGAGATCAATTGATCGACACACGGGCAAAGTGTGAGTGGAGCTTAGCTAGAAATGGGCGGGAGCATAGCTAAAACTAAAAAAAATGTTTTTATTGCAGAAGAATAAGCACGCCACGCAAGTCCATTGAGCCTCAATTTAGAAATCCACGGGTGGAAGGAACGGTGAACAAGTGGAAACATGTATGGCTTCTAGCTACTGAGCGGCATCGTCGTTTACAAGACGCATCAGAATTCCTACAAGAGGTTGAGCGTATGAAACATTTTGATTTCGGGGACTGGCGTAATCGTTATATGAAATGGATGCATCATAACAAGGCACGGATTATGGATTTCTTCCGACGCCAAGATCGAGATCGTGATGGTAAAATTACGCGCAGAGAGTTTATCGATGGTATTCTTCGATCAGGTAAAGAATCTTGTAGAATTTTTAATCCTTTAACTGTTGGACTGGAGTTTTTGCAAGGGTTATAGCTCCTGACTTGCTAAATATTTTGAAAACAATTTGATTAAAAGCTGTTGGTGGCTGAGCCACCAACAACTTTCAGTAAAATTGTTTTCAAACTATTCAGCAAATTAAGAGTTTTTATACGCCCACGTAAGCGGGGTCGTATTATGTGATGGCACTCGCCATCCGTCCGTCCGTCCGTGTGTGCGTCTGTCTGATTTCTTGTCTGGAGAAGATCTCGAAGGGTTTTGAGCCTACACTCACAATTCCTTTTTCAGCAGATGTGTTCGGAACAGACGAAGTGCAATGACTTCGGTTCGGCAAAATCCGGCCATATTTGCCCGAGTTATCTCCCCTGAAAAGCTAAAATTTGTCAAAATTTTCTTGTTCGGGCCAGATCTCGAAGAGTTTTGTACCTACACTCAAAATTTAGTTTTCATCAGATGTATTATGGAAAGATAAAGTGCAAGGATTTCGTTTCGGCAAAATCCAGCCATATTTACCTGAGTTATCTTCCCTGAAAAGCTCAAATTCATCAACATTTTCTTGTCTGAGCCATATCTCGAAGAGTTTTGAGCCTACACTCACAATTTTTATGCTTCCCGAAAAGATTTTGCGGGAGCATATGGTCGCCGCTTTGTCCATCCATCCGTTCACCATATATAAGTTTGTCCGGGGCATAGTTTCAAGACTCACATATGGTCACCAAACTTGGTATGTGGATGCATCTTAGGGAGAAGGTGTGCGTAGTATCAAAAGTAGGTCATGCTGATCTACTTTTCATGGTCTATTGAATATCACAGAAAATGTTTGTCCGGGCTATAGTTTCAAGACTTTTTCACATATGGTCACCAAACTTGGTATGTGGATACATCTTATGGAAAAGGTTGCAGAGTATCAAAAGTAGGTCAAACATAGGTCATGCTGACCTACTTTTCATGGTCGATTGAATATCACAGAAAATGTTTGTCCAGGCTATAGTTTCAAGACTTTTTCACATATGGTAACCAAAGTTGGTATGTGGATGCATCTTAGGGAGAAGGTGTGCACAGTATGAAAAGTAGGCCATGCTGACCTAATTTTCATGGTCGACTGAATATCACAGAAATTGTTTCTCCGTGCCATAGTTTCAAGACTCACATATGGTCACCAAACTTGGTATGTGGATGCATCTTAGGGAGAAGGTGTGCACAGTATGAAAAGTAGGTCATGCTGACCTACTTTTCATGGTCGACTGAATATCACAGAAATTGTTTCTCCGTGCCATAGTTTCAAGACTTTTTCACATATGGTCACCAAACTTGGTATTGATTATTACAGAAAATATCTCTGTTCATTTTGAACATAGTTTTTATATGTATTTTTGATATGGTGCCAAGCAAAGTCTAAGTGTGTTTATTTAGAGAAACTTAGATTTTGCTTTTATTAAGCTGTCCTTAACAAATTGTTCGTTAGGGCAAATGCCACCAGACCAAAAGAATGATGGCCCACCGAATCATTCCTACTCCCCAAATTGTGGATTTAACATTATTACCCCAAACCAACAATATTTTAAGGATGGCCTAATATGGTGATATCTCATTGACAATTTCAAGTTCATTTCTCTGTGTCCGAGCCACAGTTCCAAACCTTTCCCCTGAAGCATATGCCTTTGGGGTTATCCATTCAGTTTCTCTGCAGAGTATGCCTTCGGGCAGCATACATCAATTTATTGATTTGCCTTGTTTTCCCCAGCAGATGTGTTAGGGATAGACGAAGTGCAATGATTTCGTTTCGTCAAAATCTGCCCATATTTGCCCGAGTTATCTCCCCTGAAAAGCTAAAATTTGTCAAAACTTTCTTGTCCGAGCCATATCTCGAAGAGTTTTGAACCAGCACTCACAATTTTTTTTTCAGCAGATGTGTTAGGGATAGACGAAATGTCATGTATTTGTTTCAGCAAAATCTGCCCATATATTGACATAAGTTATCTCCCCTGAAAAGCTAAACAAATTTCCACATTTTTTTGCCCGAGCCATATCTCGAAGAGTTTTGAACCTACACTCACAATTTTTTCCCCAGCAAATGTGTTAGGAATAGACGAAGTGCAATGATTTCAATTCGTCGAAATCCGCCCATATTTGGCCGAGTTATATCATCTGAAAAGCTTAAATTCGTCAAAATTGTCTTGTCCTAGCCATATCTTGAAGAGTTTTGAACCTACACTCACAATTTTTGTTGCCAGATTTGTTAGGGATAGACAAAGTGTCATGATTTCGTTTCGACAAAATCTGCCTATATTCGTGTGAGTTATCTCCCTTGAAAAGCTAAAATTCCTCAAAATTTTCTTGTCCGTTCCAGATCTCGAAGAGTTTTAAATCTACATGACAATTTTTTGTTCAGCAGATGTTTTAGGGATAGACAAAGTGTCATTTATCAAAGACAAACTGTTCACATTTCCTTAGCGGCGTGATAAAAAACTTAAAATTACCTGGATAGTTTATGACCGGCGTGTTAGATCACCTGAATAGCTATCAAGAGATGGGATTAGTTATCCTTTAATGATGAAGAATGTCGATTTGCAGGCCATGAGAAGAGCGAATTATAGCCAGCCACCAGCCCCATATCTTGAAAATTGTTTTTCAGATGATAACTCCATTGCCGTTTATCGGATCGCTTTGAATCTTCATAGGGTGATTAGACTAGGTCTGAAGAAGCACCCTCTCGAAATTGACACTGATCCGAAATTCAATATGGCTGTCAGCCACCAGCGGCCAATTTGAAAATTGGTTTTCTGATGATAACGCCTTTACCGTTTATCGGATCGCTTTGAGACTTGATAGGGTGGTTGGACTAGGTCTGAGGAAGAAACCTCGCAAAATTGACGATGATCCAAAATTCAATATGGCTGCCAGCCACCAGCAGCCATCTTGAAAATTACCGGATGATAACTTCGTTCCCGTTCATCAGATCGTTTTGAAACTTCGTAGGCTTGTTGAACTAGGTCTGGAGAAGAAACCTAGCGAAATTGACGATGATCCGAACTCCAAGATGGCCGCCAGCCACAGCCTGCCATCTTGAAAATTGGTTTCTGGATGATATCTCCGTTACCATTTATCGGATCACCTCATAGGGTGGTTGGACTATGTCTGGTGAAGAATCTGATCTAAATTTACGATAATCTGAAATCCAATATGGCCACCAGTCACTGGTGGCCATCTTGAAAATTAGTTTCCGGATGATAACTCCATGACCGTTTAATGGATCACTTTGATACTTCATAGGATGAGGGTCTGTGTCTGAGGAACAAATAAATATTTTCTGAAAGCTCTCGTTCAGGGGTTTGTCATCATGGCGGGATATTATGTGCCATTTGTGGAGCTCTTGTTCTCAATTACCTTTATTACATTGAAAAAAATTAACATATAATCTTATTAAGCATTTGTATTTTTCATTTCAGGTTTTCCGACGACAAAGTTAGAAATGGACGCTGTCGCTAATATCTTTGATAGAGACAATACAGGCCTTATTGATTACTGTCAGTTTGTCGCAGCTCTGAAACCCGACAAAGATGTAAGTTTCAACGAAAGCCTAATTAATCTAATCATTACCTTTAATTAGATAAATCTGATTGCCAGGTGGTCTGTCTTAGCTCACCTGGCTAGTTTTAGCTCACCTGGCTATGAATTTTTTCAAAAAGAACACCCATAATTTTGAATTCATAATGGCATATTTATCCATGTGTGACCAAACTTTATTTACCCTTATGCCATTGCTAACCAATATCCAAAGTTAAACTGAGTATACATAAAAGTCATGCCTGGAGTAATAAACACACATTAGGAAGACATTGTCATCATATAGCCTCAAATACATCCCAATGTATATGGAAGGTATACAAAATAGTTTACGATATTTTCAGAGGCCAATAACTATGGACCCTGTTGGATATTTTGAAAACAGTTTGACTGAAAGTAGTTGGTGACTTAACCACTAACAGCTTTCAGTCAAATTGTTTTCAAAATAATCAGCTTATCCAGAGTTAAATCCCATGGAAAATATAGTCTGCAGATGTTGAGCAATCAGACAGTTAAATTCTGTACCTGGAGCGTCTTTGTGTGTTTGTGAGGTGTACGAGTGGGTGAGGTCCATAAAACCCTCACACGATGACGGAAAGAGCCCGTCATTGTTAATTCAGACGAGTAGTAATAATCTAATTTGGGTGTTTCTTATACTGATTTACCGTGTACATGTTTGCAGAACAAACCCGTTGTGGAGGCTGAACTTATTCAAGATGAAGTCAAGGTACAGGTGTCAAAGTGCACATGCACTCGTCAGTTCAAAATACACAAAATCGGAGAGGGAAAGTATCGTGTGAGTACCGTAATAATGTTATCACCTGGGTTTAAACTTTAGCACTCATATCAACCAAAAATGGCCTCTGCAGTGGTCTTGAGAAATGTCCATTTGCGGACCAAGAGAAGACTAAGAAAATTTATCACAGGAATGACTGGCTCGATAACCGAACCAGTCATTCCAGTGATAAATTTTCAAAGATAATCTCTTGGTCTGCAAATGGACATAGGCATCATCGTCATAACCAAGTAGCATCATCATCATGATCATCATCATCATCATCATCATCCATTGTCGTCATCATCATCATCATCACTAACCAACCATCATCATCATCATCACCAACCATCATCATCATCACCAACCATCATTAGCTCACCTGGCCTGAAAGGCCAAGTGAGCTTATGCGGTGGTGACCGTCCGTTGTCCGTCCATCCATCGTCCGTCAACTTTTCCTTTAAATAACTTCTTCTCAAGAACCACTGGGCTGATTTCAATTATATTTGGCAGGAAGTATCCTTAGGGCATAGGGATCCAAGTTTGTTCAAACGAAGCCGATCGGCCGATTTGGCCAGTGGCCATCTTGGACTTTGGCCGATTTTTAGAAATGTCTAAAAAATCTCCGAAACCGCTTGAAGGATTGAAACAAACGTCATGGAATATGATCTAGGGCAAGAGCTAAACCAAGTTTGTTCAAGGGAACTTGATAGGTCAAATGGTTCGGCGTCCATCTTTGTTTACCTAGTTTTAGCGAAAACGACTTCTCCAGAACCGCTGAGGGATCGGGCCGAGATTTGGCAGATATGATTATGGTATAAGGGCCATTAAAGTTTGTTCAAGAGAAGTTAATCCGTAAAAAAACATGGCATCCATGGGCCAATCAAAATATAGATTATTTGGCGGCCATATAGGATTTTTTTATTTGATTGATTTTGAGGCCAAAATTGATTTTATGTAGGTTTTTGAGTATTCTGATCACAAATTTGCAATTTTCGAAACTCTGATAAACGGTTTGGCGGCCATCTTGGATCATTTTCCCGCCAAAAGCTCCCATACTAAAGCAATGGGAAATTTAAAATGTCTTCTCAAGAACTACTGGGCCGATTTCAATTATATTTTGCAGGAAGCATCCTTAGGGCATAGGGATTCCATTTTGTTCAAACGAAGCCGATCGGGCAATTTGGCCGGTGGCCATCTTGGATTTCGTCCAATTTTTAGAAATGTCTTCAAATCTTCTCCAAAACCATTTAACGGATCAATAATTCATACCTCATGAAATATGATCTAGGGTAAGCTGACCCAAGTTTGTTCAAGCGAACTTGATTGACCAAATGGTTCAGCGGCCATCTTGGATGACCTCGTTTTCACAAAAACGACTTCCCCAGAACCGCTGAAGCGATCAGGCCGAAATTTGTGATATATGATTAGGGACTAAGGGTGATTAAAGTTTGTTCAAGAAAGTTGATCCGTCAAAAAACCTGGGCGCCATGGGCCAATCAATATATAGCGTGTTTGGCGGCCATATTGGATTTTTTTATTTGATGGATTTTGAGGCCGAAATTGGTTTATATATGTTTTTGCACATTTTGATTTCAAATTTGCCATTTTCGAGACTCGGATAAACGGTTGAGCAGCCATCTTGGATCATTTACCTGCCAAAATCTCCTATGCTAAAGCAATGGAAAATTTCTCGTGCTATCTTGGATTTTGGTCGATTTTTAGAAATGTCCTTAAAAATCGTCTCCAAAATAGCTTGGGGGATCAATTCAAAACGCATGAAATATCATCTAGGGCAAGAGCTGCACCAAGTTTGTTCAAGGGAACTGGATTGGCCTAATGTTTTGGTAGCTATCTTCGATAACCTATTTTTTGACAAAACAACTCCAGAACCACTAAGTGGATTGGGCCACAATTTGGGAGATATGATTAGGCACTGAATGCCATTAAAGTTTCTTCAAGGGAAGGATCTACGTCAGAAACATGGCCGCAGTGGACCAATCAAATATAGCGTGTTTGGCGGCCATATTGGTCTTTTGCAAAATATCCACAAACTCATTTAAAGGACTACTCCTAAACCACCCACCAACAATATTGGCAAAAATGAATAGTGCTCCAGGTGAGCGACACAGACCCCTTGGGCCTCTTGTTATCATCATCATCATCATCATCACAATCCAAAACCCACACCACCATCATCATCATCACAACTGCCATCATCATCATCACCAAGTAACATCATCTCCAACCATCATCATCATCACCAGCCATCATGATCATCACCAACCATTCATCATCATCCCAATCCACCACCAGACCACCACCACCACCATAATTGTCATCATCATCATCATCACAACTGTCATCATCATCATCATCACAACTGTCATCATCATCATTGTCAGCAGCATCCTGATCATCATATTCACCATCATCACCGTCGCCACCATCAATACCATCGTCATCATCGTCACCATCATCCTTTATTCTATATACATGTATTTTATTTATTGTATTCCACTTTTCAGTTTGGTGAATCTCAGAAGCTCCGCTTGGTACGAATTCTTCGCAGTACTGTCATGGTTCGTGTTGGCGGTGGATGGGTCGCACTTGATGAATTCTTGGTCAAGAATGATCCATGTCGAGGTAAGAGAGGAGGTGCTTTAATTTATATAAACCCTAAATCGCGGAGGATAGTGCTATGCGTGTCCATGGCCTTTGTGTGTGAGGAATGACATCATCCATCAGAACTCACAGATATATTTATGTCAAATAAATGTCTTTGACCCAATTAATGGTCAAGATTGGTCAAGAAAATGTAATCTTAGAGAAAGTTTATGTAGTGTCCAAAAGAAGGTTTTTTGAAAATATACCATTGGAATGACTGGCTTGGTTATCAAGGCCATTATTCAGGTGGTAAATTTTTTTTAAATAGTCTTGGTGGCCTATAAATTGATATATCCCAAGACCCCTGTGGAGGCTGGTTGTGGCCTGCTTGTCCATTAACTCTTTCACTGACAAATACCTGAAAAAGTAAATTCTTTTCAATATGTAGCATATTCTTTTGAATATATTGAATTTAATATGACTGGAAGCCGTTGCTGCCTCAGGCAGCAACAGCTTCAATTCAAATTAATTTCAAAACATTTAACAGCTTTCCTGTATTATTCTCTTGAAATTAAGATATGGCGAATTCATCGATGAAATGGTTAAAAGGTTATGAATGCGTCAAAGTGTGAGTTGGGCAATTTTAATTCTAACTAGATTTGAAAAAAAAATAGACATTCAATATTATTATAAACAATCATTTATCATTTATTATTATTATTATTATTATTATTATTATTATTATTATTATTATTATTGATAGTAATTAACATCACTAACAAAAAACCCTTCCTAACATCAGTCCTACAGTAGTGATTTTAACATGATTAAGACATATCCTCAATTCTGGTTACTAAAAAATGTGTGTCAAGCTTCATTGTAATACTATCCCATGATTACTGTATTCTGCGGCTGTAGTAGTAGAAACCTCTTACAGCTGCAATCAGTCCTTCCCTTTTGTCCACTGTGTCTTGTCCTCAGCCAAAATCCTTAGCTTCCTCAGGTCCATTCTTGACTTGAGTGTACCGAGTCCAGCTTTCTTGAGGTCACCTCATAGCACGCTTAGCCGATTTATGCAATGCCGGTACTCTCCTGGATTTGTATTTGCTGGCTCGGAGTAGGGTGCATTCCAAAGCTCTGTGCTGTTATGTCTTCTGGCATCCTTAGCACATGGCCAAACATGGACCATCTTTGCTGGGCAACTTTTACAGACAGCGGCGACGTATTACAGATCTTGTATAGTCCATCATTGGAAATTATGCTGGCTGGCCATCGGTGTCGAGTGATGGTGTGTAGGTGTTTGCAGTAGCAGGCATCGAGTTTGTCTAGAGCTGCCTTTGGAGCTGCGCAGCTTTTACAGTTATACAGCATCAAAGATACGCACGTTGCATTGTATAAACGTAGTCTTTTTATCAAGGGCATTTTTGATCTACGAATGATGCAGCATGTAACAATGTCAGCAGTACTGCAAAGCAGTGAGCCCAGGAATTTACTTTTCCTCCATGGCTCGCCGCCATGGAGTGGATCGTCATTTTCTTTAGTTTCATGCTTTGTAGATAAGTATACGTGGGTGAACTCTGTCTTCGATTTATTCATAAAGAGATTCTCAATTTCTAGCGGCATACCCAGTATTGACACTGGGCGGGGGGGGGTTTGGTCTTGTGGAACTTTCCCGCATGGATTTCCATGCAGCAGCAAGGTAACAGGTGAAAAGCACTGGAGATAGACCATCTCCCTGTGGGGAGCCGATTGATGTCTCAAACTCTACAGACTTCACTGACTTGACTCATACTCACAGCTTGGTGTCTGCAAGCCGTAGTCTCAGTAGTCGTAGCTCATCTTCATTGCAACTGGCCTGGCATAGTACATCTAGGATCCTTGAGCGTTTAATTGTGTCGAAGGCTCGTGACATGTCAATGCCCATTGTGTGGAAATCCCAGTGTTTGGGCATGACTACTGATACAAGCGTGCGTTGAGCCCATACAATGTCTTCACAGCTGCGTCCACGTTTGAAGCCACTTTGACATGATCCGGTGAAGTAGTCGATTTTGTCTCGGATGCGACGTAGAGTAACATTGGATAGGATTTTCCGTACGCTGTTGAGGAGCACAATGGGCCGAAGATTGGCTGGGGGCCCAGGTGGCTTCTTGGGCTTGGGTAGTACGATAAGGGTGCCTTGGCCTACAGCATTGATGGGAAGGTGGTGCATAAAAGCTGAATTGATTAGGTGCGTGATCGGTTTTGAGATAATGTCACTTGCATATTTGAATAGTTCATTGCTCATGCCATCAGGTCCAGATGCACGTCCATTTTTCAGTGCTTTAAGTGTTTTCTCAACTTCTGCTGTTTAATTGGTGTTAGTAATGGCCTGGGGTCTCCTGAGAACGAGTGCAAGGGGTCATTATCGTGGTCTGAACTTTTCCTTGAACCATTCTCAAATCGCCTCAGCTTTTCCCTGGTCAGTCCCAATAAAGTGTCCTTCACAGTTGTGTACAGTGAGTGGTGGTGTGTAGTCAGTAACTCTCAGGACTCTCATTTGGGACAGTCATCCGTGGCAGTGATTTCCCCT
Organism: Chaetoderma sp. LZ-2023a; assembly: GCA_034401795.1. Taxonomy (NCBI): domain Eukaryota; kingdom Metazoa; phylum Mollusca; class Caudofoveata; order Chaetodermatida; family Chaetodermatidae; genus Chaetoderma; species Chaetoderma sp. LZ-2023a. The sequence continues at coordinate 91,426,691 of CM067369.1, forward strand.
TTTTGACTATCCCATAGTGTAATTAACTCTGACAACTGATGTGTAGTAATGGCAGTAGTTGCTACAATCAGTATCACAACGCATGTAGCTAACATGGGTGACATCCTTTTAACACTAAACTTTTTCAGAATACAGAATATAAACATGCATGTACATTTCTGATTCAGTAAACGTACCACTCCTTCCACTGGAGTTTTCTTGAATCTAAATAACTTGGAACAATTTTTTGTTCACTATTATGATGTGTGGAACTATAGTGTTCATCTAACCCATAAAAAAAAATTCTATCACTGAAAAAAATCTATCAATTTTTCCGAATTTTAATACACATTCTGATGAATATTTTGAAAGTAACTTAACTTGAAACCATTGCTGTTGATAGGCGCTCTTGCTGCATATAGACAGCAATGGCTTCCAGTCAAATTACTTTCAAAATATTCAGCAGTTTTCCTGTATAATCGCTCTGAAATTAAAATATTTTTAAAGAAATAAGTTACCGGAGGTGAAAATGAGGTCACTAAATTTTGGGTAGCCAAATTGTTCACATTTTTTGTGATGCACGTAACTGCTAGTTAGTTAGCAAGCGCAACATTCCGGGATGAATATTCTCATATTAAGAATTAAACTGTTAATTGATTTTAAAATTTGTTTGTGTTAAAGTGTGTGTCAAGGTGTTTGAGGGCTGTTAATAAGTCAGTAAGCTTGAAACACCAGGATAGGTAACATCACATAAATACATTAATATGCTCATGTGCAAGATGGTTTTCTGGCCTTTTGGGTTATTGTACTTATGCACTTAACTTGAGCCACAATACCATCTGGGGTGGTGGAGTGGGTGGGGGGGTGCGGTGTTAAATCAAATGTAAAAAATTCAAAATTTACTATTTTTTGCTAAAAACTGAGAGTGGGCGTGGGATATATGGAAATAAACTGCGCATTCAAAGCGTTATGAAATGCTGATTTGTGTGGCAAAAAGTGAATTGTTTAGAAATTCAAGTGATACAGTACAGGTCAGCTTGATATGTTTCCAAAACTAAATAAATATGTATTGTTGAATAATCCTGAATTTAATTGAGGAATCCAGTTTTAGCTATGCTCTAATCATCTCTAGCTATTCTCCGCCCAGGCTTTGAGTATGTTGGGATCGATCAATCCCTGCACTCCCTGAATCCTATTTCACTTCAAGAGATATACTTACCTCCCTAACACTATGATATTTCCTAAATATGGACCTTGACTCAATAACCCCAGATTAAAAAAGATAGGTGCCCTTAATGGGCAGGTAGACAGGTGACAGTCAGCCAGATGCCAGCCCCAACCTTGTGCATGCACAAGACTGTCACTGCCTCTTTCTTGACTATTGGCCTGAACCACATGCTAGTGTTTATTTAAGACTTGCTAAGTTTTTGCTCAATTATCTATCAAAAGTTGTTCTAGAGTGTTGATTATCATGTCTGATCATCATAATTCATCTGAGGCCACTTCAGGACTGAGTTACCAGGTGAACTCTAGTGAAATTATGTTTTAATTATGTCAATTACATGGTGTAAACTGTTTCTGTGTTGTAGTATAGATGTTATAGGCGCTCAGAAAACTTTTAACTTTATTATCCGGCGCAATAAAATGCTAATATCTCTATGATTGTGTCCACAGGTTTTTGTAAGAAGGTTTGTTCACATCTAAAGAGGTTTGTCTCCACTATTTCCCTATAAAGGTTAGGAAAAAAGACTATGCTCAGAATGATATAGGCTCCCATAAGAGAGAGAGCTTGTCATTCTGCCCTCTGGTCCCACCCTTCCCTTTGTAAGTAAGTGAGTGGTGATGAAGAGTGGTTGTCTGGTGGAGCTTCCAAGAGTTGGACGTGGTGGTATGCCTTTGCTAAAGACTCAGGTACTCTAGTTATGCTTTATGGCACATCAAAATATTTGAAAATATTTGTAATTATTTGCTGCCAATATTTTTACAGTCATACTGTTTATTTGTATCATTATAAAAGCATGAGCTATTACTGTGTTCACATTACTGTTTAGTGTGCTCTTGTAGTCATACAATTCGTCTTACACCTGGATGTTGTTCGTCTGTTTTCCTTTTGGGAATTATGACGTCGTAATCAACCTTATTATTATTATTATTATTATTAATATCCTCTTTGAGGCTGGTTGTTCATCTTTCTCACCATCCAGTTAGGCCTATAGGTGATTTCTTTCTCCTTTATGAGTTATTTAATTTATTTAATTATAAAAGAATCTTTAACTCATTGTCGTTGTCTTGTCCCTTTTGTCAGAAGCCTTCTTGTGTCGGCTGTAGCCGATCTATCAAATCAAAGTTTGCTCCTCACCTCAGTATAAAAGGTTCACCTTGCAGACCATTATTAAAATGGGATGTCTATAAACAGTGAGGGTGGGGTGGGGGAGACTTATTCTCTGAATTCTTGTCGTTACAGGTGAAGGATAAGGCGTCGGAGGAGGAGAAGTGTGCGAAGAAGAGTGTAAGTGTCAAGGGTAAGAGAAAGGCCTCTGTTTCTTTGAAAATGGAGACTTTCAGGTTGGAAATGATGGGGGAGATGAAAAAGAGAATAAAAGACTTGGTATCAGAGCTGCTTCACAGCATGCTCCCTGAGCTAAGTAATTTGTTGTCTTCTTCATCTGCTCCCGAACAGAAAATCCCCACCGCTGATTCTGGTGTCCGTCGTGATCCGTGGTCCAAAAATGTTTCAGAATCAGTGGTGGCTTCAGTAGATCTTGGAAGGCCTGCTGCCTTGCCAATGGGTCCTGAAGCAGGTCTATATGATCATGGCAGCAGGCTTGCCGCACCGTTAGATCTAGGACCAGGCCTGCTGGACACAGGCTCGCGCCTAGAGTGTCCGCACCTGAAAGGTACCGCCACCTCTTATGGTACCTTCCCTGGCCAGCCCGGGTTAGCGCTCTTAGCTAGCCCAGAGGCAGTTTATGATGGCCAGGAGGAAGAGGATTTTCTGCTGGGTTCACCCGTTGAAGCAGTGGGGAGCACGGCCAATTATTTCCATAGAACTACTCCCGCAGGGGTAGTTTTCATGGCTCAAAGGGTGGCCCGGGCTGGAGGGGATGACTGCCGTTTCCGTATACCTCAGCTTGCTGAGGATATGATGGCGGCTGGTACGGGCCATGGTGTGGTTGATTACACTCTGCACGTTTCCATGGCGCCGGCTCCTGGCTTTTTCAGCCGTGGTGCAAGACATGCCTACTGTCTCGGGCCTGCATGTTTTCCATGGCCGGCCAGCAGTATCCACGGCCGGCCAGCAGTATCCACGGCTCCAGCCACATTTGCACATGCGAGTGCATTAGAGGTTGACGAAGGCCTGCGCCTTGTCGAGCACTCACATGTAGCCACAGAGGACGACTGGTCTGATGCGTGCCAATGGCTGGTAAGCGTTAGGCCAGAGCTCTGTGTAGAACAGTCGGCAAGCCAGTTGGACCAGCGGCTGTGATTGGCTGGAAATCCGGCAGTTACCACCATGCCATCTCTGCCGTTAGCAGAACATATAGTAGATATGTTCACGGCGGCAAAGACGTCCATTAAACGTCCCACTCTTGCACTGCTTATGTCCACCTCTCTCCCTAGGTGGACCCGTGGGAGGTCGATTGATTTTCCACAAGCAGGAGTGGGAGCGGTTAACCCAGGAATGCTTAGTCTTGCGATGGCTTTCAGCAGGGTACCAGCCCGACTGGGAGATAGGCCCACCATCGCACCTGTCTCTGGTTCCGATCTGTACTCAAGTTCCAAGCGATCCAGATCAACGGTTGTCTATAGAGGAAGAGATAAATTCCCTCATACAAAAAGGAGCAATTCAACCGGTGCAAAATTGCCCGGGCTTCTATTCAACCGTGTTTCTAGTGACAAAGAGCACTGGAGGGTGGAGACCAATTCTCAGCCTCAAACCATTGAACAAGTTCATAGACACACCAAGTTTCAAAATGGAAATAGTCAAAACCGTGTTGGCGGGGTTGGAAATGGGAATATGGACAGCGTCCATAGATCTGAACGATGCTTATTTCCACATTCCAATTGCGTAGAGTTTTCGTCGATACCTGAGATTCGCATTCTAGGGCCGATAGTGGGAATTCAAAGTTTTCCATTCGGAATTTCCATGGCTCCTCGGGTCTTCACCAGGGTGGTTCTTGCAATAACAGCATACCTTCGAAGGACAAGCAAAGCAGTCCATACTTACATAGATGATTGGCTGTTAAAAGCACGCAATCGGGAGTCTTGCAGCAAATCTGAAGATAGTTTTGAAAACTCTCACAGACTTAGGCTGGCTAATAAACTTTCAGAAATCAGAGCTGACTCCATCCCAGAAGTTTGTTTACCTGGGAATGTTCTTCGATCTAGAGATAGGGTATGTTTATCCTACTCATGAGAGAGTAGAGATACTAATCTCAGTAATACAGTCCGTGTGCAACAGTCGTCATGTACTGGCACGGGTTTACCTGAGAATGCTGGGGTTGATGGTTTCTCTGGAACCAGTCATTCCACAGGCGGCCTTGCGTAGGCGGCCTATCCAATCATTTCTCATGACACAGTGGACCCAGAGGAGAGGTTTCCTGGACTCAGAGGTGTCAGTGTTGGAACCTCTTATTCACCACCTTCAGTGGTGGATGAAGCGAGAGAATCTCCTGGCAGGTGGGTTGCTTGCCTAGAAGAAGCCACAGTATCAGGGCTTTGCAATCTAGATCAGTCACAGGAGCATATAAATCTACTGGAATTACAAGCAGTAGTTCTGGACCGGGAACATTTCATAAAGAAAGTTCAGGGCAAGATTGTTCTAATTCAATCAGACAACTCAACAGTAGTGACTTACATAAACCTCCAAGGCGGAACGCAGTCGCCCAGTCTCTGTATGATGACTTGGAAACTGCTTTGCTGGTGCCTAGATCACAGGATTACCTTGAAGGCAGTTCCCATTCCGGGAAGGCTAAATCTGTTAACAGACTCATTGAGCCGAAGGATGAGTGTTTTGCCTATGGAATGGCAACTAAATCAATGTGTGGAGAATGGTCTGTTCGCCGACTGGGGGAAACCCAACATAGATTTGTTCGCAACGAACAGGAATGCGAAGATGACGACGTATGTTTTTCCGATTCCAGATCCAAGCACTTACGGAACAGATGCGTTAGCTATCAGCTGGGAGAGAATGTATGCATACGCATTTATCCGCCGAGGCAGACTGTTATGTGGTTACAGTGGAAGGCTTCTACCTAGGATAAATCTCATGGCTAAGAACCAGTCTTTGAAATATCCAGGTCAACCAATTGTTTTACCAGCTTTGACTAGGTTTGATCCTAATTCAAAAGCATGGTGTCCGGTCCGCGCATTAAACAGGTACAAACAATGTACACAGGAATGGCGGACGAACCCATCCTCATTATGGTTGTCTTATATTGAACCCCATGGTAGGGCGTCAAAAGACACTATATCTAGGTGGATTGTGGAATGTATTCAATTTTGCCATAAATCCGCCACTGGTAAACAAGTTGACTTAGCCAAGGCTCACAGTGTTTGTGGCGTAGGGGTGTCCACCACCATGTTTAACGGGGTGCCAACGGATGACATTATGTCGGTAGCTCAGTGGCACTGTGAGTCAAGTTTTATCGACCATTACCTCCGTGACACCACTAATCCTCTTGCCTTATCAATATTCAAAAGATGATCAGGTGTATATATTGTAGATAAGTTGCACTTGCTGTCTTCAGAAAGCACATTTTAATTGTGGAAACAACCGCATATCTGTGTATCATATTTCTTTCACTGATGTGGACTGGATGGATACAGCTTTCATGCATAAGGTCAGTACTGCCTTTTGCTGTAGTACTTAGCACCAGTTCTTAGAGAGTATATAGGACATGGAGGTCATAGCTTCTCCTTTCCCAAAAGGAGGGGGGGTGTGGGTTGTGTTGTCCAATGTTCAAATCATTGCCTGATTGTGTGTGTCACACAATTGCAGATGTTAGTGCTTCATGCGCAAAATGCGCAAGGGATGAGCTGGTCTTTTGACCTCGCCTCCCTCCCGCCAAATTCTCTTACAAATTCTGGCAATATCATAGAGCGTTAGGGAGGTAAGTATATCTCTTGAAGTGAAATAAACGAAATTACGGATTTCTTTTTTCACGAGAGAGTTGTTATACGGACCCAGCCTCTCCGCCCCACAGAGGCTCGGTCTTCAGGCTTTTAAGTTGCATGTGTCAGCCAATAGTCAAGTTGAGGCAGTGACAGTCTGCTTATGCGCGAGGTAGGGGCTGGCATCCGGCTGACTGTCACCTGTCTACCTGCCCATTAAGGGCACCTATCTTTTTTAATCTGAGGTTATTGAGTCAAGATCGATACTTAGGACATATCATAGAGTGTTAGGGAGGTAAGTATAACAACTCTCGGGACAAAAGAAATCCGTGATTTTGTTTAATTTCCAGAAAACTATACAGGTAAACTGTTGAATATTTTGAAACTAATTTTTCTTGCTGCTGTCAGCCCAGTCAAATTAGTTTCAAAATATTCAGCAGGTTGTTTATTAAATAGAAATGACACAATTCATACAACTTACTATTACAGATTATTAAGCGCTTAAGACAGACTAATTCGCATCATTCATGATGTATTTGATCATGAGGTCATATGATTGACTGAGAAACTAGATTCCTCTATTAGGTTGGAAGACATTAGTGCAAGGCAGCAAATGTCTTCCAATCCAATTATGTTCAAAATATTCAACAGAAAATTTCTTACATCGTGTTCAAAATTGCTTTGTTTTGGTTCTGAGGTGTTCTGTAGTCTACCAGTAGTAGAACATATCAGATGACCCATAGGAAATTGAAAATTTGTTGTAAACTTGTAGCTTCATTGCCCAACTACACTTTGTGAGACGAAAAATCATTTAGCTATAAATTTCATATTTACATTGAAGTGTCCTCGCAACCTCAAAATACCACGCAGTTGTAAATGAATTGTAGCTAACGCTTTAGAGCAAGTAGATTTATATTTTGTGTATTTTTAAATTTCACATTTAAAGTTTACGTACATCATGTTTGTGAAAGATACATTATCTGAGACTGTGTGTAGGGAATGTTAGGGTAGCGCTGATACTATCTCAGTTAGAACTACAGTGTCACTGTTGTTGTTGATGAAATCTATGCATGATGTTTAGTGTGAATGTCAGAATGTTCTGTGTTGTCCCTTTCATCTAATATGTTGGTTACTAAATCCCCATCTATGTGTATATTGTCTACTAGTATATGTGGATCGTACTGATGTAGTATCCTGCTGAATTATTGTATTGTACGCCTTCAAAGACAAATCCCCGAATAAGTAAATTCTTTGCAATGTATAGCATATTCTGTTGAATACTTTGAAATTAATATGACTGGAAGCCATTGATGTCTAAGGCAGCAATGGCTCCCAGTCATATTAATTTCAAAATATTCAACAGCTTTCCTGTTTGTTTGTCATGAGATTGAGGTTACGGGGAATTGATCAGTGAAAGGATTAACGTTCCCTCCTACATTTTGCATGTGTACTGATCCAGTATTGAATGAAATTTACAAATTAATAACTAATTTGACTAATGTTCTCATATTTATTTATGATGTTTATAAATATATATGCTTTATAGATTTTCTAATTTTATCAATGAATAAAACATTACTTTCAGATTTAATTCACATGCAAGTTCATGGTAAATTGTCATTTTACAAATCATCTCGGCTTTCCATAATTATTTTGTTTAATAGCTTAAATGTGAAGAATTATATATTTTTTTCTTTCCATCATTTTCAGCCCTTTTCATTATTAATTCCATTCAAACTGGTTTCAATGAAAGCTACATGTAATGAAACCTGCTGAATATTTTGATAAGAATCAGATTCAGCAATGCTAATGTTCAGTCTGATTTTTGTCAAAATAATCCGCTTGACTTTCACTAGTGTGTTTATGCTATCAATGAAAACATACAGAATGGGTTAAAAGAACTTGAAATCATTTCATTTTATTTATTTCCATTTATGTAGAATATTCTGTTCTATTTTCGTCCGTCTTTTATATGCCTCTTTGCCTGTTTGTTTTTTAAAGTGGGCCTATGGCGACGAAATCGATTTCGTTTTCGCAGGCGGATAGTTATTCAACAACTCCCTCCAGAACAGCGGTGTAGGTGTATCTTTAGTTGCACCGAGCGATTTTCTGTTTTTCACCCGCATTTTGAACCTTCCTTTTACTGTTCGCTTGCCGCCTATCGATATTACATCCCTTGCATATTGTTCTATGCCGTTGTGCTTGAATTTATATTTGATGTTGTTTTCGTTTTCCATATGGTTGTTTGTCTCAATTTGTTTATCAATGTTTTCTTTCTGGTCAAACTTGCTTCAATGCTTTGGGCCTGACCAAATATGACAAATCTGTTACAATTTAGGTTTAAAATATTTTCTTGAACATTTTGTTTGAAACTAATTTGAAAGGAAACTGTTGCTGCGTAGAGCTTCCAGTCAAATTTGTTTTAAATTATCAACAGCGTAACTTACCTGGTGTTTGTTCTGACCCAGATATATTGCTACTCAGGGGTCAAATGTATATTGCTACTCAGGGGTCAAATGGTTAAAAACTATTTTTGTGCAGAACCCACCTATATAGTGACGTCTTGAATTGCCAAAAAGCTTACGTGTTGAGAGAGACGCGCGGTCTCCATTCTGCGCTCCCTATGGCGCGATGACTGCGTTGTTTTGAAGACTTAAGACACAAGACTTTAAACCTTTAGGCCGGAATTCAATAAGGAGGTTTAAGCCTGGTTTAACCTAAACCTGGTAACAAATCACAAAGTAATTGCAAGGGTAGTATTATTGATAGGGCAATAACCCCAAAATTTTATTAGTTGATACCCAGTCTAAATACCGAAATATGGGCACATTTCAGAAGTGGGACTGGCTCTTTGATGCCCTGCCCACTTAGAAGGAATGCTCCTATTTTGGGGCATTTAGGCTACACCCCTTTGCTGGGGGCGTGACCTAGCTCTCAACCGGTGAAAATTGGTGGCTAACGCCCTATCTATATATAACTAACCTTGGAATTACTTTGTGATTTGTTACCAGGTTTAGGCTAAACCCGGTTGCAAACCGTATTAAATTCCAGCCTTAGCGTTTACATGCCAGAAATAAAACAACAAATTCCTGATGAAGTAAGAAATATTCTATTGAGTATTTTGAAACTAATATTACTGGTAGCTGTGGCAGCAACAGCTTCAGTCAAATTAGTTTCAACATATTCAATATATAACGTTTCTAGTTGTCTTGAAATTGAGTCAGTGGTATGTGAATAGGTAAGGGCCTAAGCGTGATCATTCTACCTATCAATGACCACCTGTCATCTAGCTCCTCTTTAATATAAAACCTATTCTGATGAACATTCTGAAATTCATTTTCTCATCTCATGTTTAAGGCAACCATACAGGACAACTGTTGAATATGTTAAAATTAATTTAACTGGAACCCGTTGCTGCCTGCAAAGTTTTTCAGTCAGCATGCTTTCCAGTCAAATTAATTTCAAAATTTTCAATACTTTTCCTGTATGGTTGTCTTAAAAATGAGACATGGGGAATTCTTCAATGAAAGGGTTAAATCATTGTGTTATGTAATATGTGTTTGTTTAAATGAACAGTGTCGCTGTACCTGGTCAATGATGCTTTAGACGCGTTCATTCACACTTAGAATTGTTCATTCTCATCCAACATTTCGTAGACAACGATGCATTCATTCAGCCATCGTCATCGTTTTCATTTTAGATTCTCCGTGTTATAATTTCAACTTTGATCTGTTTATCTTTTTAATTTTAACAACATTTGCGTCATACAGCAGGTAGGCAATTGGACATTTCTTTTGTTGTTTATCAACAACAGCTTTGTAGAAAATTCGCTTTTCGTTGATCAGTATAATAATATGCTTAATGAACGCGTTTGAGTCGTAATCGTATAGGATGTCAAATGATTAATTGAATTTCTGTCAAAGAAAGCTTGATGTACATTTAGATATGATTCTACTGAAAGCTGATTGTATCTTAAGCACCTATAGGTTACAGTAGCATTCTTTCCAAAATGACCACAAGTCCTCAATGGCATATGAAAGGGAATGGAATGTCTACTCGTAATTATAGCCCATCTTTTAATAGATGCCAAGTCCCTGACTTTGAGATATGAGCTGCAAAATGTTACTAATAATTTGAAAGCAGCAAAACTGTATTAGTAACTTAGTGAAATTTGGAACGGTATCACAGTAATCTAATTTTTTTTTTAGAAAAACTAATATAAGTCCACCTCCATCTCAGTTGTTTGGACAGCTCTTGTCCTATAGGGAAGCCTGGTTACAAAGAGACAATATGGGGTAGTTACGTGTAGGGTTTTTGAGCCATGGTCCACTTTTTGTCTCACCTGTGAGGTCACTATGTCAAAGGTCACGGTCATTCTGACATGGCTATTTGGCATTTGCTTTTTCAACGTTAAGTATTTGCGGTTAGCAAATCATTTACATTTATATTTCAAAATTGCTTCATACTACCAGAACTAAACTTTGACACATGCTTCCCTATGCCATAAGTCAGATGCTTGCTAATAGTGATGTCACTAGGTAAAAGGTCAAGGTCATTCTGACATTGCTATTTGACCTCTGCTCGTTAATCCTATTGCTTGGATACATAATTGCATATAATGTTAGGAAGCAGTGCGATAACATCGAGATCACAAAGTCAAAGGTCAAGGACACTGCGACAAACAGGAGACAGGCGAGACATTTAATTTTAAGCTGTTGCACCACAATCTATAAGCAATGTGGTGTTCATCTGGGGTTCATGGTGCCTTTACGGCAGTAACTGCACTGCGTGTCTTGGCGGTAGCCTAGTCCTCTACACAGTGGTGATAGTTTTGATCTTCGGGAAGATGCCTAGGACTGGGATCCACTGGTGTGGACTGAATCCAGAGTGCGTGCCGAGACGGACGGTAGGGTTAACAGCTCCGTTTCTGCATGGTATTCATAATAACAGTAATAACAACATGATCTTTTTTACTGAGGTTTAATTTCCTGTTGCTTGGTCTGTATGTGTCAGATCCAAAAGTCTGAAAGATCTGATCTGTAATTGTTCGCTCCTTTTATACTTTTTGGTTGAGTACCTGCATGTGGTCATGTGACTTGCCATATATGGGCCTGTTTGGTGTCTTATGGTCACGTGGTATGGAGGTCTGGGTCGATGGTTGGCAGTGTGGGTCCTTGGTGGTATGGCCATCTTGGTTGTTGGCAGTACCTGGAGGTATTGTTGGTGGTATGGCCATTAGTTGTTCAGGCTATAGATTGTTATGACTAATCACTTTTGGTTGTTTTGTCGGTAGGACGGTATGGAGTTTTGTTGGGCCGTTTTGTGGCGGTAAGACACTTGTTTGCGACGTGTTAGAAATTTGAGTAGTAGTAGGCTGGCAAAAATTATTTTCAGAAATCTGTTTCATCAATTTGGTTGGCATCTTAACCACAGGGCGACCATCTCACCGGATGTATCCTGTCAAATATCTGGATTTTGAGTAGACACAGTTAAGCTAGTTACCTGCAGCTTGTTCAAAACGGAAAACGTTTCAAAATGTGTTTATAAATAAATCTGGTAAATTATATGTATATCTTTGCAATTTGTAATAGACAGTTTATAGTTTAAATTGATGATTTTTTAATGCGTTTCTGCATGCTCACATATGCAAACACTGGAAGAGACAAATTGTGGGATATGTTTGAAAAGGACAATCTGCACGCTTTCGCACTGGTCCAAATTTATTTTCCGGATAAAAAATCATGACTATCTGGTTGCCCTGTATCCCTTTTATACTTACAGAACAGAAATAACAAAATCTTTATTTTGTTGAATATTTAAAATCTGATTTGACTGGGGGCACTTGCTGCCTATGGTGCAACAACGCATTCCAGTCAAATTGGTTTCAGAATATTCAACATCTTTCTTGTATTTTTAAATTGAAACACTAAGTTCATTGGTTAAAGGGATAAACTTCCAGTTAATCTGAACCACAGGGAGGATTTTATGCAAACTTTAGCCGCACAAAAAAGACCCTAGTATGGTAGGCTTTGGATCGGCACAGGCGTGACATTTGTCATCTTGGCTTGTGAAGAACTCGTTATGGCTGATATGCTTATACTGGGTACTGCTAATACTGTACAGTTATTCAAGCGCATTGATGTAACCAGATGAGATTATTAACCCTTTAACACTTATATCACCAGCTTTTGCAGTCGTCTTGAGAATTGTCCATTTGCAGACCAAGAGAAGACTATTTTCGAAGATTTACCACTGGAATGCCTGGCTCGATAACCGAGCCAGTCATTCTGGTAGTGAGGCTATCACCAAAGGTAAGCTGCCACAACTTGAAGAAGCACTACAAACCATCAAATGCTTTCAGATAGCATTGCAGTGGATCCCCTCACACTGTGGAGTCCAAGGAAATGAGGAAGCAGACAAGATGGAAAAGGTGGGTGCAGAAGAGAATCAGACAGAAAACATGGTTACCCATACAGAGATGAAGTCTATCATCAAGTCACTATAGAACACCTCAATCAGAAGATGCCTACCATCATCTCTCGAGGCCAGAGCAAGTGACCATTTTTCGTCTCAGAACTGGACACAATACTATACCAACACATGTACAGGCGGTTCCACCTTACGACTCGCCCGCTTGTCCTTGTGGAGAAGCAGAACAGACCACAGAGTACATACTTCAATGTTGCAGTACGTATCAGCTGCTGAGAGAAGAGATCTGGCCTTTGTCAACCTCTTTTCTTGAAAAGCTGTATGGGCCTGTGGAAGAACTGCAGAAAACCACAGATTTCATCTTGAGAACGGCTCTCCAAGTGTGATACCAGCGATCAAAAAGAAGAAGAAGATTCTGGTAGTAAATTTTCAAAGATAGTCTTCTTGGTCTGCAAACGGACTTTTTCTATGAGAAAACAAAAATTTTCTTGAACAAATTCGATGGTTTAATGGTTAAGAAAGGATTTTTTTGCATTAGTTGTCCTGATTGAGAGGTGTCACATTGATTTGTCCCTCAAATTTTGTGATATATCCTCATTTGTTTCCACAGCAATGTTGATTATTCATTTCAGGTCTCACTTTTAACTCTGATTGGTCAAGAAAATTAGAAATTTTTTTTGCTCAGTGAATTTCTAATTGCAGGCCATGAGAAAGCTATTTTTTGGAAATTTACCACAGAATAACTGGGTCGGTTATTGAGGCAGTCATTTCAATAATAAATTTTCAAAAATTCTATCTTGTCCTGCAAATGGACCGTCCTCAATAACTGTAGAGGCCGGTTTTTGACCAGCATGACCATTAACCCTTTACTCGTCATATCGGCCAAAACCGGCCACTGAAGTGGCCTTGAGAAATGTCCATTCGCAGGCCAAGAGAAGACTGTTTTTAAAAATTTTGCAGTGGAATGGCTGGCTCGGTACCGAACCAGCCATTCCAGTTGTAAATTTTTAAAAATAATCTTCTCTTGGCCTGCAAATGGACATTCAAAGACCAAATATTTTGATTTTCTTGACCAGTTACGACAATTAAAGGGTTAAGTGTATTTCTTCATTATATTGTGTATGCCAGAAATCTGCTCAGAATTTTGAAAATGATTTTATTGAAAGCTGTTGCTGCCTCATGCATCAAATGCTTTCAAGCAAACTATTTTCAATATACTGATAGTCCTCAGACTATATCACCAGTGATTTCTAATCTGTGACTGATACAGTAGGGAATGAGTTAGACTGTGCTGTTAGACTGTGATGTTGTTTTGCTTGTATTTTATTGTTTCATATGTTGGTGGACTATGTTTAGATCAATGTTTTTTTTAATTCTTGGCAATTTCTCTTGATTCTGAGAACTATCATATCATTATAAGGACATGCGTACTAGTAGCTTGTTTTGATCATTAGCCCACAGTGTGGAGTTCAAATTTAAATACTCAGTTTATTTAGAATTAGAGAGTTACAACATTTTGGCATTTAAGGAATTTAAATATATTATTGTCATGGTTACAATGTAACATGGAAATTATTTTTTTATATGGTAAATAAAAATAGTACAAAATAAAAATAAACTTAAAAGGAAATAAATTCTGTGCGCATATAGCAGCTTTGGAATTGTTAAATATATTTTATGACGATTAATCGCGGATAGAATGCCAAATTCATGTAAAATTATTCAGATTTATAGAGAAATTGCTGAGATTCTGACAAGTATTTCAAATTGTTGTGAAACTGTGTTTGTAATTATGTGTTGCCCTGGGTATACAATGTTTCGTGATTTAATGGCTTTCATATTGTTTCTGATGCTTTATGTTTTACTATGCTCTTTCTGGAAAGTATATTATAATTAATAGTCATGTTATCTAAATAACTAACTTGTAACTTATCCAAATGTTAGTTACAGAATAATTTATGATGTTATCTATTAGGTTACAGTCCAGGTAAAAATAACTTAACATGTTTGCATGTTAGTAAAATTTTGAACACAATTTAAAAAATGTTTTGACCCTTTAACACTCCTATCAGCCAAAAATGGTCTTGAGACTATGTTTGAAGATTTACCACAGGAATGACTTTCTCGATAACCGAGCCAGTTATAGCAGTGGTATGTTTTCAAAAATAGTCTTCTCTTTGTCTGCAATTTTCTATGACAAAATTTAAATTTTCTTGAATAGATTCAAATGTTAAACGGTAGGGTTTTGACCGTTCAAAATAGTCAACCGTACATTTTATTATGCCCCCCCCCCATATAAATATATTGGTGGTATATAGCGTTTGCTTTGTCCATATGTCCATCTGTTCAGGCTTTCATTTCCGGATGGTAACTCGAGTTCTATTGAAGGGATCGTTACCAATCTGGCGTGGGAGCTTGTCTTTGGTGGTCCGAAGAACCCTATTGATTTTTGCATCAAATGGTCAAAGGTCACAGTCACTGTGACATAATTAATGACCTAATATTGCGTTTCCGTATGATAACTCGAGTTATATTGAAGGGATTGTTACCAATCTGGCGTGAGAGCTTGTCCTTGGTGGTCCGAAGAATCCTATCGATTTTGGTATCAAACGGACAAACGTCACGGTGATCTAATTAATTACGTAATATTGCGTTTCCGGATGCTAACTAGAGTTCTATTGGAGGGATCATTTTCAACCTGGTGTTATTGGTGGTCCGAAGTTCCATACCGATTTTTGCGACAAATGGTCAAAGGTTAAATCCACAGTGACCTAATTAATGATGTAATAGTGCACTTCTGGATAATAACTCAAGTTCTATTGAAGGGATTATTACTAATCTAGGCTGGGAGGTTGTCCTTGGTGTTTTGAAGAACATTCGATTTTGGTGTCAACGGTCAAGGTCACGGTGACCAATCTTGGGTGGGAGGTTGTGCTTGATGGAATGGGGCCCATATTTAGCAGTCTGATTGTCATTCTTGTTGTGTATTGGAAACATGTTATACGTTAAGTGATTTCTGACATGTACTGTATAAAGCTTTGTAGATAGATGAATGCTTAATGGACCTTTCCATTTTCAGCTATGCCCCACCCATCTCTATCTAAGCTCCACCCACACCATGCTCATGTTGGGATCGATCGATCTCTGAACTCCCTGACTTACTTTCTCAAAGACTGCAGATAAGCTGTTGAATATTTGTAAACTAATTTGACTGGGTGCTGTTGCTGCCTATGGCAGCAATAATGCCAGTCAAATTAGTTTCAAAATTTGACAAGATGTTTATTAAATAGCCATACAATTTGTACACTGTGTCAAACTATTAACCGTTTACAATGGACAAAATCATGTCATTCATGCCATAATTGATTATGACGTCATCCTACACATGTAATTGGAGAGGTCCGTTGCCTTGTCCTTCATGAATTTCGTTGGCATGTTAGAAATAACTTATTTTATCGTGAATCTCCTGAACCAGGGTTTCCTTTTATTTGAAAGCTATTTTCTGTCTTACGACAGCAACGATTTACAGCCAAACATTTTCCGAAATATTTTCAGGATTTTATCTCGATTTTGCACGAAATCCAAGTTTCTTGATTTCAAAGCTAGTCAGCTGTTTAGAGAATACATTACATTTGATCCTTTAATGGTCAAGCCCGTCAAAACTGACCTCTGCAGCTGGATATTGACGAATGTCCATTTGCCGGCATAGATAAAACTATTGTTCAAAATTAACCACTGACTGGCTCGAGCAATAACCGAGCTTGTGGTTCCAGTGGGAAATCTTCTAAAGTAGTCTTCTCTTGGCCTACAAATGCACTTTCAGTAAGCAAATTTATTAATTATCTTGATGAATCTTGCCCATTCAATAGTTTAACCCTTAACACTGATGTCAGAATTTTAAATTTTCAAAAGAAATTAAAAGATGAACTGGTGTATATTTTTCAACAAATTTGGTGGAAGATGGTGCTGCAGTTGACAGCAACATCGTCCACCAAAATTGTTGAAAAATGTACACCAGTTTCTTTGCTATTGACATGGTAAAAGATAAAATATTGACACAGAGTTGTATGGGTTAAGTGTTAAGTAAAGCTGATTAAATAAATCAACGATGTCTAGTGTTTTGTGCTTATTTAAATTTTTTGTACTAATATTGCCAAATAACATTAAACAGGCAATACACTGTTGCCATTGTGTAAGATAGTTCACATCTCTCGCTATCTTGCTGCAATCTGCCTGTAATTAGGTCTCAATCCATAATATACTCCTAAACAAAATAGTTGTCTTTCTACACATTTCTGTAGTCTAAGAAAATGCTGACGAACATGCTTACTCTAATTTTGGTAACGTTGCAGATTCCATATTAAAACATAATACTTATTTCTGGTCAGTGGTGAATGATTTTGCTTGACTATTGACACGGTATGAAAATGCATTAAGATTTGATCTACATTCCAAACATACAGGCTTTAATATAATAATTTATGCTGTAATGATACTTCACAATTATCTGCCCCCCCCCCCCCATAATACGACGTGTATTTGTTTGTTTACTATTCATCTCTGCTGTTACAGTTTAGTCGATGCCCGGTATCTAGCTGATGCCAAACAGTTCCTTCTTTCTAGTCTCCAGACTAAAGCACTATCTGCAGTTTAGTAACAAATTTGCTGAAAGTTGTAGATGACAGTAGACCCTTACAGCAATTTTGTTTACAAAATGACCAGCAGTTATCATATTAAAAGAACTGAAATTTTTTATCATCCTGGTCATTACAAAGTGGTTTGCGACACCTTGAACAAAAGATATATTATGGCGTTGGCCGAATTTAAATTTGAGATAGACCTGTTAACAAGATTTGAATACCCTCAGTCCGCCCATCAGTCCATCATTTCATTCACACACTGTGTGCAGTAGTAACTATAACTCTGATTGTGAATTTCTAAACTGTGATCGCTACCTTGTTACGTACAGAACATATTTTCAGCCATTTTAAAGTGATTCGATGGTTGATGAGAGAGAAATTTACTGAGAGATTTGGATAGAATCAATTTAATTGATGTACAGAATTAGTTAATCAATCTAACATTGTATATTTCAGGGTAGAAATATACTGTTTATTCTCTAGCCAACAAGGAGCCAATTCTAATTACTATGTACTTTATACTATTAACATCTTGTTTTACAGCTAAAGGTCGGACAAATCTTGAGCTACGCGAACGATTCATCTTAGCCGAGGGTGTTAGTCAGTCGATGGCAGGGTTCATTTCTAAAAGTCCAGCGGGTAGCTCCGGAAGTTCTGCAAGCGGATACTCTTGGAGCAGCCCATCACAAAGCACCACGAGTGGACCTATCATTAAGGTAGAGATTAACGGAAGATTGCAGTTTATCCATCAATCATGTGATGTCATAATCAACTACGTGACATGTATGTTGACGTCATAATCAATTACATCATGAATGATTAATTCATGACGGACTAAGCGTTGTACGAATTGTATGTCTTTACTATTCAATAAGCATGCTGTTGAATATTTTGTAACTAATTTGACTGGGCACTGTTGCTGCCATAGGCAGGACCCAGTTAAATTAGTTTCAAAATATTCAACAGCTTATCTGTATAGTTTTCTGGAAATTGATTGTCAGCATGTTCAGGGATCGATCGATCCCAACATGGTCAAAGCGTGGGTGGAGCATAGTTAGAGATGGGATGAGCATAGCTAAAACTTGATTCATCCATTGTAACAAATGCTAGGAATCAGTACTTACAGTCCAGCTCAGAAATAATTTAGTATTGTTCCAAAACAAAATAAAGTGTACTGTTGAATATTTTGAACATCATCAGACTGGAAGACATCTTCAACAGAACATCTTGCATCATGTTGAAAGTTGTACTTAGTAATATGTCTCTGTTTTGGAAATGTTATTTCTGAGCTGTACTGTGCTAGTGTGTTCAGCCTAGGATGTGTGTATATGTTGTTGGTTTGAGTGTAATAAGTAATTACAGTATATTTTGGAAACACTGTTGCGAAGACTACTTTTGGAAATTTACCACTGAAATGACTGGCTCGTAATTTATGAGATACCATCAACACATTTTATAAGTTGTTTTATTCCTTTCTACAGATTCGAGAGAAGACAATAGCTTCATCACCGTGGAGACAGCGTGTGCGAAACAGTCCTGATGGTGAAGTACGCCATATAATGTCACGCACAGAACCTGATGGTAGTAAGCTGACGAAAACGCGTGTTATGCGTGATATTTCTGATACGAAAAGTCAAGGTACGGGGAATTTAATGTTCAGGGATTACTAATCCCATCTCAAATCTTGTATTATACTAAAATTTTATAACATAGATATTGAACATCATTGCTTTTCAGCCATGTTCCTCTCAAAACCTTATAACTACTTGGTACTTGATCTTTAACCCTTTAATGGTCAAATTTGGTTAAGCAAATCAAACTATTTCTGTCCATTTGCGGGCTAACAGAGGGATATTTTTGAAAATTTACCACTAATGACTGGATCTGTTATCGAGCCAGGCATTCCAGTGATAAATTTTCAAAAATAGTCTGACCTGCAAATGGACATTACTCAAGACCACTGCAGTCGCCAGCTTTGGCCGGCCTGACCATTAAAGGACTATACATCACCTTACTGTTGAACGATAGGTGTCGCCATTTTGTCTCTTATGCGATAGTGTATGTGCAGATACAGTCAATTCTTTATGAAACTTTCCTGGTGAATAAGGCAGCAACAACCTTCAGACAAACTAGTTTCAAAATATTTAACAGCTTAGCTTTATGGCTGTTTTCACATCACGCTGTCAAACTAGAAAAGAATATACCTATGAGCACGGCCTAGGAGTTTTTTACTTTTCAAAAATGTATTCGTGATAGCTTTCAGAGGAGGGAGTAATGTACAGATGGTAACTATTATAAGATGAATATCTTTCTACCATGGAATGATAGAAAGTGCATATGACCATGTATAGTTGACATATAGGGCATATTCTGTATTCTGAATCAACGCTAGTACAAGACGAGACATTGTGCCATTTTCAAAGGCAGTGATTAGGTGAATTTGTGTTACTATCTATGCATCAATAGTTGTGGTCTAACAAAATGTACCAGATTTTGTCCTGGATGGGCTGGCTGGATGTTGGAAAGGAGCTGCAGTCTGTTTTGGCTTGTTTTATGAAATTAGATGAGGTATTGTGAGAAACTGGCTATGGAGTGGATGAGTCTCATGCTGTATGAATAACGGAGAAATCCAATTGTTATTACGCCACAAAACATATATACCATTCAATCACTACGGCTAAATCAAACTATCTGCATTTATCACCAGAAAAAGATTTTTTATGCTTGCTTTCATGCCCCCACATGCCTATACCAACGCATTGTACCCTCAACCAGGCTTCTGGTAGAGTACACTCTCACCATACAGCCTGCACTAGACTGGCACCAGTCTCTACTCACTCCTCTAAGACCTAAGTCAATGCGCAGAGGAGACTAAGAGTAACATAGAATCACTTTCAAATTTTTCTGCAAGCAGAAAGATTTGTGCTGGACTAAGCTTTTTGTGCTTGTGTACTATGTTATAGCTATCTTTTGAGAGGATTGCTTCTTATAAAACATGCCTAATATGAAGTCCCTATTATATAAGTTACATGGTAGACTAGCTTTATTATTTTTAATGTTTTACTTGTACTATTGTAACTTTGTTATAGGTTTTCGTGGTGGTCAACTGTGCCTCGCCATTTATACACTCATTATATCCCGCTAAGTAGGAGTTCTACCTCTAAGGTTCTCTTACCTTATATTGTGTTTTTTACTGAAAACAATTCTGAATTTTTGTAATCTTCGTTTTCCCGCCTTTTCGGCATGTCCTTTCTCTGCCTTTGCTAGGCGTTTGTTAGAGATGGCTCTTTATTATCAGAAGCTGTATGCTTCATTTTTTCCTATTTTTTCGTTTATAGAAATTTGTTGTCGGCAGAAAAGGTGAAATGTACGTCAACAAAGTGTGAATCGCCATCACCCCTCCGAATTTGCAAGGCACATGTGCCTTAAGTTTACCTCATGTACACCTCTCGTAATGTGTGGAATATGCAAGGGGTGGTCGCCAGCTTTGCAAAAGCTTTATTTTAAAGATTAAGTTCCGAAAGCGCTGCTGGCCTCTGATCGCTCCCCTCCTACTTTAAAGGGCAAATCAGTTTCTAGCCCCTCTAAATTAGTTTCAGCGGCAGTGGAAGGGGGGGGGCCTTCCTCTTACTAATATTGTTAGGTTATCTAACCAAAAAGTCTATGTCCAGTGATTCAGAGGCCTCGTAAGGTCTTCTCACTTTGCCCTCTTGGTCCAATTTCTTTCCCCTTAAGGTGGAGAGAGTTAAGAGGTCATAGTCTTGGTGGAGTGTTCCAGTTCATCAGATTGGATGGTTTGTCTATGCAAAGAATCAGGTATTCTAGTTAATGATATGAGGCACATCTCTTATTTTTTTAAATAATTATATGAACTTTTGCCAGTATTATCATTGTTTATCTGATGTTTGTGTAGCCTGAATATTCTATCCTTTCTAGTTAGATGTTCTGGATATGAATACAATTCATCCTTACACCTGGATGTTTGTTTCGGATCGATTTAATTTCTTTCTTGAAATTATGATATCATAATCAGCCTTGCACTTTATTAACAATTAAAGTTTTGCCCAACACTGGTTTTCTCATATTGATAGGTGATCTTTATGATCATTCTTTCCTCTCTTTTATTTTGGTTTTGAGTTTCTAACCGTAACTAAAATACTCATTGTCCTCGTCTTCCGCCCTGTTTCAGAGACCTGGTTGTCCGTCCTGTGGTCGCTTCTTAAAGGAGAAGTTCATCCCTCACTTGTGCTTCCAATGTAGTCCTTGTGGCCCTTTGCTTAAATGTGATGTATGCAAGCAGTGGGGGTGGGGGGGGGCGAACTAATGAATGAGTTCTTATCTTTGCAGGCGAAGGATAAGGTCGGGGAGGAGGAGAGGAAGATGAAACGAGAGGTAGTAGGTAAAAAGGGTAAGAGGAAGGCCTCGTCCTCAGTGGACATGGAGGCCTTCCGTAGTGAGATGTTGGGAGAGATGAAGAGGACAATCAAGGATTTGGTTCCAGAGTTGCTCCGTGGCATACTTCCTGGATCAAATCCTTTGTTGTCCTCTTCGTCTGCTTCAGAGCAGATAATCCCCGCCTCTGAATCTGGTTTCCTTAGGCCACTACCAGTTTTCGACGATTCAGAGGTGGCCCCATTAGAGGGAGCGTTCCATGACATTGGCAGCGGGCTTGCCGCCCAGGGGTATCCGCACGCCACAGGTGCCAGTACCTCCTATGGCACCTTTCCTGGCCAGTCCGGGTTAGCTCTCTTCTGATGCCGTGGCCATGGATTTTGACGTCTATGCACCCCTCGCGGGGAATACAGGCGACATTGTCCACGGTTCTACTCACGCAGGAGTAGAATTCACGGCTCAGAAGGTGGCCCTGCTTGGATCTGATGGCCAGTTGTTCCGCATACCTCGGCTTGCCGAGAGTATAGCTGGTTCTGGTTGGGGCCGTGGTGTGGCGGTAAGCACGCCACGCAATACCACGGCGCCTGCTCCTGGACAAGCGAGATTAACATGCCTGCTCTTTCGGGCCCGCATGCTTTCTCTGTCTTGCCAGGAGTGTCAGGCTATCCAACTTCAAGCTCGACTGCGTTTGCTCAGGAGGAAGAAGAAGGCCCTCGTCTTGTAGAGCTTTCGCAGGTAGCCACGGAGGAGGATTGGTCAGACGCTTGTCAATGGCTGATAAGCGTCAGGCCAGACCTGCCCGTGGAACAGTCGGCTAGCCAGCGAGACCACCGGCTGTGGTTAGCTGGTAAGTCAACTGTTAGCGCCATGCCATCTCTGCTGCTAGCAGAGCATATCGTTGATATGTTCTCAGCGGCGGAGACGTCCATCAAGGCGAATGGACGTCTCGCGAAGGCCCCTCGCGAGGTTGCAAGGCGCTGCCGCATCGTACCCGTGGAGTATCAGAGGTACGGTGTGGTACCTAAGCCGAGCGTTGATGACCGCGCCGCATTAGGTGAAGATACGCGGCCAGGCTCCTGTTCTGACACGGGAGCGCTGTGTTCGAACGCGCTGCATTCGGCCAATACCGCGTTGCGTGATGCGGAGGAGAGTGGGAGAGCGTCTATTGCGGCACTTTCTCACGTCTCCCAGCTGTTGCAAGAGGTAGTGACAGCATCCGCATCGCGCCAGCCGAGCCCGATAACGGTCCAGAGAGCCATCCAGGATGGTATCAACCTGGCTCTGGATTGTATGACTCAGGCTGTGACCAGAAGTGTCCGGGCGAGGCGCACGTTTGCGTTGGATAACCTGTGCCCGTCCCAGCACCTGTACAATAGGCTTCTGCGTACGCCTATGGCAGGTCCTGGTCTCTTTGGAGGTGAGGGATGCAAGCACCTCCAGGAGACGGTCACTCTGGTCAACAACCAGAGGGCGCTGCGCGAACAGTTTGAGGTGCTCCGTAGGGAGCGCGTTCACGCTGCACCCCCTGCGTACCATCCCCTGCAGGCTCGAGGTGGAGGTGGCCATGTCAGAGGCCAGCCACCAGCGCAGCGTCGGCCTCGGCCGCGTGCGATTTGGCCAGCACAGGGGGCGCAGGCTCCTCGAGTGCAGCCAGCTAGGCAGCCACCCACGTACCGAGGTGTGCGAGGTGCTGGTCGTGGCACGCGAGGATCTGGTCGTGGTAATCGTGCCTGATGGGCCGGTTACCACGGTGAGAACCACTCCAGTGTTTCTTGCAAAAGAGACAGTGCCACTCTTGCACTCCTTATATCCACCTCTCTCCCTAGGTGGTCTGGTGGGGGGCCGGTTGGCCCACCACAAGCAAGAGTGGGAACGGTTGACTCAGGACTGTTTAGTCTTGCGATGGCTTTCAGTCGGGTATCATCCCGATTGGATGACAGGCCCACCATCGCGACTGTCTCTCGTGCCAATCTGGACTCAGATTCCAAGAGATCCAGATCAAAGGTTGTGTATAGAGGAGGAAATAAATTCCCTCATACAAAAAGGAGCAATTCAGCCGGCACAAAAGTGTCCGGGCTTCTATTCAACCGTGTTCTTAGTAACAAAAAGCACTGGAGGGTGGAGACCAATTCTCAACCTCAAGCCATTGAACAAGTTCATCGAGACACCCAGTTTCAAGATGGAGACTGTGAAGTCGGTGTTGGCATGGTTGGAGAGGGGAATGTGGACAGCTTCAATAGATTTGAAGGATGCTTATTTCCACATCCCTATAGCGAGGAGTTTCCGTCGTTTCCTGAGATTTGCATTCCAGGGCAGACAGTGGGAATTCAGGGTGTTACCCTTCGGAATTTCCACGGCTCGTCGGGTTTTCACCAGAGTGGTTCTTGCGATTACAGCATACTTCTGCAGGAGAAGCATAGCAGTCCACACGTACATAGACGACTGGCTGTTAAAGGCACACAACCGGGAAAGTTTATCAGTGAATCTGGAGATAGTTTTGAAAACTCTCACAGACTTAGGCTGGATAATCAATTTCCAAAAATCAGAGCTGACTCCATCCCAGAAGTTTGTTTACCTGGGAATGTTCTTCGATCTAGAGACAGGTTATGTTTACCCTACTCAGGAGAGGGTTCAGATACTCATCTCAGTAATACAGTCAGTGTGCAACAGTTGTCATGTCCTGGCATGGGTTTACTTGAGAATGCTCGGGTTGATGGTTTCTCTGGAATCAGTCATTCCTCATGCGGCCTTACGCAGGCGGCCGATCCAGTTATTTCTCATGACGCAATGGACCCAGAGTACAGGTTTACTGGACTCAAACGTGTCAGTGTTGGAGCCTCTAATTCACCATCTTCAATGGTGGTTGAAGACAGAGAATCTCTTGGCGGGGGTTATGCTAACCCCTCCTCACCCACAAGTAACGATGTATACAGATGCGTCGATGGAGGGGTGGGGAGCTTGCCTGGAAGAATCCACGATATCAGGGCTTTGGAATCTGGAACAGTCAAAGGAACATATCAATCTACTGGAGTTAAGAGCAGTAGTCCTGGGCCTGGAACATTTCTTACAGAAAGTTCAGGGCAAGAGTGTTCTTATTCGACTCAACGGTAGTGACTTACATAAACCGCCAGGGCGGAACGAAGTCACCCAGTCTCTGTATGATGACATGGAGACTGCTTTGTTGGTGCCTGGATCACAGGATTACCTTGAAGGCAGTTCATATTCCGGGAAGGTTAAATCTGCTAGCAGACTCATTGAGCCGAAGGATGAGTGTTTTACCGACGGAATGGCAACTAAATCAATGTGTGGCGGATCGTCTGTACGACCACTGGGGGAAACCCAACATAGATTTATTCGCAACGAAGAAGAATGCGAAGATGACGACGTACGTCTCTCCGATTCCAGATCCAAGCGCTTTCGCAACAGATGCATTAGTTATCAGCTGGGTGGGAATGTATGCATACGCATTCCCTCCAGCAATCCTGATTCCAAAAATTCTTCAGAAAATCAGACAGGAGGAGTGCCAAGTGCTTCTGATCGCCACAAATTGGCTGAGCCGATCTTGGTATACGGATCTGCTGGACCTTCTGGTCTGCAATCTGGTTCCTCTGCCTCTGATGGACGACATTATCTTCCAGGGCAAGGCCCTTCACAACAATCCGTCAGTGTTCAGATTGACTGCATGGATGTTGTCAAGGAATCTAGAATTAAGGAGGGCTTTTCGGAGTAAGCAGCCATGTTTATGGCTAAAGCCAGGAGGGGGTCAACCTCCAGAGCATATAATTATAAAATCAACAGATTTGCAGAATGGTGCTCAAAAAGATGTATTGATCCAATGGATTCATCTATTCGGGTAGTAGCTGATTTCCTCTGTCACCTGTATGATGCCTATAGCCTCAAGCCTAACTCTATTGCTGGTTATAAATCAGCTTTAATGACAGTTATCCCTTGCTTGGCTAATAGGGGAAGTGATGAAGTAAGTACATTAAATGTATTAATTAAAGGCATGGGCAATCTAAGACCAAGGAATCCCCCTGTGATTCCATCTTGGAGTTTATCTTTAGTGCTTCAGGTACTAGGTGATAAGCCGTTTGAACCACTTAGTTCCATTTCTATGAAAATGTTGACTCTTAAAACTGTTTTTTTAATTGCTGCGGCCTCGGCTAGGCGTAGGAGTGAAATTCATGCCTTATCAGCCGGCGTCTAATTGTCTCTTGTCGATAATACGTCCCGTCGGACTAGGAACCTAATTATTTCAAGCCGATCATACGTCCCATCGCTGCTACAGGGTTAAATGCTGATGTCAAAGACACTAAGATTTTAAATGGTTTTATCAGAGGCTTGGGTAACATTCGTCCTCCAGTGGCTAAGCCCCCTTCTTGGAATTTGGCATTAGTCCTTTAGGTCTTGGCAGGTAGCCATTTTGAACCAATTGCATCCATTAGCCTTAAACTCTTAAAACCGTTTTTCTAGTAGCACCCACTTCAGCCAGGAGAAGATCTGAGATCCATGCTCTTTCTGCAGAAGAGGATAGATTTATCGAGACGGGGGACGGTTTAGTTCTTTATCCCAGAAGGGAATTTTTATCTAAAACTCAATCTAACAGTCACCCTGCATAGCCAATTATCCTGAAATCTTTAACGTCCTTTTCACCGTCAGATAAATTCTGGTGTCCGGTTAGAGCCCTAAAGACTTATAAATTTCATACATATTTTAAAAGATCCGATAAATCCCATTTATGGGTTCCGTATGTGGAGGAGGTAGCCAGACCTGTTTCTAAAGCTACTATTGGCAGATGGCTCTGTGATACTATTCGAATTTGCGACGAGATAGCTTCATCTGGGGAAATCCAAATAGCTCATATTAAAGATCATGATGTCCGTAGAATGGCTACCTCGTTCGCCTTATTTGCCAGCTAATCCTTATATGATGTTATGCAAGTGGCTGGCTGGAAGTCCGAGTCGACATTTACCTCTATCTTAAAGATCAGAGTCCAGCAGCTTCCTTTTTTAGAAACAACCATTTTAACTAAGCTAGCTAAAGACCATTTACCAAGCACATCTCGCCATTTTCGCTAGGCTGTATGCCTGTTTTGATATGGGTGAGAATCTTTATTTGTGTCTTGTTTAGTTTCTTTGTTTGATAATCACTGTCTGATTGACTTTGATGCGCTATTATGTTTATTTGATTAATTCTTAGTTGTGTGACTGTTATTTTTATACTTCTTTGAGGTTCTCAAATCTCCACCCACCAAAAGTTTTTTAAGTGGGGCACTGACCAAATCTACGGGTTTAGCAATAGTGATTGAACGGTATATATGTTTTATGGTGTAATAACAACCTCCAACAGACCCCCCCCCCCTCCCCCTTTAGTGGGTTGGTCTGTAGTTTTATTAACCACTATAAACATACTTATCGTTCAATCACTACGACCCGGCCTCAGCCACCACCTGTGGGAATGATTTGAGAATCTCTTTATTCTGTCTTGCATCTAAATTTGGAAAGTGATTCTATGCTACTCTTAGTCTCCTCTGTGCATGCGCATTGACTTAGGTCTTAGAGGAGTGAGTATAGACTGGTGTCAGTCTAGTGCATGCTGTATGGTGAGAGTGTACTCTACCAGAAGCCTGGTTGAGGGTACAATGAGTTTTTTGGTACTAAATGCAGATGGTTTGATTTAGCAGTAGTGATTGAACGGTAAGTATGTTTATAGTGGTTAATAAAACTACAGACCAACCCACTAAATGAGGGGGTCTGTTGGGGGTTTTAGCTACGCCCCGGCCATCTCTAGCTAAGCTCCACCCATGCTTTGCCCATGTTGGGATTGATCGATCGGTCCATATTTGGCCATGTATCAACAATATATCTCAGAATTCTCTTCTAAATAGATGATCGTGTGATGAACTCATAACTTGGTACCTATAATTAGTTTGCTACACACATCTGCTAGTTTTCCGATGTAATTTTGTGGAATCCCGGACATACATGTAGACATGTATCATGACCTTATTAGAAGCCATTCGAGGGGTTGATTAAACATTTTTGGGGAAAAGCTCCCTAATAGAAGCCTACCCACTTTTTCAGACATTCTGCTGGTGAAATCTTTCCATCACTATCCTAATAGAAGCCTACCCACTTTTTCAGACATTCTGCTGGTGAAATCTTTCCATCACTATCCTAATATAAGCCTACCCACTTTTTCAGACATTCTGCTGGTGAAATCTGTCCATCACTATCCTAATATAAGCCTACCCACTTTTTCAGACATTCTGCTGGTGAAATCTTTCCATCACTATCCTAATATAAGCCTACCCACTTTTTCAGACATTCTGCTGGTGAAATCTTTCCATCACTATCCTAATATAAGCCTACCCACTTTTTCAGACATTCTGCTGGTGAAATCTTTCCATCACTATCCTAATATAAGCCTACCCACTTTTTCAGACATTCTGCTGGTGAAATCTTTCCATCACTATCCTAATAGAAGCCTACCCACTTTTTCAGACATTCTGCTGGTGAAATCTTTCCATCACTATCCTAATAGAAGCCTACCCACTTTTTCAGACATTCTGCTGGTGAAATCTGTCCATCACTATCCTAATAGAAGCCTACCCACTTTTTCAGACATTCTGCTGGTGAAATCTGTCCATCACTATCCTAATAGAAGCCTACCCACTTTTTCAGACATTCTGCTGGTGAAATCTGTCCATCACTATCCTAATAGAAGCCTACCCACTTTTTCAGACATTCTGCTGGTGAAATCTGTCCATCACTATCCTAATATAAGCCTACCCACTTTTTCAGACATTCTGCTGGTGAAATCTTTCCATCACTATCCTAATAGAAGCCTACCCACTTTTTCAGACATTCTGCTGGTGAAATCTTTCCATCACTATCCTAATAGAAGCCTAGGCTTCTAATAGGAGGAATACGGTAGGACTGATTTCAGCTGTAGGCTGTTTCTACTTCTACAACCACAGAACACAGTAATCATACATCTCATCAGAAAAACGTCATTACTTTACTGGTACTGATGCCTAGTTGGAACCTGTTTATCGAAAATGAGGAGACTGCTAGACATTTAATGGAGGAATCCAGTTTCTCAGTCAATCATATGACATCATAGTCAAATGGTGACATGTAGGCTGACTTCATAATCAACAATGTGTTGAATGACTCAATTTACTTCGTCTTAACTGCTTAATAGTCTGTCAGGTTGTACGAATTGTATGTTTTTATTATTTAATAAACATGCTGATGAATATTTTGAAACTAATTTCACTGGCCGCTGTTGCTGCCAGCAAGAGCACCCAGTTGATTTACTTTCAAATTATTCTACAGCTTAACTGTATAGTTTTCTGGAAATCAAGTCAGGAAGTTCAGGGATCAATTGATCCCAAGACGGGTGATGTGTGGATGGAGCTTAGCTAAAACTGGATTCCTCCATTCCAATGCAATCCCTGTTCTTTATATTACTTCTGATTTCATTACACAGGTAGCCGGAGTTCTAGTCGAGCAAGTACGGACAGCCGGAAAGGCGGCAGTCGTCCGTCGAGTCGCACAGGCAGTGAAGCGTCAGAATCCAGTGAGCCTGATGTGTTCACAACGATGCACACAGAGACCAAGAATGTTGGCGGACGTTCTCAGACAACAGTAACCTACCAAACACATATGTCACAAACACGCACCGCTACGACACCTACTGCCATGAGTAACGTACGTGTGTCTAAAATACCAAAGTTGTCACCACGACCTAAATGAGTGCCAGTTAATAGGCTGAAAAAAGGCCAGGCATATAATGTGATAGAACACCATGTTGTTTAAGGCTAACCCTTGCCATGTACTGGGAAGCAAGATAGTCATTCATTTTGAAAACGATGTTGCTGTTTCAGACAATCTGCTTCAGAAACACTGTTTTATAAATGAATACTGGATACAGTCTGGTTTCGAAATAACTTAACATGTTTCCAAAACAAAATGAAACGTACTGTTGCCACCAGACTATAATTTCAATGGTCAATAACTCTGGATATGATTAATATTTTGAAAAGAATTTGACTGAAAGTTGTTGGTGGCATGACCACCAATAACTTTCAGTCAAATTGTTTTCAAAATATTAATCCTATCCAGAGTTAAACCTCATGGAAAATATAGTCTGCAGAGGTTCAGCAGACAGGCAGTTAAATATACATTGATTTCGTGTATGGTGAAGTTACTTAGAAAGAAAACCTAAACTCATCGCTATAGCAACCAGTGATACTATGCAAAATTGCATAATTTAACGGAGAACAAATATATGATCAATAATTGAATCTCAAGTTATGTTGATGGCTGCTCTTCATCCCATATTACAAGCAAGTCAAAATGAAGATGCTGTGATTTTGTTCCAGCAGACATTAGCGTAAATGCAGAGGAATATTATTTTGACTTAACAATTTTCATGATGAATTTCCAGCATACAGAATAAAATGGTTTAAAAAAAATAAACCAGTTTCGAATAGGCTTAATTGTACAGTATTATTCAATTATAGATTAAGTGGTATCGCAAAGCTTGGAGTGGGATTTACTGCTTGTATCATTGGAAAACTGCAGAGCTTGGCAACAATTATTGTCTATTGTGTATAAAGTTATACTCAAGCCTGATGTACGCAATAAATCGTCCTGAGCGAATAAATAATTTATTTTTGCATGGCATGTTAGTAAAATTAATACTTGAAATCGTTACCGCTTGTTATGGTTACAGGTTGTGGTAGCAGCAGTGATATGATAAATATATAGCGAAATTGATCTTGTTTAGTCAATCCTGTTAATAATGATCACCTTTTGTGGGCCACTAAACAGTGGTCGACTCATTATGCAAGTTAGTGTCTATAGGATGCCACGAGATGGCATTCTTTAAACTTTCTGACTGCTTAGTTTTTGCAGACGACATAATCCCTGGAGCAGCTAAATATTTTGAAAACAATTTGACTGCAAGTTTCATTCAAATTTGTTTTCAAAATATTCAGCAGATCCAGAGTTATTGGCCATTGAAATTATTGTCTGGTGGCTTACATCAGTCAGACAGGTAATGCTATTGTGCTCAAGATTGATCCACAAAATTTTAATATTTTCTTAGCGAATGCCCATTTGCAGACTTAGGGAAGTGTACCGTTGGAGTGACCGGCTCACTTATCAAGCCAGCCATTCCAATGGTACATTTTCAAAAAACATTCTGTTGGTCAGTAAATGGGCATTGGCTAAGCAATACTCTTGAACAATCTTGATAATTGCTGGTTTAAAGGGTTGTGATGTTCAAGCCATTGGGAGATAAAATCTTGATATGTACTTAATGTTCTAAATGTGCACGATATTATTTCTCGCTATAATGTGTAGAGCTGTGTCTTATCGCCTATGTGTGTTGCTAGGTTATAAGTTAGAAATTAACCCTTTAGGACTCAAGAATGGTCAATGAAATTCAAATTTCGTTTCCGTGAATTTCCATTTGCAAGCCAAGAGAAAAGTAGTCTTGAAAATTTAACATTGGAATGACTGGCTCAATAATCAAAGCAGTTATTTAAGTTGCAGATATTAAAGAATAGTCTTCTCTTGGTCTGCATATGGACACTTGTGATGACCACTGCTGAAGCTGTTTTTGTGGGTTTGACCACTAAAGGGTTAATGAAACACAATGGAGGATTCCAGTTTATCCATTAATCATATGATGTCATAATCAACTACGTGACGTGTAGGATGACATCATAATCAATTGAATCATGAATGACATAGCTAAGTTCATCACGAACGCTTAATTGATGACGGACTAAGCGTTGTTGTACGAATTGTATGTCTACTATTTAATAAACATGGTGTTGAATATATTGAAACTAATTTGACTGGGTGCTGTTGCTGCCATAGGCAGCAACAGCACCCAGTCAAATTATTTTCAAAATATCCAACAGTTTAACTGTATAGTTTTCTGGAAATTGATAGTCAGTGATTTCAGGGATCGATTGGTGCCAACACAGGCGAAGTGTGGGTGGAACGTGGCTAAAGATGGGGGTGGGGAATAGTTAAAACTGGATTCCTCTGTTGCGTGCGGTTGGAGTGATATTGTGACATGTGTATGTGTGGGCAAAGCATTCCTCATATGAACAAATGTGATGTGTATATATAAGGCCTTTAAAGTGATCTATTTTAGTAACTATGTCTCCTGGGCTTCTACTTGCTTTTTTATTTCACACAGACATTGATTATAAAAATTTTGACAGATTTGCTAAATTTCACATAAATCAGTTTTTGTCAAATTTTAAAATACAATATTAAATCGAAAATTATTTTGATTAACCCATTTAATTCCCGAATTCATGATAAATAGAATTTCAGGGAATGATGTATGCAACTTGTTTACTATTTCGAACACGAATGGATTAAGCATTTGCCATTTTCAATCATTCTTTCTGTTAAGATTTTGTCCGGATAACAAATGCTTATTTGAACTGTTTCGAAATTATGGTATCGTACCACATTTTCTAAATAAAAACATGTGAAAACTGTATTCAATTTAAATTTAATTTAATGTCTTAAGTTAAAGAATATAGGACTGTAAAAAAATGTGATGGTGTATAAATTTATACAAGCACGTGTCAAATATATATATCTTGATAAAGTTCTGTGTTCAAGTGCCATGCTTAGCGCTTACAATGTAAAATATGTAATATTTTAATAAGCTTACATTTGTCTATAGTAATGTAGTTTATAAGGCTGTAGATCTAAATTTTAATTAACTGAATGCTATGATAAATTCAGTATTAATTGTAAGATATGTATAATATTGCGATAGAAACAGTTTTCCATTTAGTTAGCCTTTTATATACAATTTGTTCCTCGTTGAATTGCCAGCTGCATACTGTATTATTCAATTAGCGATGTGTACAGCTTACATTTTGACAATTGTAAGATATATATTTTTCTCAAGACTTGTCTAAATTGCTGCTATCAGCAAATGATAATATCTGAGCTTTACAGGGTTTTCTCAACATATTTTCAAATTAAATTTGATACTAATATTTAGGATATATGTATAGAATTATATAATTAAGTAGACAGATCTGAAACATAATTAAGTGTTCTCAAACAAATCGTTGGAATAAAATCTGAAATTTTAGTGTTTTTCATAGATGCTATCAGATCAATTAAATAAGTTGTTTTAGAATGGTTTCCAATTGACAGGAGTATAATAATAATAATAATAATAATAATAATAATAATAATAATAATAAAATTAAATTGGCTGTCAATATAATATATTATATTATTATAATTTTTAAATCATCCTTTATGGCAAAATTACCAGAAAAATCAAAACAAAGATAAAATAAAATAATAAAATGCTATATCTATAATATAAAATAATAATATATTTAAATTACAACTTACATAATTAAAAACATTAAGATGTTTATTTCTGGTTTGGGATCTAGATTTACTTATGATAGTAACACTTAAAATTAATAACAATAATTCGTACAAATAATTACAAATAAATATCTAGTGTCTATCGTTATCTAACATTGGTTGTTATCTCTTCTTGAGCGGAATTCACAGAAGCAAACTTTCAGGAAAGTTGTATGGTCTGGCATAACTGCTCATGTAACCACATGTCTTGTGGGGCGGCCAGAAGAGGTAGGTCTTTAGGACAGGTGGTTAAAAGACCACTTCTTAAAAGAAGCACAATCTTTGGGCTCCAAAAAGAATATTATATAGCAAGTCACCTGTCTCTTTCATGACTCATTGTTTGGGCTCTATAAGGTGGTCGTTTAGGTCAAGTTTTTAGTGTGAGAGAGAGAGAGAGATAGTTTGGAAATTTACCGCTGGAATGACTGGCTCGGTAACCGAGCCAGTCATCCAATCCGTGGTAAAATTTTTTAAAAAACCTCTTGTCTACAAGTTCACATTTTCTACAAGAAAATAAAAATGTTCATGAACAAATTTGTGGATTAAATGATTAAACAATTTGATAGAAATTTATTGCTGTATTTCCATTTAGTTCAATTGTTTTGAGAATAACCTGCAGGATATCAGTGAGCAAGAATATGCAGAAATTGCTGATGACGTTTTAAAAAACAAACCTCTACAATTACAGAGAGTAATTTGCTAAATGTTGCTAAAATAATGCGGCATGGTGTAGTTAAAATATTTTGTTCTAATTCAACGAAGTCAATTCATCATGTTTTAAATTGATAGACAGAGATTTGTAATTGTTATATGGAAATTCAATTGTGTATATTTACTGGGTTTTTTTATATTATTAAACTTGTGTTTTCACTTTCATTGCCTAGTTAGGTGTGTTTTTGAGCACTCACCATGCCAATAATTTATGAACATGGTCTGACCATCAACAATTGACCAGGAGACACAATGCTAAATCATTTTTAAATGCGAAATGGTGACTGTTCATGACTATGGTTTTGTGTCAATGTTTTAACACCCAAAGATGCTGAATATTCTAACTTTTGGCAAATATTTTTCTTGCATTTCAAATTATAGTTCAACAGTCACCTAAATCAACTATTGTATACTAAAATATAGAAGCGATTTCAATCACCTGGAACTAACATTTTGAGGTTTTATAGAACACAACACTGACCACAATCTAATGTCTGGGTCCTGGGTCCCGGTGTCAGAAGATCTTTTATCGCTTACAGGTAAAACACAAACCATGTTATGGTTAACGGAATTGATAACAAAGAAATACACCATGGTTTTCTAAGTACATCTCTTAAACTAAATTTAAGGTATGGGATTACAATGAAAGATTATTTATTCATAAAAGGATAACTAATCTCATCTCATGATATCTATGCAGATGATCTAATAGGCCACTCATAAACTATGCATGGAATTTTAAGGTTTTTTTGTCCAGTCCAAGAAAGATATTCAGGCTTTAGTAGCTAAATGTTGGTACATTTCTACAGGTTATGATGGCTGTCATGATTTACTTTTCCACCAATGAGGAAAAAACTAACGTTTCTGCCTCGGTATATGCGCTCAGTCATAGAGGTGCCATCGATAGCTTGACAATGTGGTATAAAAGCAACCATACAGTTAAGCCGTTTAATATTTTGAAACTAATTTGACTGGAAGTTGTTGTTGCCTTGGGCAGTAATGACTTCCAGTCAAATTAGTTTCAAAATAGTCATCAAGATAACTACTACATAATACAGAATGTAATGCATTGGCAGTTATATGACATCACACACTATCGCCTGAGGAGACAAAATGTTGGTGATCAGTCTTCAACATTTACGCGATATTACAAAGCAGATAATTGTGACACAGATAAGGGAATGTGACAGGATATGAATGATATGAAATCTATAAACCATAGGCTATCGGTGCAATACAACATTTGAGATGAGATTAGCATTCCTTTAAATTGTTTATGAGGGGCTGAATGGAAGATTTGGGTCTATTGCAATACCATTTACAAAAAGCTGAAAATCTGTTCCATACATGCTAGAGCATAGCCCTGCTGAATAGTGACTAATCCAGGTTATGTGCATGCCATGCTTAACCATTTCAATGACATATACCTGAAAAAGTAAATTCTTTACGAGGTTTAACTTACATATTCTTTATGATATTTGAAATTAATATGACTGGAAGCCATTGCTGCCTAAGGCAGCATGCCTAAGGCAGCAATGGCTTCTAGTCATATTAATTTCAAAATATTCAACAGCTTTCCTGTTTGTTTGGCTTGATATTAAGATACGGGGAATTTATCAGTGACAGGGTTAACTGTTACAACCCAGAAACAACAAATTTCATGTGATGTATAGAATATTGTGTTGAATATTTTTCGAAACTTGATTGGGAGCTGTTGCTGGTATATAGTTTTATCTGTCTATGGCAGCAGCAGCAGTTTCCATTTAAATTAATTTCAAAATTTTCAACGGCTCCTGTATAGGTGTTGTGAATATAGACACTGGAACTCCAATGGTTAAAGTGAAACCTAAGAATACAATGTTAATTATATTGATTATTTATTTCTGATTTGGTTAGTGATGCTGCTTTTTCAGCCATATACAATATAGGCCAAGTTGGACTGGCTAACCCTAGTTATAGTTAGCTAAATCCCAGTCGAATTTGAAATAGTTAAGTAGTTGGTTAACTATAGTTGACCATCTACCCAAGCTCAGTTGCAAATGTTTAATACGAAATATGCCATAAAATTCAAAATGGTGGATAGGCTTGGCTTGCCATGGATAAAAGCGTATAAAAGTAAATATTTCAGTAAGTAACTTATGTTTGATAAAATTATGTTTTGCTATTGTATGTCAATGTTCCCACGGCAAGTTTCCTATCCACTTTATTTGATATGGATGATTTTAACGTCTTTGCGGAGAAAAATAGCCAAACTACATAAGCCATCAAAACAGATGACAGAGCTGGCTCTAAATTTTCTGCAATAGTAATGCAACGGAGAATCGTATATCAACTAACTATAGTTAACTATCCCGCGTTCTTTTTGACATGAAAAATAGTGCAAATAAGTGTGATAACTTTTTTTTGATTACAATTTTTTATTTGTTATTGTTGTGAATAATTAATAAATTTAAATAATTAAATTATGTAAGTACGGGGAAACATGTTTCTTAACTATTAAGTGCTTAAACCTGGATATTATCGTTCTAATGTGTGTATATTTGGCTCGAAATATTGGTAAAAAACGTTGCAGGAACATATGACTTGTTCATCCAGGGAAACGGTTGTGTATTTTGTTAATTAATGGCATTGAGGTAAGTTGTTGGTAATGGACCTTTCCAGTTTTACCTATGGATTGATTGATTCCTGAATGCCCTGACTATTGATTTGCTGAAAACTATGCAGGTAAGCTGTTGAATATTTTGAAACTAATTTGACTGGGTGCTGTTGCTGCCTATGGCAGCAAAACAACATGTTTATTAAATATTAAAGACACTCACTCGGTACAACAATGCATAGTCCGTCATCAAATAAGCGTTCGTGACGAACTTAGCTACATCATTCATGACGTAATTGATTATGATATCATCCTACACGTCACGTAGTTGATTATGACATCATATGATTGATGGATAAACTGGAAAGGTCCATTGTAACAGTTTCCATAAACAAAATTAATTAATATTAACTAACTCTTTATTTATAGTGTAAATGTCCTTTTTAATATTTGAAAAACATTTTGTTGAGATATATATATATATATCTATATATATTGTAAATATATGCTCTAGTTATACTATGCTATATGGCACTTGCATGAAGAAACAATACCACTTGAGATATTGCTTACTGTAAAGCGAACTGTAATATTGTAGTTAATAATAATAATTATTAATAATAATATAATTAATATATTTCTAGGGTAGGTTTTGGTATTGCGGTCCACTATATCTACTGACTCTGCCAGTGCATTTACTGAAATCTATCATGGCTATTAAAAAGCATTGATGTAAACAAACTCCGATTCTGTTGTTTTATTTCATCCTCTAGTGTACTGTCTGTCTGGAGATTGGTCAAGAAAGTCTAAATGTTTCCTTAATGACTTTGAAAATTTTCCATTGAAATAACTGCCTTGTTTCGCGGTTCGTTTAACACGCCAGTCATACAAATGATGAATTTTCAAAAATAGTTTTGGCTTGCAAATTTATGGACATCTTCTTGATCAAATTTTCTATTAACCCTTTCACCGATGAATTACCCATGTATCATTTTCAAGGCTACTTTACAGGAAAACTATTGAATACTTGGAAATTAATTTGACTGGAAGATGGCTTCCATTCATCTTAATTTCAAAATATTCAGAATACGTTTTATGTCGTAAAAGAATATACTTTTTCAACGATTTGTCAGTGAAAGGGTTAAGGTGTTATATGCCTTAAAACTTCATCCGAAGAATAACTCTAGAATCTATGGATTCCCTTCATATTTGCTATATTGATATCCTGTAAAAGCACGCTGTGAAATTTATTAATATTTGCCATAGTTATCTCCCCTGAACTCCTCATTGGCCAATAGAATCTTACTCCAGGCTCACAGCTCGAGGAAGACAGCGCGGATAAGCTTCGGATTGCTGTTAGTCAAGCTGACCGACATGGTACTGAATCAGCAATACAGTACAGCTCTTAACCCTTACCACTCTTTTTATTGGTTTGACAGCGAAGAATCTGGTGTACATTTTTCAACAATTTTGGTGGACGATGTTGCTGTCTACAACAGCCACCATCTTCCACCAGATTTGTTGAAAAATGAACACCAGTTCATTTTTTAATTTAATTTGAAAATTTAAAAGTTTGACATCAGAATGGTAAGATTGAAATAAGTGAATATGTTATCAAAACAAAAACAGAAACATAATTCGTACAACACGATGCAAAATATGTTCTCTTGAATGTGGTGGACTTAATTTGATTTGAAGTTAGGTGGAAAGACCAACAATCAAATTATATCCAAAATATTCAGCGGTATGTTTGATTTTGCTTTGGAAACATGTTAAAATATTTCTGCATTGTACTGTATGTTATGTTTCCATGTGATAACTCTGCATACACTTGAATAATAGAGGAATCCAATTTCGCGGTCGATCATAATGTCACATGTAGGCTGACATCATAATGAATTACATGATGAATGACACGATTTAGTCCATCATAAACGCTTAATAATTTGTCAAGTTGTATGTCTTTACTATTTAATCATCATTCTGTTGAATATTTTGAAACTAATTTTACTGGGCGCTGTTGCTGCCATAGGCAGCAGCAGCACCGAGTCAAATTAGTTTCAAAATATTCAACACCTTACCGCTATAGTTCTGGAAATTGAGATTCAGATAGTGCAGGAATTGATCGATCCCAAAACGGGCAAAGCATGGGTGGGTCTTAGCTAGAGATGGGCGGGGCATAGCTAAAACTGGATTCCTCCATTCTTCCAAGCGTGAAGGACATAGGTATGTGTATCTAGATATTGAAATTGGTGTCGATATGAAATACAAGAATAGGTGAGCCGATTTGGTTGTTTTTTTTCTATGCCCCACCCATTTCTAGCTATGCCCCGCCCATCTCTAACCAAACTCCATCCACTTTGTACAAGTGTTAGAATCGATGTCTACTTTGAATGCTGAATTAGCAGAATTCCAATTTCAAGCTAACTACACAGGAAAGCTAGTAAATATTTTGAAACTATTTTGACTGGGGGGCGGGTGAAAGCGATAGTATGTAGTCAAATTAGTTTCAAAATATTCTCAACAGAATGTTTTTGATTTAATTTTAAATCCATCCACTTTGTACAAGTGTTAGAATCGATGTCTACTTTGAATGCTGAATTAGCAGAATTCCAATTTCAAGCTAACTATACAGGAAAGCTAGTAAATATTTTGAAACTATTTTGACTGGGGGGCGGGTGAAAGCGATAGTATGTAGTCAAATTAGTTTCAAAATATTCTCAACAGAATGTTTTTGATTTAATTTTAAATCCATCAGACAGTGCAGTTCGTACACTTGACAGATTGTTTGATGATCATGAAGCTTGATACATCATTACAAATGTGAAATCAGCTAGCTAGTGACAATGGACCTTTCCAGTTTATCCATCCGACATGATGTCATAATCAAGTATGTGACATGTAGGATGACAGCATAATCAATGACGTCATGAAAAAATCTAGTTAGCTTGTCACAAATGCTTAATTGAAGCCAGACTAAACGTTGGACGAATTGTATGTATTTACTTTTTAATAAACATTCTGTTGAATATTTTGAAACTAATTTGATTGGGCGCATTGGCAGCAACAGCACCCAGTCAAATTAGTTTCAAAATATTCAACAGCTTATCTGTATAGTTTTTTGAAAATTGATAATCAGGGAGTTCAGAGATCGATTGATCCCAACAAAGTGTAAACTCCATTGATTTGGCATCATATACTTGAGTGACAGATCAGATCCCTTGGTGTTCTCAATACCAGAATGCAAATCACTCATGCATTAAGGAAGCAAAACTGTAGGAGACGTACTTTCATAAAATTTCATGTTTTTGGTCCACTAAAATCAGTCATGCATGACCAATGCAAAAACATTTACCATTAGGTACATCTTTGGGTTGTGTACAATCATCCTATGAAGTTTCATCCAATTCTCTCTCAATACTGCAGGACAAGTTGAAATCTGATGCAAAGGCTTAATGTTAGGCTCATCTTTGGGTGGCATATCTTGTCAAGTTAGTTTCAGCTAATTCTCTCAAAATGTAGGAGTTATAATGACCAAGGCCTATGTGCCAAAATGAAAACTTCAGTTAGAGCTAATCATATATGTGAAAGGTTTTCAAAAATAAATTTTCGCTTGTAAGAGCGTATTTTCTTAAACCCTTGTCTACTTTGATCACTAAATGGTTCAAATACATTACAGTAAACCAGTGAAATTTATAGCTCACTTGTCAGGTTATATGACTGTAGCTGTTTATGCTTTAGGAGCAACAGCTTCCAGTCAAATTAATTTCAAATTTCTCAACATATTGTTTATTAAAATTGCAAGTGATGTTTCATGAGCTGCATGACTGAAAATGTTATCAGCTTGTTGCTCAAGATTGAAGACACTGTCCTGAACAATACCATGGCAGTGTGATGGAACCTTTTAAGTTTTCAATCATGCAGATGGAATTGCTACATGTAGTGTAATGTTTATCGTTGTCTGTGACCAGTTATCATTTGGATCTGTATACGTTATGCTTCAGAATCATTCAATTCCCATTAAAACAAAAATTTGGGACATGGTATTATACCATGTCCCAAAAAATTTTTGTAATGGCAATTGAATGATTCTGATGTACAAAATATGTCTGCAGAAAGATAGAATTTGAGTGCCAGAATGGGCGTAGAATGCACCATAGAGCATCAAAATCAAAAAAATTTATGGGACCCTATGTGGGCCCCAGACCCCCGGCCTTAACCCTTTCGCTTCGCGCTCGTTCGTTACACTCGCTTTGCGCTCGTCGTTCCGCTTTGTTACTCTTCCGCATTGTTCAGGGTTGGCATCTCTGGTGCAGTGCATCTAACAGATGTTATCCGCGGAGTGTAGGGCTAAGAGCTATGGTACATCGGCCACTGACAAATGATCAGAGTGACGGATGGTGATTATGGTTCTCATTGAGACAAAGGTTAATGGATGAATCCAATCTAGCAGTCAAGTATATGATGTCATAATCAATTACGTCACATAAATGCGGACATCACAATCATAATTGACAGAAATACTGTGTCAGGACCCTGGAATCATCTGTAATTTGTATGAATTTTATGTCTACTGATTAATAAACATTCTGTTGAATATTTTGACACTAGAATATTTTGACACTGATTAGTTTCAAAATATTCAACAGCTAGCTTAGCTGTATAGTTATCATGAAATATAGAAGTATATAAATCGAGCCGAACACTAGCAAAGCATGGGC
Organism: Chaetoderma sp. LZ-2023a; assembly: GCA_034401795.1. Classification (NCBI taxonomy): domain Eukaryota; kingdom Metazoa; phylum Mollusca; class Caudofoveata; order Chaetodermatida; family Chaetodermatidae; genus Chaetoderma; species Chaetoderma sp. LZ-2023a. Next base: position 91,467,708 of record CM067369.1, read on the forward strand.
AGGGCTTAGCTAGAGATGGGCCGGGCATAGATAAAAGTAGCTTCATCTATTGACAATAAAACAGTACAACACACTTGATATATATGAAATACTTTTACTTATTTTCTATACTTCATTAGAAATGTATACAAAATTAAAAAATAACTAATAAGTAAATGTCTTTAGCAGCTTTATCTGAAGAAAAGAACTGGGAAAATAAAGCATAAATTATTGAATGTGCATAGAATATCTGGAACGAGGTCACATCGAGTTTGAGATTCTATTTACAGTATTATATAACCTGATATTTCGATAAACTTTCCAATAAAGTAATACCTGAAACCTGTTTGAACTCACCATTTTGCGCTGTTCATTTTGGTCGATGCAACGCATCACACGCTAATAACTCTGACCAATGCGCCATAAACAATCATGAAAACACATCATCCTTATTTCGGACTTGAAATTACTTTTAATCCTACTTTTAAAATTTTTACATCTATTATCCAAATTTACAAATGCATTTCATAACTACCATAGGTAGTATATTTTTTACAAAATGCGTTATCTAACCAATGAAAATATTTCTTACGCATTATCTAACCAATGAAAATATTTCTTACGCATTATCAAACCAAGGGAAATCTTTCGCCGACTTACATGTCTGTCAATATCGACAAATATGGAACGGGCTGAAAGCCATGTTCACATAATAATTTCAATTCGTTCATTAGTCATTCAATGTCCTGTGATTCTACAGCTCAACAAATAGAGCTGAGGCTGACAGGCACTAAAATTCCAAATATACGGAGCTCAGTACTTGTCAGGTCACTCATAAATATCTTCTGGAGAATTATAACGCAGTTGCAGAGAATATTTTAGAAAATATGAAATGATGATCAATGTTTCTCTGGGCCTTCAAATGTACACACTGCGACTATATCTGTTCTCTTGATTAATGTTGACCATTAATGAGACGCTTAAGCTGTGTTCAGGGAATGTCATTTGCAGCAGGCTAACAACCTATCCAGATAATATATTTACCAATTCAGCTTCGGAATAGAGAGATTCTCTTCTAGCCTTGCCTCACTCATTTCTAGCTAAACTCGGCACAACACGCTGAATTCCTAGAATCACAATTTCAAGCTAACTACCGTCCCTATAAAGCTAAGCTGTTGAATATTTTGAGTTATTTGACTTGGGGGCTGTTGCTCTGGCAGCAACAGCAACACTTCCTTGTCAAAATAGTTTTAAAATATTCAACGAAATCTTTATTAAATTGTAAATTCATCAAAGACATAGACACTTATTACCAAACATCACCAACTTTGTGATGGACCTACGTCATTTTAGCTGTGGCTTCTGTTAACAGGTGACCAAGTTAATTATGATGTCAGATAGAAGTAGAACAGTCAAGCGCTACCACTGACATACACATAGGCTTTGCTGGCACTGGTTTTATCGGCGTGTGCTAACAATCATATCAAAATCACTGAACACTTGTACAAATTCTTAATACAATTATATCTATTGTACCATGTCATTTACAATTTATAATTAAAACAACAAAAATATTAAAGCTGCTGCACTATTATAGAGTCAAACAAAAGTCAAATCATGTTCTGTATTGTAATATTTAAATAAATAAAGTTAACACAAAATTTAATTGAGGAGGCATCCTAACCCTGTATTCTCTGGTTTGGCTAGTACGAACACTCCAGTTTGCTAAAGTTGAGGGGTGTGAGGTCGAGAAAAAAAACATGCTTCTATACAATTTTATCTGTTTGACTACTGCAAGTCACCATACCATAATTTCAATGGGCAATAACTCTGGAGCTGCTGAATAGTTTGACAACAATTTGACTGAAAGTAGTTGGCCACCAACAACTTTCAGTCAAATTGTTTTCAAAATTTACATTTTCCATGGGGTTTAACTCGGGATGTGCTGAATATTTTGAAAACAATTTGACTGAAAGTTGTTGGTGGCTAAGCAAAATGCGTCTGCAGAATTGCAGCAAACAGACAGTTAAGAATATCCATAAGTAAGGTCAGAATGTGTACAAGACTGTGGCTTCAAACTCAGGCTGTATACACGGTATAATATGAAGAAATTGATTATGACCAAGTATTTCACAGACAGATCAGATTCATCCACTAAAGAGATAATTATGCGCATGATAGTGCAGTTCCAGTATCCATGGACGGCTGTGGGATGAGTAAGTACTGCTTCCTGGTGTGATAATAGACCAATATAAAAGTCAAAGAAACAGCTATCCCATCACATTTACCAGACAAATTCTATGATAAGCTTCTGATTACCCGCTTGTGTCAAACTTGGTCAAGAAAATCAAAATACTTGCTTCTTGAACGTCCATTTCAAAGCCAAGAGAAGACTGAAAATTTACCACTGGAATGACTGGCTCGGTTATCGTCAGTCATTCCAATGGTAAATTTTCAAAAAATCAAGACCACTGCAGAGGCCGGTTTTAGCCGGCTTGACCATTAAAGGCAGAAATGCAAAGAAGTTGACAGAAAAATAAATAGCCTAGACCCATTTGTCTTGGAACTATGAATGAATATTATTTACTGGGTAGGTTTAATGCAATGAAGTCAATTAAGCAGCTAGGAGTCATTCTTAATCCAGAGTAAGTGTTTAGAAGCTAGTTTGTCAGATAGCCCGACGCAGCACTACGTAAAGTCAAAATTAAAATATCACGAATAATCTCTACGGCATCAATTACTGACAGACGGGACAACACTGACCGGGCAGTTTGATTGGTCTAGCACATCTCCTACTGCTTGTTTCACATTGCTTTGTTTCACAAGATGTATGTCCAGCCTAAATGCAAGAAAAACATTTGTAAACAGCGAGATTCAGTAAGGTGTAACCACAACAAGGAATTTTACAGATCCAGTTTTGGCACTAGTGACAGTATGATCAACCCTGCTCAAACAGCCCTATTGTGGTCAAAATGTGATGGTTCTTTTGCTAAGGGACCACCTGTCTTAATTCATAAATCCATTTTCTCAGTCAATCATATGACATCATAATAAACCATGTGACGTGTAGACTGACGTCATAATCATTACGTCATGACTCGATTTAGTCTGTCTTAAACGCTTAATAGTCTGTCAGGTTGTATGAATCGTATGTCTTTACTATTTAATAAACATGCTGTTGAATATTTTGAAAATAATTTAATTGGGCGCTGTTGCATAGGCAAGCAACAGCACCCAGTCAAATTAGTTTCAAAATATTCAACAGCTTATAACCTGTATAGTTTCCTGGAAATTTATAGTCACGGAGTTCATGGATTGATCGATTCCAACACGAGCGAGGTGTGGGTGGAGCTTAGCTAGAGATGGGCGGGGCATAGCAAAAACTGGGAAAATCCATTAACCACACTCTTCATATACATGGCTCCCTTTGAAGATAGTGCTTACCTATCTGATGAGGAACTGAAAACATGTTTACATTAATTACTGCACAACAAGCAGCACTGGTCAATCAGGCAACCATAACTGTTGCCATAGAACAATGGGGCAATGGTTCTTATCATTATTGAACAATGAGGCAATCATATTTACCACTAATGACTAACAACACAAGTGTTACGGACACTATGACCTCATGACGTAAATGTCATTGTGCTCCATCCCCTTGAGATAGGGAAGAATGTGTCCAAGTTTAGTCCCAATAAGGTGAACTCATCCCAAGATATAAAACAATTTGTGAAGCTAAACCAGACTTAACCGAGATTGGACACCGACAGATCAGAGACAGACAGACCCTATATTGGCGAAAATTCAAATTTTCTCCAATAACAAAACTCGTGAGCACTTCCCGGCTGCTATAAAATGATTCATTCACTACAGGGAGTAATCAGTTAGCCAGTAGGTGTCATGTGTGTATTTGACTGGCGAACACTACACAGTGCAGTGATATGCGGAGCTGCCACCTGTGTATTACTTACCTGCCAAGCACTCGCACCAATGCCTATTGACTGACTGTGAACTCTATGTACTGAACGAATTCTTTTATACGAGGAATGCTAGTCTGGTCCTATTTAACCCTTTAATACTCAAATTTCTCATAGAAAATGTCCATTTGCAGATGAAGAGAAGACTGTTTGTGAAAATTTACCACTGGAATGACGGGCTCGGTTATCGAGCCACTTATTCCAGCAGTAAATTTTAAAAAATAGTCTTCTCTTGGTCTGAAAATGGATGTTTCTCAAGACCACTGCAGTAGCCATTTTTGGCTGATATGAGTGTTAAAGGGCTAAAGTAACACTAACAGGACTCATAATAGTTACCAGAAACAGAAATTTATTGATAGCACTATGTTACTGGAATGCGTTATACACCGTTTCTTTTAGCATGGCAGATCAGCTTTAATTATTACAGAGAGAGGCGAGTCCAAAATTTATCCGTCATCATGCTAAGCATATAACACATACACCACATAAGCAATCAGGTAATTAGATTACAAAACCTCGACAGTGATTTCATAAATCTATCGAGCAGCATTCAACTTCAAGAAAAATGTAATACATATAAATACACCATATTTACCAAAAGCATTTCTATATAATAGGTTTTGCGTTGTAATCTTATGCAGATGAAAATCTGATGACAGAGGGATCCACTTCTAGGTTTACCCATCCATTTCTAATTAAGTGCCGCCCATGCTTTGTTTTGGGATAATTCGAACCCTGTATTCCCAGAATCCCAATATCAAGGTAAATATACAGGTAAGCTGTTAAATATTTTGAAACTAATATAACTGGGTGCTGTTGCTGCCTATGGCAGCAACAGCACCCAGTCAAATTAGTTTCAAAATATTCAACAGAATGTTTATCAAATATTAAATCCATCAGACATACAATTTGTATACTTGACGGACTATTCCAGATGACCGAGTACTATCAATTATGATAGTGACGTCAGCCTACATGTGATGTAATAGATTATGACATCATATACACTTTATTGACAGATCAGATTTATCCATTACTATACCTGGCATGAGCATCTTGTACATTCATCAACCTTCCATGTGCTGCCTTCCTTTCTCTCATAGCCCTTACTGTCAGTACACCTCGTGCCGTGACTAGTCATCAATCGATTCATCTTCTTCATCTGAGAAAGAAAATTACTATGGTCAAGTTCGAATCACTAACCATAATTAGCTATAGCTAACTAGATCCCAGTCGAACTTGAAATAGTTAACTAGCTAGTCAACTATAGACGACCGAGCACCAAAACTCAGTTCCAAATGGTTAGTACGAAAATTGCGTAAATTTCAAAATGGCGGACACCTCGCTTGCCACGAATAAATGCATATAAATATGTATGTATATAATTAATTAAACAAGAACGCTGAAGCGTACAATGTCTCGCCTGTAAAGGCATGGATAGTGTGGATTGCCAAAGCAAACTTGGATTGGTTCGGAATACGCATATCCAGTAAGGCACCAACAAACCAGTGTAGGGAATCAAACATGGACAATCTTCCCAAACTGTTGATAGTCTGATCTTGAAACCAGTAATGATGCAGATAGTACCCCTGCATAGTATATATATCTGCTGTAAAATTGTGTTGATATCTGGTGAGCCATTGTTTAAAATCAGTGATCCATAAAAAACTATCTAAAAAAAAAACATGAAAAAAGTTCAAAGTCCAAAACTGTGAAACAAGAGGTATCAGAAGATACAATATCTCACATTTTTAAGTTACCGAAGGATCCGGCTGCCGCAGGACCCGGTCTGCCCAGTACTATTCTGCGAAAAAATAATGTCCAAGCCATGTACATATAGAGAATTAGATTGCCCTTTTGACCACTGCCCTCAGATTGACTCAAGAACAAAATAATTTGTTGTACTGTAGTCTACTAACTACAAGCTTCAAAATGATATGCTACATGACCACATTTGATAAAATTTATTTTCTGCCCACCATTTCCCCCACCCCTTTTCTCTGGGGGTGATATCAAAATTCCAATGTGTCATGCACGTCCCTGGCCATATGTGTAATCATACTGATACTTTCACCTATCTATGTGAAATGGTCTACAATCGATTGGTGCCCACCTTTGACCCCACCCCCTACCCTCAAATAATTCCTTGTACTGTAATCTACTCATCATTGGCTTCAAAATGATGTGACATGACCACCTTTGTATAAATTTAATTTTTTTACCCACAGACCCCAACCCCCGTGGGTCATTACAAAATTTCAAACATGCCATGAACATCCCTGGCCATATGTGTAATCATACGGAAAGTTCAAATTTCTATGTGAAATGGTCTAGGAGTTGCCTTACAATCGATTGATGCCCACTTTTGACTACACCCTCACCCTTAGTTTGGCCCAAGATCCAAATAATTCCCTGTACTGTAGTCTACTCATCATTGGCTTGAAAATGATATGCGACATGACAAAAAATTTTTATATTTTACCCCACATTTCCCACCCCAGGGCCGTACCCCTGGGGGGTCATACCAAAATTCCAAATGTGTCCTGCACATCCCTGGCCATATGTGCAATCATGCCCAAAGTTTCTATCTGAAATGACCGAGGAAGAGTTGCATTACAATCGATAATTACTGGCTAATTTTGACCGATAAGTGCACAGACGGCCGGCGTGCACACACAGATCGCATCACATAATCGCCCACCTTTTCTTCGAAAAGCGTGGGGATAATGACCCAAAATGAAATCTATTGTTACGCAGATCAAATCCCTGTATAGTATAGATCGCTTTTCCAAAGTTTCATTGAGATCGGATGAGCAATTGCTGAAAAATATGTTGATTTAAAAACCTTAACCAAAATGAACTTGCAAAATGCATTAAAAAAGCTCAAGTCCAAAACTGTGAAAAAAATGGTTAAAATGCCCCAAAATTAATTAAATCTATTGTTATGTAGATCACATCCCTGTATAGTATAGATCACTTCTGTAAAGTTTCATTGAGATTGGATGAGCGAGTGTTGAACAATACATTGATTAAAAAACCGTAACCAAAACTGCACAAATGATGGAAGACGACGACGCTAACGACGCCGCCGCCACCACCACCGGAATTAATGATCCCTATGTCTCGCTTTCTGTTTCGCAGGCGAGAGAATAACATACATTTGATGTAATTATACTTTCATTGTATGTCAATGTTCCAAAGCCCCTATTCCCTTACACTTTATTTCATCTGGATGCTTCTTGACATTTGAGCTGAACAAATATAACCCATTTTCATACGCCATAAAAACAGACGACAGAAAGGGATAATGGAGACTGGTACCCAGCTGCAAATTTTGTGCAATAGTAATTTAATGGGCAATCTGGTACCAACGCACTATAGTTATCTGTCCAGCATCAGGCTGGACATAGCAACTGCGCATGTTCAGTAAACCAGCAAATTGACTATGGTAAGCTAGTCAAACTTGACCTATATGTAATGTTACAGTTTGGCATATATACACCTGTGCAAAAGTTAAGCACCAGCAAAAACAATAGAACGTAGAAACATGATGGTACAACCAGGCTGCCATACTTTTTGTCCCCGCGTTAGCTGACATAATTCCAAGTACGAAATGCACATGCATGCATGACTTCACACCGCTTGATGTCCGTGCGTGGCGGGAAACAGCACACGTGTTCAGTTATGTAAAAGTCCAGTTTGAGGTGTAGAACATTACATACAGATTTAGGCGACAAGATTAGGAATTTTGTGTTCATGACCGTGGTTTATTTGTACAGAGAGAATTAGCTCTTGATTGTGAACCGCTATGGCAAGACGAAGGTTAAGTGATCGTGTGAAATGGCAAATCATAGGCATGCATACCACTGGCATGTCATGCAGAGAGATTGGCAGACAGCTGAACATTAACCATACTGTAATCAGTCGTTTGATTGCAAAACATGGGCAAACTAACGAGGTGAAGGACAGGCCTAGATCTGGAAGACCGAAGAAGACTACTGCCCGTGATGATCGAGCCCTAGTATGCCTTGTTAGGAGATCTCCATTCACCAACAGCAGAGTGCTCAGCCAGCAATGGGAAACGCGCAATAGAGTGTCAATGTCTACCGTCAAAAGGAGACTGTATGCTGCTGGCATGAAAGCTAGGAGACCTGTCAGACGTCCTCTCCTCACTGCACACCACAAAGAGGAGCGTCTGAGGTGGTGCAACGAAAGAAGACACTGGAACATGAGATCCTGGAGACGGGTACACTGGTCCGATGAAAGTCGGTTCCTGCTTCATGCCACAGATGGTCGAACTCGTGTATGGAGGTCCAGACGCACAGTGTACGACCAACGTAACATCATGGAAGAAGTTCCATTTGGTGGAGGTTCCGTTATGATATGGGGGTGCATCTCATTTGATTTTAAGCTGGATCTGTTGACTGTACCTGGAACACTAAATGGACAAAGATATCAAGATTCCATACTGAATAGAGTTGTGGTCCCTCATTTTGTAAATCATGCACCTGGAACCCACCCTATATTCATGGATGACAATGCCCGACCACATCGTGCTAGAGCTGTGCATGAATACCTCCACCAGAATGCCATCGAAACCCTACCATGGCCAGCAAGGAGCCCTGACATGAACCCTATTGAGCATATCTGGGACATTCTGGGAAACATGGTGAGGAGGGATCCTCCTGTGCAGAACCTACAGGAATTAAAAGACGCACTCCATCTTGAATGGCAACGAATACCACAATGGCGTATCAGTCGGTTGGTGACCAGCATGAGACGTCGTGTCCAGGCCGTCATCCAGACACAAGGTGGATATACCCGGTATTAATAATGACAGTCTCAAACTCGTGCACAGATGTTAAACTTCGTTTTCAGACACCATTAATGACAATCTAGCCACGTGTGTCAACTGTAGGGCAATAGTTGTCAGTTGTGTCAACGTAACCATATTCAGGCCTCGTTTTCAAGTTCAAACAAAAACATACAGTGTTTCCCCACCATCATAATCAGCATTCCTCTAGTTGCATTATTACCTCTTGCACTAAGATGGATGGGTACATAAATGTTTATGCTATTGCTTTCTTCATAGCACATGAATATACCCTCGCATGTGCGTAAAAATAGGGTGGTGCTTAACTTTTGCACAGGTGTATATATACATAGCAATCTCAACAAGCTTTCTTCTCTACTCTTAAATAATTCATGAATACATTTCCTCACTTGATAATATGACGTCATAATGAACTACAAGACATGTATGCTGACATTATAATTATGATGTCATGAATGATTCGATTAGGCCCGTCTTTAACGCTTAATAGTCTGACACGTTATACGAATTGTATGTTTTTGCTATTTAAGAAACATGATGTTGAATATTTTGAAACTAATATGACTGGGCGCTATTGCTGCCACAGGCAGCAACAGCGCCCAGTCAAATTAGTTTCAAAATATTCAACAGCTTACCTGTATAGTTTTCTGGAAATTAATAGTCAGGGAGTTCAGCGATCTATCGATCCCAACACGAGCGAAGCGAGGTGTGGGTGGAGCTTAGATAGAGATGGGCGGGGCACAGCAAAAACTGGAAAGGTCCATTCTACTCCAATGGCTTGTTAAAAATGATCTCGTGCTTTGAAGAAGGACATTAATTTAACCTTTGAACCAACCTTCAGTCGATTTAACCCTTTAAAACTCAAATTTCTTCAAGAAAATTTATATTTTCTCATAGAAATTGTCCTAGAAGAATATTTAAAACAAGAGGCCCAAGGGGCCTGTGTCGCTCACCTGGAGCACTATGCATTTCTGTTAAAATTGTTGGTGGGTGGTTTAGTAGTCATTTAAATGAGTTTAAGGCCATTTTTGCAAGTCCAATATGGACGCCAAACACACTACATATTGAATGGTCCACTGCGGTCATGTTTCTGACGTAGCGCCTTCCCTTGAAGAAACTTTAATGGCACTCAGTGCCTATATCTCCCAAATTTCAGCTCAATCTATCAGTGGTTCTGGAGTTGTTTTGGCAAAAAATAGGTTATCCAAGATGCCCACTAAACCATTTGGCCAATCAAGTTCCCTTGAACAAATTTGGTGCAACTCTTGCACTAGATGATATTTCATGCATTTTGAATTGATCCCCCAAGCAGTTTTGGAGATTTTTAGACATTTCTAAAAATCGACCAAAATCCAAGAGCCGCGAGAAGAATACATTTTAAATTTCCCATTGCTTTAATATGGGAGATTTTGGCTGGTAAATGATCCAAGATGGCCGCTAAACCGTTTATCCGACAGTCTAAAAAATGGCACATTTGAAATCATAATACGCGAAAACATATAAAACCAATTTCGGCCTCAAAATCCATCAAATAAAAAAATCCAATATGGCCGTCAAACACGCTATATAGATTGGCCCATTTTTGACAGATCAACTTGAACAAAGTTAATAGCCCTTAGTGCCTAATTATATATCACAAATTTCAGCTTGATCACTTCACCGGTTCTCGGGAAAAACTAGTTTTTGCGAAAACGAGGTCATCTAAGATGACCACTGAACCATTTGGTCAATCAAGTTCCCTTCAGCTGTTGCCCTAGATCATATTTCATGAGTTCTGAATCGATCCCTCAAACGGGTTCAGAGATTTTGAAAGATATTTCTAAAAATCAGTTAAAATCCAAAATTGCTACCGGCCAAACACGCTGATCGGCTTTGTTTGAACAAACTTGAATGTCTATGCTCTAAGGATGCTTCCTGCCAAATATAATTGAAATCGGCCTCGAAGTTCTCGAGAAGAAATTTTTAATTTCACATTGCTTTAGTATGGAAGCTTTTGGCAGGAAAATGATCCAAGATGGCCGCCAAACCGTTTATCCGACAGTTTCGAAAATTCCAAATTTGAGATCAGAATACCCAAATGCATATATAAAACCCATTTCGGCCTCAAAATCCATCAAATAAGAAAATCCAATATGGCCACCAAACACGCTATATTTTGATTGGCACACGGCGGCGAGGTTTTTTGACGGATCAACTTCTCTTGAACAAACTTTAATGCCCCTTAGTCCCTAATCATGTCTGTCAAATTTCGGCCTGATCCCTTCAGCGGTTCTGGAGAATTTATTTTCGCTAAAACTAGGTCAATCAAGACGGCCGCCAAACCATTTGACCAATCAAGTTTCCTTGAACAAACTTGGTTTAGCTATTGCCCTACATCATATTTCATGAGGTTTGTTTCAATCGCTCAAGCGGTTTCGGAAATTTTTAAAGACGTTTCTAAAAATCGGCCAAATTGGCCGATCGGCTTCGTTTGAACAAACTTGGATCCCTATACCCTAAGGATCCTTTCTGCCATATATAACTTAAATCAGCCCAGCGGTTCTTGAGAAGTTGTTTAAAGGAAAAATTGATGGACGGACGGCCACACAACGGACAGTTGCCACCGCATAAGTTCACTTGGATTTTCAGGTCAGGTGAGCTAAAAATTTATCACTGAATGATTGGCTCTGTTATAGACCCAGTCATTCCATTGATAAATTAAAAAACAACAACTTGTCTTGGTCTACAAATCGACATTTATCAAGACCACTGCTGAAGGTGTTTTAGGCCAACTTGAGGGTTACAGCGTTAATGAGTTTTTGCTTAAACAATTTCCATTTACGGGTCAAGAGATTATTTTGAAAATTTATCACTGGAATGACTGGATCTGTTATTAAGCCAGTCTTTTAATTGAGAATTAGAAAAAATAGTCTTCTCTTGGCCTGCAAATGGACATTAATTTTAAATAACAAAATATTATGATTTTCTTAACAAAGTTTAACCACTTCAAGATTAGTAATACAAGTAATATATGGGTACCATAGTAAATGACGTCTGAGGCTATTGGATGACGGGTTTGACCATGACGGTACATAATAATACCTTTCTCTTTAGTTTCTTCACTTCATTCTTCAAGGTGCCAATGATTCCCTCCATGCCATCAATGCGATTGTCCATCTCCTCCATTTCCTCGTGAACTGCCGTTGCATTGTGGGAGAAATGATGCAGAGAATTTGATGCGCTGTGGCTGAGTAAATCGCTATGACTAGGTCTGCTAAGGACTGGTTGATCTCCCAGCTGTCGAAACTGTGGACTTTGTAACGTAGCAGCACTTCGTGCAAACACCTCATTTCGGAAATTTGAGGAACGGGCATTAAAACCGCCGGATGAACTGCAATCTGGAAGAGATTTATAATCGCTAACATTAACACGTTAATGCTCAAGTCGGCCAAAAATGGCCTCAGTAACATCCGTTTGTACGCCAAGAGAACTCTATTTTCAAATTGTACCATTGGAATGACTCGACTGAGCCAGTCATTCCAGTAGAAAATATGTAAAAAATAGTGGGTAAACTTGCAATTCTACGACAAAATTAACTCTCTTTATAAAATTTGATGGTTAATGGTTAATCGTCAAAATCTTCAAGGAAATAAAAATATTTTCTCAAAAAATGATGATTCCTAGTCCACGATCATTCCTAGTCCACGATCATTCCTAGTCCACGATCATTCCTAGTCCACTTAAACTCACCACATGTACACTTTTGGTCTTATGTTATTACCTCCATTTAACTTGAGAGAACAAGACCAGAGGGACATCTCCTTTACCTACAGATATGATTACCTTCCTTAGCTGGGTACAGTCAACCATATCTTGATCATGTGACCATAATCATCATGTGACTTTATCAACCTCTATTGTATTTATTGCTATATAGAGACAAACCTACTGCAGCTCCATTTTAAAGTTGAATGATGGCATTTGTTTAACCCTGACCACTCTGTTGTCACTATATTCTATCTTTTACTGTGTCAATATCAAAGAAACTGGTGTACATTTATAAACAATTTTAGTGGAAGATGTTGCTGTCGTAAGATGTTGCTGTCTATGACGGCATCATCTCCCACCAAATTTGTTGAAAAAAAGCACCAGTTCCTCTTTTAATTTAATTTGAAGATTTAAAATTTTGACACCAGAGTGGTAAGGTTTAACACAGGACTATAATCTTGTGGCCAACCCCCCCCCCCCCCTCCCCCAAACTGATTTCTTACAGTAACCGACCATGCAAGCGTGAAGAGAGTAACTGCCACATTTATGGCCCCCAAGTGGCTTTTTAATCATTTAATGGTGAATAAAATGATGATTTCTCATTTGTGAATGTATATTTGCAAGCCAAGTAAATACTAGTTTAAAAATTTAACACTGAAATGACTGGCCTCATTCCAGTGGTAAATTTAAAAAAATAGTCTTCTTTTGGCTTGGAAATAGACATTTCTCAACACTACTGCAGAAGCCATTTTTGGGCGCCTTTACCATTAAAATGTCAATACAGATTTTTATAACAAATGGTTAGTACCACGGGTGTGTCTCATTTTCTTACCATCACAGCAATGAGTCCAGAGTTTAAGATCCAATCTTGGTATCTGCTCGCAGGAAACATGGCCGCTAGGATACTCGGCTAGCACAAATGGATTTCTCTGTATTGTATCGATAGCATCGCTGCTAGTACATATAACACTGCTTAATGATATCATCTTAATCTGAGCGATCTGCCCAGCTGTGAAGATGTCTCTATTCTCATACCAGAATCTGCAAATTGGAACAAGAATTCAAATAACAATGAACCTATCCAGTTTTAGCTATGCCTTGCCTATCTCTAGCTAAGCTCCACCCACACCTCACTCATGTTGGGATTGATCGATCCTTGAACTCCCTAACTATTGATTTCCAGAAAATTATACAGGTAAACTTTTGAATATTTTGAAACTAATTTGACTGGGCGTTGTTGTTGCCTATGGCAGTTTCAAAATATTCAACAGTATGTTTATTAAATAGTAAAGACATACAATTCATACAAGCTAGACGGACTAAATTGAGTCATTCATGACGTACTGATCATGATGTCATCCTACACATCATGTACTTGATTATGATATCATATGATGGATGGATAGACTGGAAACATCCACTAGAATAAAAAAAAATAATTTCTACAAACATTTCTGTAGTGCGGCTAATCAGTTTCTGTGTCACATTATATCACAGTATGTGAACACTTTTGATCCATGATACAAGAATCAGTTTGTAGCACCCTCTTAATCAGCATGCTAGTTTCCTTGTATGCTAATTTTCTGTCGTTCTATTAACCCTTTCAATGACAAGCCCCTGAAAAGTAAATTCTTTACACGGTATATATAGCATATTCTGTTGAATTCTAACGTTAAGGAAATGACCCAGGCGCTATAATGGTCACCTGGACAGTAATGTCCATATATAATTACTATCCTATGCATCTTCCTCATATTAAACACATTTAATTAATTTACACATTTATTAGTTATTGCACAGATCGCACATAAACAAATTTTCAAGATGACTGTCATATTAAATTTTGGTTACAGACAAAGATATATTCAGATCAGTGCCATACTATATACGCAATGAATTTGCAAATGTCTTGAGTTAATCAGTCAAAGCTACCGAGAGTTATCACATGGTAATCCATTTCCAAGACGACTGCCTAATGTAGGAATTCAGTTTTAGCTATGTCTCGTTGGGATCGATCGATCCCTGAACCCCCTGACTATCAATTTCCATAAAACTATACAGGTAAGCTATTGAATATTTTGAAACTAATTTGACTGGGTGCAGTTGCTGCCTCTGGCAGCAACAGCTTCATGTCAAATTAGTATTCAAAATATTCAACAGTATGTTTATCAAATAGTAGACATACAATTTGTACACCAATGCTTAGTCCGTCATGTGACGAACTTAGCTAAGTCATTCATGAAGTAATTGACTATGACGTCATCCTACACGTCACGTAGTTGATTACGATGTCATATGATTGATGGATAAACTGGAATGGTCCATTGCTAGATTAGATTTTATAACTACAGGAATTTTGAGACAACTTTCTGATACCATAGATTAGATTTTACATTTAGATCCAAAGGAATTTGAGAGGCAACTTCATAATGAGGCAGTATATATATTACAAAATTTAAATCAACAACATAATGTATCCCATCTTGTTTACATTTATGCTGTTGTCATCGCTAGGAAACATTTGTGGTGTCACGAGGCATGTGGGATTAATAAGCATTATCTAACCAATGAAATTATTTCATTGAATATTACACGCGTGTTCATATCAAGAAATATGGAATGGGCTGAAGGCCTTGTTTTTATAATAATTTTATCAATGCTTACCTATCTCCATCTCTTAGACGCTTAAACTGATCAGTAATCAGACATTGGAATGTTGGACCAAGCTTTGACCCAGGCAGCGGTGCTTCACTTAAACCGCCAACAAACAGGTCCACATTGTCTGTAAAAGAAAGAAACTATTTGCAGTGAAATGTGCAAAATATAGTATTTCTTACTTTACAAGTCAAAGAATTTTGCCACATTTTCTAATGAAAGGATTAAATATAAATTTGGTGGGGTAAGTTTTGATTGAAATGTATTCAAATTTGGCCACTAGGCATTCCAACTCCCTCATTATCTACATATACTGATATGGCCGTAAGAATCATGTATGAAAGAGGCCTATACAATGGACCTTTCCAATTTTTGCTATTCCCCACCCACCTCTATCTAAGCTCCACCCACACATTGCCATGTTGGGATTGATCGATCCCCGAATGCCCTAACTATCAGTTTCTTGAAAACTACAGGTAAGCTGTTGAATATTTTGGAACTGATTTGACTGGGTGCTGTTGCTGCCTATGGCAGCAACAGCACCAATCAAATTAGTTTCAAAATATTTAACAGAATATTTATTAAATAGTAGACATATGTATGATTACTGTATTCTGCGGCTGTAGTAGTAGAAACATCCTACAGTTGCAATCACTCATTCTTCGCTTTTGCCCACTGCGACTTGTCCTCAGCCAAAATCCCTAGCTTCCTCAGGTCCATTCTTGACTTGAGTATACCTACATGTAATTCTGCTTTCTTGAGGTCACCTCATAGCACGCGTAGAAGATTTATGCAATGACGTCCTCTCCTGGCTCTGTATTTGCTGGCTCCGAGTAGGGCGAATTCCAAGGCTCTCTGTGCTGGTGTCTTCTGGCATCCTTAGCACAGGACCAAACATGGACCATCTTTGCTGGGCGACTTTTACAGACAGCGGCGACGTATTACACATTTTGTATAGTGCATCGTTGGAAATTATGCTCTCTGGCCATCAGTGTCCAGTGATGGTGCATAGGTGTTTGCGGTGGCAGGCGTCAAGTTTGTCTAGAGTTGCCTTTGGAGCTGCCCAGCTGTTACAGTTATACATCATCAAGGATACGCAGGTTGCATTGTATAAACACAGTCTTTTTGTCAAGGGCATCTTTGATCTACGAATCCATAGCTTCCAGAAGGACTGGAAAGCTATGTTCTCCATGATGCAGCATGCAGCAATGTCAGCAGTACTGCAAAGCAGTGAGCCCAGGATTTTACTTTTCCTCCATGGTTCGCCACCACGAAGTGGATCGTCATTTTCTTTAGTTTCATGCTTTGTAGATAGGTATATATGAGTAAACTCTGTTTTGGATTCATTCATAAAGAGATTCTCAATTTTTAGTTTGCTTGCATCTATTGGGAGAAGTTCGTCAAGAGGTTTCTTTTCCTCATCTATAAAGTCAACATCGTCGGCATATTCCATCTCTAGCGGCATGCTAAGTATTGACACCAGGGGGTTTGGTCTTGTGGAGTTTTCCCGCATGGATTTCAATGCAGCAGCCAGGTAACAGGTGAAGAGCACAGGAGATAGACCATCTGCCTCTGGGGAGCCGATTGATGTCTCAAACTCTACAGACTTCACTGACTTGACTCGTACTCTCAGCTTGGTGTCTGCTAGCAGTAGTCTCACTAGCCGTAGCTCATCTTCATTGCAACTGGCCTGGCATAGTACATCTAGGATCTTTGAGCGTTTAATTGTGTCGAAGGCTCGTGACATGTCAATGGCCATTTTGTGGAAATCCCAGTGTTTGGACATGACTACCGATACAAGCATGCATTGTCTGCGCAGCTGCGTCCACGTTTGAAGCCACTTTGACATGATCCGGTGAAGTCAGCGATCTTGTCTCGGATGTGGCATTGAGTAACATTGGATAGGATTTTCCTTATGCTGTTAAGGAGTACAATGGGCCACAGATTGGCTGGGGGGGGGGGGGGTCCGGTGGCTTCTTGAGCTTGGGTAGCGCGATAAGGATGCCTTGACCTACAGCATCGATGGGAAGGTGGTGCATAAAACCTGAATTGATTATGTGCATGATCGGTTTTGATATAATGTCACTTGCATATTTGAATAGTTCATTGCTCATGCCATCAGGTCCAGATGCACATCCATTTTTCAGGGCTTTAAGTGCCTTCTCGAGCTCTGCTGTATTAATTGGTGTTAGTAATGGCCTGGGGTCTCCTGAGAATGGGTGCAAGGGCTCATCATCGTGGTCGGTGAACTGTTCCTTGAACCATTCTCGAATTGCCTCTGCTTTGCCCTGGTCAGTCCCGATAAAGTGTCCTTCAGAGTTGTGCACAGTTAGTGGTGGTGTGTAGTCAGCAACTCTCAGGGCTCGGGCTGCCCGAAACATTTTGTGGCAGTCATCCATGGCAGTGATTTCATCTGCTAGGGCATCTTCTCGTTGGATGGCAAGATCTTTTAAGCATTCGCTAATGTGGCGCAGAATGTTATTGCATTCCTGGCATAGTTTGGTGCGGCCTTCACTTTGGCCACTTTGATAGATGTGCAGACGTATCGCTTTCTGTTCTGCTGACAGTTTTACTACGAGAGGGTCGTCAGTATACCCAGTTCTGTTGTTTTTTAGAACACCTATGGTGCTAGTAGCTGATGATTCCGTAGATATCTGTGTTTTGGTTATGGCTTCGTTTGGATCAGAGCTGACGTCGATGTTAGCTATCTGCTCCCTGAGGGCCTTTTTGTATGACATTTGAGTGTCAGTGTCGCTGATGAGCTTGGGTAAGTTGTAGGCGACTCTACCCTCTTGCCTGTTATGGCGTTTATACATTAGAGAGAGCTGGTTCATATGGAGGCGTGTAATGACTGGCTTATTGTCAGAATTGAGGTCTGTGCCTCCATAGGAACGAGCATCCCGAAGTAGGGGTTTTGCTGCTGTCTTGCCTAGTATGAAATCTATTTGGTTGAAGACAGCTTTTGTAGCCGTATAACCTTTTGGGGCTTTGCGATCAGCAATGTGTCCAGTCCATGTTATCCAGTGGCAGAATGGGTGTTTGAAAGCCGTATCTGTGGCAAATAGGCCATTGGAACTAAGGAATGCCACCAGTGCATCTCGATTGCTGTTGCGTGTGCCCTCTCCATACGATCCCATGCATGAGCCAAGTCCTGAACTTTTGTCCGCAATGCCGAGTTTACCCAGCTTGGAGTTGAAATCGCCACACACGAACAGTTGCCATCTAGCTGGGATAGTCTGAAGTTATTGCTCTAAGTGTTTAGTTACTTTAGTCTCTTGAATGCATGTGATGTCGATTTTATAGTGTTCAGTCTGCACCTACGGTTTGCCTCTTTGATGTTGCAGTCAGACCACGTACATTCCACATAGCTATGGTAAGCTCCTGGGAAGATTGCGTTGTCCGAGTATGTCGAGCACAGTTTCTTGTTAGAAGATTAGACATAGTCAGAGTTGCCTCTGTATGCGGATGTCAGCCAGCAATCCTTGATGACTTACAATTCACACAACAACGCATAGCCGGTCTTCAAATATGCTTTCATGACATACTTATCTACATCATTCATGATGTCATAATGATGTCACTCATTATGATGTCATGCCACACGTCACATAGTTGATTATGATATCATATGATGGGTGGATAAAGTGGAAAGGTCTATTCATCTGGAAATTAGTATTTTGTGCTTTATTTAATAGACTTTCCCAGTTTATCCATCCATCATATGACATCATCATCAACTACATAACGCTACAAATGCTTAATTTATGATGGGCTATGTGTTGTCACCAGTAGCAACACCACCCAGTTAAATTAGTTTCAAAATCTTCAACACCTTACCTGTATAGTTTTCTGGAAATTGATAGTCAGAGTTCAGGCATCGATCGATCCCAAAATGGGCGAAGCATGGGTGGAGCTTAGCTAGAGATGGGCGGGGCATAGCTAAAACTGGAAAGGTCCATTTAATGGTCAACTTCGCCAAATAGGGCATCTGCAGTGATGCTGTGAAAAGTTGATTTTCAGAAGAGATGACATTTTGTTTTAATTTACTACAGGACTGGCTTTCTGGATTATAACTTTTCCACTCATTAGTAGATGGTAAATCCAAGCAACACTGATGTTAGGCAAATTATTTTCAAAATATTTAACAGCTTTCCTGTATAGCTTTTTTGAAAGACTACCCTGGAATTTCAAGGATTACCTGAGCAACAATTTGGATCTTCCTGATCAATTTTGGCCCTTTAACCCTTACCACTCTGATGTTAAAATAATAAATTTTCAAATTAAAATAAAAGATGAGCTGGTGTTCATTTTTCAACAAATTTGGTGGAAGATGTTGCTGTCATAGACAGCAACATCATCCACCAAAATTGTTGGAAAATGTACACCAGTTTATTTGCTATCGACACAGTAAAAGATAGAATATTGACATCACAGCGCTATACGGGTTAACCCTTAGCGCTGTGATGTCAATATTCTATCTATTACTGTGTCAATACGACAGCAACATCTTCCATCAAATTTGTTGAAAAATGAACACCAGTTTAAATCTTAATTTAATTTGAAAATGAAAAATTTTGCCATCAGAGTGGTATTGGTTAATGGTCAAGCCGGTCAAAACTGGCCACTGCTGTAGTCCTAAAGAATGTCTGTTTACAGGCTAAGAAGACGATTTTTGAAAATTTACTAAAAGTAATTCCAGTGGTAAATTAAAGATAATAGTCTAATATTGGCCAGCAAATGGATATTCACTAAGCAAAGATCTAAATTTTCTTGACCAATCCTGATCAGTAAAGGGTTAAACTATTAACCCTTACCACTCTGATGTCGAAATTTTTAATTTTCAAATTAAACTAAAAGATGAACCGGTGTTCATTTTTCAACAAATTTGGTGGAAGACGATAGCAACATTGTCCACAAAAATTGCTGAAAAATGAACACCAGTTTCTTTGCTACTGACACCGTAAAGGATAGAAAATTGATATCAGTGTTGTAAGGGTTAAACAAAGACAGAATTCTTAAATTTAGCCATCACATTACCTTAAATAGACAAAAACCTGGACTCGATTATCAAAAGGTTGTGGCATCCTGAAGTGTACAGTCAGACACACGCAAGCACGCACACACACACACACACACACACACACACACACACACACACACACACACACACACACACACACACACAATTTCTTGTGCTAGGATTTGTGCCAAATCTGACCAATAGTTTCAGGGATATCCGTAGATACAGAATCTGATCTGATCCGGATCCGAGGTCTTTATCCACATCACTGTCAAAGTTTCAGGACAAGATCCTTTGTTGTGTTAGAATTTGAGCCAAAAAGGATGAGTAGGGTTTGAGAACAGCTTTTGAGAGACACGTAGTTGATTATGATATCATGTGACTGACTGAGAAACTGGAATCCTCCATTGCTGAGAAAATATTTGTGTTTTTGATTGTAACTCGTACATGTCGCTCAGTCTGTGGTTCAATTTTTTGACAATTTGACAATGTCGCAACTATAGCCGATTTGCACTTGTTGTAATTCCATGGAGGGGAGGTGAAAAGACCCCAGACTTTTCCCACTCATATCTAACTTCTTCCTGTGTCTGCTAATGTTGGACATAAATTTGTTAACGTTGGAGATTCTCAAATTCAGGACAACTATACACGAAAGTGCAGAATATTTTGAAATTAATTTGACTGGAAAGCGTTACAGCTATAGGCTTGAAGTCAAATTTGTTTCAAAATATTCAACAGAATATTCCGTACAGCAAAAACCAATTTCTTGTTTTTAGTTTTAAGGTTTAAAGGGTTAATATAGCATAGAGTACAGCCCATAAATAAGCTATCATGTTTCCAAAACAAATACAAGTTATTTCCGGGTTGTACTGTATTATTGACTAGTGAGTTGTCCATTCATAGAAGTGCTGTTTAACTCTATAATGGTCCAGCTACCTAAAACGACTTCTGAAGTGGTTTCAAGAAATGTTCATTTGTCGTGAAAGAGAAGTCAATTACTTGTAATTCCAGTGGCAAATTTTCAAAAATAGTCTTCCCTTTACTGTACATGTAATTTATGAACCTTCGCTTTTCAAATTTTCTTTAGAAGTCTTGACCCATTTGCACTTTTGTAATTCCATGGAGGGGAGGTGGAAGGATCCCAGACCTTTCCCACTCATATCCTAACCTCTTCCTGTGTCTGCTCATGTTTAGGCTTGCGAGATTATTGCGTTGAGTGATCGCAATCGATTATTAAAAAATAATCGTGATTACTCGATTAATCAGCTTGGATACAAATTACCTAGACATAACAACAAAAGAATATCAATAATGAAAATTGCAATGGTGTTTAGAAAAGTCTATTTGCAGGGCAAGAGAAGACTATTTTTGAAAATGTATCACTGGAATGCCTGGCTCGAGAATCCAGTAATACATTTTCAAAAATAGCCCTCTCTTGCCCTGCAAATGGACATACATTCACTAAGCAAAATGTCATTTTTTATGACCAATCGCATTAAAAAGTAATTGAAACTTAGGTTTTGAAATATTTTATGCAAAAAAAAATATTCACGATTATTCGATTATTTAATTTTTAATCATATAAATTCACGATTTAAAATATAATCGCGATTTTCGATTTAATCACGTAATCGCGCAAGCCTACTCATGTTGGACATAAATTTGTTAACATTGGCGAGTCCAATGTCTCAAATTGAAGACAACTATACAGGAAACTGCAGAATATTTTGAAATTAATTTGACTGGAAAGCACTACATCTATAGGCTTGAAGTCAAATTTGTTTCAAAATATTCAACAGAATATTCCGTACAGCAAAAACCAATTTCTTGTTTTTAGTCTTAGGGTTTAAAGGGTTAATAGAGCATAGAGTACAGCCCATAAATAAGCTATCATGTTTCCAAAACAAACACAAGTTATTTCCGGGTTGTACTGTATTATTGACTAGTGAGTTGTCCGTTCATAGAAGTGCTGTTTAACTCTATAATGGTCCAGCTACCTAAAACGACTTCTGAAGTGGTTTCAAGAAATGTTCATTTGTCGTGAAAGAGAAGTCAATTACTTTTAATTCCAGTGGCAAATTTTCAAAAATAGTTTTCCCCTTTAGTCCATGATAAACGCTTAATAGTCTGTTAAGTTGTACGAGTTGTATGGCTTTACTATTTAATAATTATTCTAATAGCAGCAATTAAACAGCACCATCAAATTAGTTTCAAAATATTCGTCAGCTTACCTGTCTAGTTTTCATGAAATTGAGATTCAGAGTGCATGGATCGATTGATCCCAACACGGGCAAATGGTGGAGCTTAGCTAGAGAAGGCGGGGCAAAGCTAAAACTAGATTCCTCCATTGTCCTGCATAAGTTTGTTCCTAGTCTTTCCTGTGGTAATAGTGGGATCCAGACTGTCAGTCAAATATCTGATGTCATAATCAAATACATCACATATTAGCTGCGGACATCACGATCAAAATGACGTAAAGCTTTCTGTCAACTTGTATGTCTTTGATGGATTTACAATTTAATAAACATTCTGTTGAATATTTTGACACTAATATGACTGGGAGCTGTTGCGGCCATACAGCCAGACCCAAGTCAAATTAGTTTCAAAATATTCAATAACTTACCTACATGTATGTATTTATCTTTAATTTAGAATTCTGGTAATTCATCGTACAAAGGATATAAATCGAGTTCAACATGCATCAAAAGTGGGCGGAGTTTAGCTAGAAATGGATTGCATTATCACCATGCCTACATTCATTCCTGGAGTGTGACCTGGGGTAGTATATATGTATCATGACTACAAGGACAGGTACCACCCCAATGGCAGTGCACACTTACCAACATGACCATACAATGAACGAAGACGATTTCGTACACTCCAATCTGGAATTTCAAGTCGGAAATCACTAAATGCCTGCGCTCTTAGCATACCACACCATTCCCGATAATGGTTGTACGTTGGGAGACCATGATCACGCCCTCGCTGTATATTAACTGCAGCCAAGTCCTGTCCAATAGCATTTGCTAATTCAAAGAGTCTTTCTGTTAGTTCAGTGTTTAACATTTCTGTTGGCAAGCGTTGTTTTGCTGCCACACCGAACAATCCACGTAACAAGGGATCAATTCCACCTTCCTCCACAATTCGATATGGTGCAAAGAAAGCTTTATGCAAAGGGAGATTACCCTGTTCGATAGGTTGGAATGTAGCATTGAGACGGAAAATGGTCGGCTGAATCAGAGTATGCCCAACTCTATATGCGGCAGTAGCGAAAGAGTTAGCAATGGAAGGATCAACAGCAGGCTGATACCCTTTATAGGCACCAAGTTTTTCCATGCCAGACGGTCCTATGAATTGAGGCAACCACTCAGTAAAGGTAATATGTTGCATCATTGCTCCGATAATCTTCCGTGACTCTTGGAAGAGCATGTGGTTGTCCCAGTGTGGATTATAGCGCAACAGTTCGGCAGCCACACGGTTATGTTCACGAACCCATAATGTATGCACAGCTGTTAAAGCAAGCTGTTCATTTGCACGAGCATCTCCCGCAATGAAACATGGCACATGCAGTTTCTCTGGTTCAATCTGGCACTCAAGATGGTGCATGACGTGGTCCAAGTCAAACGGAAGTAATGACTTACCAGAAGGACTTTGATTGCCAACACGTAACAGACCTCTCGCATTGGTTAGATCACGCAAGCGTAAATACTGCTCTGTAGAACTGCCATACACATTTGAAGCATCAAGAAATGAGGTGATTATATTAAGTTGTTGTCGTGGTGCCACTGTATTAAAAAGGAGAGAGGTAGTTCCGGTCTGACAGGTAGCACTGCTTCTGGCAACACCGAGGCAACCACGCCCATGAATTCGATGATCATTATTCGGAACGGGAATCGGGAAACATGGATAACGATTTTCACATGTTTCATTACATCGAGTGCCATCACTGAACCGTGAATAGCTTACAGACTGTGGTGTCAGGTCAATATCATGATCCACAAACTGTCCCCACTGCATCAGCATATGTGTATTGGTAGGGTCAGAGGTAATATGAGAGGCAGAAACTAGAGTTGTAGAGACCAGGCGAGCACTAGGCAAGCTGAAGCCATTATACTGACGATCACGATCCCAACCTGAGAAAAAGAAATATACAAACAATTTATATCTTTAAGCATAAAAACCATGTTATATGAAAATTATAAAGGTACATTATCTCAAAGTTAAAATTAGATTTAAATAACCAGAGGTACAATAGATTTAGAGTGATATGAATTAGTGCCACATTCAAACATAATAAGAATGCACAGTCCTTGGCATGCCATCGCAAATCCCCATGCTTCCATCACCTTTGGCATTCTGTACCACCACCATCACCACACAACTTCCGCTAATGTAAATGTTGCGTTACTATCTACAATCATATTGGTAGATCACATAAACAATTTGGTTGAATTACGCCTTATTGCCGGCGCTTATTTTATGACCAATATTAAAGGATAACTAACCTCATCTCTTGATGGCGATTCACGTAATCCAATATGACTCATAAACTATGCAGGTAATTTTAAGCTTATTATCCTGCCGCTAAAGAAAGATATTCAGGCTTCAGTAGCTAAATGTTGGTACATTTCTACAGCCTATGACAGTTGTCATGATTTACTATTCAACCTATCAGAAAAAACCTAGTGTGTTTGTGTCGGTATATACGCTCAGTCATAGAGGTGCCATCTATAGTTTGACAATGTAGTGCAAAAACAACCATTCAGTTAAGCCGTCGAATATTTTGGAACTAATTTGACTGGAAGTTGTTGTGGCAGCAACAACTTCCAGTGAAATTAGTTCCAAAATATTCAACAAGATGAGTATTACATACCAAAGAATGTAATTCATTAGCACTTACATGACATCACACACTATCGGTTGAGGAGACAAATGGTGGCGATCACTGTACATTTACGCGATATTACAAAGCAGATAATTGTGATACAGATAAGGGAATGTGACAGGATATGAATGATATGGACTCTATGAACCATAATCTATCGGCGCAATACATTTGAGATGAGATTAGCATCCCTTTAAGTAATTGTACACGTTATCAGATCTAAGTCTGTAATATTCACCTCTAGGTGTGCTAAATCCATTGTCATATTCCGCTGGTAGAAGTCTTTTCAATGCTGTATTAGCGGCACCCCACTCTGTATTCACCATATTGTTACATGATCCATCAATCGTACGGAAGCGCTTGTGGTTGCACATATCTGAGCAGTCAACCAGAAGTCGGTGCTCGAAGCAGCCAGACATGTTCGCTATGAGCGCCAGATGAGCAGGGGAGACAACTTCTGTATACATCAACTCTGTAGAACAAAGATGTACTTGTTTAAATTTACATTGATACAAGAGGCCCACCGGCCTGTCACTCACATGAACATTAGAATTTGAAATGCTTTGCATGATGGAGGTATTGTTTCCTAAGGGGTCAATGTTTGCCAGACAAATCTGTTTTAAGATATTCAACATCTTTTGAAAATAGTTGAAAATGGTTGCATTCAAATTGATATTCTATCATTTTTCCTGTAAAATTCTGAATCGAGCTTCTGAAGCCTACCACCAGAAGATAATTCCAGCAAAATTAAGCCAAAATCCATCAAGTGGTATAGCAGGAGATACGTTCTAAAGGATTTCCAGAAAATTTAGTACAATCCAAGTGCACCAACAAAAACAAGAGGCCCAAGGGGCCTGAATCGCTCACCTGGAAACGTAGTCATTTTATCTAGAAAGGCCATCGGCTATAAGTAGAACCCTAAGGAGTAGACCAGAATTATAGCAAAAACACAGCAGCCATGTATCTTTACGTATCAACCTCCCTTAACAAACGTTAATGGCGCCTAGTCCTTAATTTCCCAAGGTTTGGTACACTCTGTTAGGTGGTACTGAAGTTGTTTTCATAAAAACTAGGTTTTCCAAGATGGCCACTAACGTATTAGACCTATCAAGTTCCTTTGAACAAATTTGGTTCAGCTGTAGGTCTAGATGACACCATCAAAAACAAGAGCCCCATGGGACCTAAATCGCTCACCTGGAACATAGTCATTTCAGCTGGAAAGGTCATTGGCTATAAGTAGAACGCTAAGGAGTAGACCAGAATTGTGACAAAATAAACGAAATCAAGGATTTCTTTTTTCACGAGAGAGTTGATACTTACCTCGCTAATACTTTTTGATATTGCTAAATATCGGCTTTCACTCAATAAAACACTCAGATTAAAACAGTTAGGTGCCCCTACTGGGCAGGGAGTCAGAGTGTAGTCCGGCGGATGCCAGCCCCACCACCGCGCATGCGCAGACTAGCACTTCCTCTGACTAATTTATTGGCTGACACACATGCAACTATTAAGAGCCTGAAGACCGAGCCTGTGGGGTGGAGAGGCCGGGTCCGTATCTATGGAGGTAAGTATCAACTCTCTCGTGAAAAAAGAAATCCTTGATTTCGTTTATTTCACTTCAAGAGTATACTTACCTCCCTAATACTTTTTGATATTGCCAGAATTCGACAGGGAATTCGGCGGGAGGGAGGCGAGGTCAAAAGACCAGCTCATCCCTATACGCTTTTCTGCGTTTAAGGCACTTAAACTTCTGAAACTGTGTGAAAACACGGTCAGGATTTGACAACCCATCGGATAACACAACCGATGTATGAGCGATGACCGAATGTCATATGCGCTCCCCCCACCCCACCCCCCCCTTCCTGGGAGGAAGACTCGACTGACCTCAATGTCCTATACGCTCTCTTCGTACAAGTGCCATGTACTATAGGACAGAGACGAAAAGGCTCCATTTTCGTATACTCTCAATAATGAACCACATAAACACACAAACCATCACCATGTTAATAACAACGGGTAACGTGACAATACAATCAACAATGGACACCACATGAACAAGACTGACCTTGTTGAACTTGGCTGCTGACATCATCTCCCCAGTGGTGAAGACTGATGCAGACCCAAAAAGTGGTGAGAAATAACTGGATCGGCCGCCTGCGTAAGGCGGCCTGAGGAATGACTGGTTCCAAAGAAACCATCAACCCCAGCATCCTCAACTAAACCCGTGCCAGGACATGACGACTGTCGCACACTGACTGTATTACTGAGATTAGTATCTGTACCCTCTCCTGAGTAGGATAAACATATCCTATCTCTAGATCGAAGAACATTCCCAGGTAAACAAACTTCTGGGATGGAGTCAGCTCTGATTTTTGAAAATTTATTATCCAGCCTAAATCTGTGAGAGTTTTCAAAACTATCTCCAGATTTGCTGATAAACTGTCCTGGTTGTGTGCTTTTAACAGCCAGTCGTCTATGTACGTGTGGACTGCTATGCTTCTCCTGCGGAGGTATGCTGTCATCGCAAGAACCACCCTGGTGAAGACCCAAGGAGCCGTAGAAATTCCGAAGGGTAACACCCTGAATTCCCACTGTCTGCCCTGGAATGCAAATCTCAGGAAGCGACGGAAACTCCTCGCCATTGGAATGTGGAAATAAGCATCCTTCAAATCTATTGAATCTGTCCACATTCCCTTCTCCAACCCTGCCAACACTGATTTCACAGTTTCCATTTTGAAACTGGGTGTGTCTATGAACTTGTTCAATGGCTTGATGTTGAGAATTGGTCTCCACCCTCCAGTGCTTTTCGTTACCAAGAACACGGTTGAATAGAAGCCCGGGCAATTTTGTGCCGGTTGAATTGCTCCCTTGAGTATGAGGGAATTTATTTCCTCCTCTATATACAACCGCTGATCTGGATCTCTTGGAATTTGAGTGCAGACCGGCACCAGAGACAGTCGTGATGGTGGGCCTGTTATCCATTCGGGATGATACCCGACTGAAAGCCATCGCAAGACCGTTCCCACTCTTGCATGTGGTTGGCCAATCGGCCTCCCACTGGTCCACCTAGGGAGAGAGGTGAACATAAGGAGTGCAAGAGTGGCACTGTCTCCTGGTGCAGATGCACTGGGGTAACTCTTACTGTGGTAATCACCCTGTCAGGTACGATTACCACGACCAGATCCTCGCGCACCACGGCCGCACCGAGGTGCGCGGGCGGCTGCCTGTGCCGGAGGAGCCTGCACCCCCCCCCTCGCCGCTGGTCGAAGCGCACGCGGCCGGGGCCGACGCTGCGCGGGTGGCTGGCCTCTGACCTGGCCACTGCCACCTCGAGCCTGCAGGGGATACGCAGGGAGAGCTGCGCGAACAGCTACGGAGCACTTCAAATTGCTCACGTAATGCCCTCTGGTTATTGACCAGGGTAACTGTCTCCTGGAGATGCTTACATCCCTCACCTCCAAAGAGACCAGGACCTGTCATAGGCGTATGCAGCAGCCTATTATATAAATCCTGGGACGGGCACAAGTTATCAAGAGCAAACGTGCGACTCGCCCGGACACTCCTGGTTACAGACCGGATTAAACAGTCCAAAGCCAAGTTAATTCCATCTTGGATGGCTCTCTGGACAGTCACCGGACTAGGCTGACGCAATGCGGATGCCGTTACTACCCCCTGTAACAACTGAGACGTGCGAAAGCGCGGAGATAGACGCCCTCGAACTCTCTTCCACATCACGTAACGCGGTGTTAGCCGAACGCAAAACATTCGAACACAGTGCTCCCGTGTCAGACCAGGAACCTGGCCGCGTATCTTCACCAAGCGCAGCACGGTCATCCGTGCTTGGCTTAGGTACTACACCGTATAGCTGATATTGATCAGCTATAGTACGGCACCGCTTTGCCTCTTCGCAGGGGGCCTTCGCTAAACGTCCATGTGCCTTAATGGACGTCTCCGCTGCAGTGAACATATCAACAATATGTTCAGCTGACGGCAAAGATAGCATAGCAGTAAAAGTCGGTTTTCCTGCCAGCCACGGGCGCTGGTCCCGTTGACTGGCCGACTGATCCACAGCAAGGTCTGGTCTGACATTGATTAGCCACTGACAAGCGTCAGACCAGTCTTCCTCCGTGGCCACCTGCAAATGCTCTACAAGACGAGGGCCTTCGTCATCCTCCTGAGCAATCACAGGTGTGTATGTGGCTGGAGGAACTGATATGCCTGGCAAGCCAGAGAACGCATGTGGGCCTGAAAGAACAGGCATGCCAAAGTGACTGGCTTGACCAGGAGCATGTGCCGTGGTATTGCGTGGGGAAAATTTTGCCACACCACGGCCCTGGCCAGCACCTGCTACACCCTCGGCAAGCCGAGGTATGTGGTAAAACTGGCCATCAGATCCAACCCGGGCTACCCTCTGCGCCGTGAACGCTACTCCTGCGTGAGTAGTACCATGGACAATGTCGCCCGTATTCCCCGCGAGGGATGCACGTACGTCAATGTCCATGGCCACGGCGCCAGAAGGAGAACCCAGCAGATAATCCTCTTCTTCCTAGCCAGAAAGATTAGACTCCAGGTCAGCAAAGAATGCTAACCCAGACTTGCCAAGAGAGGTACCACAGGAGGAACTGGTACCTGCAGGGTGCGGATAATCCTGGCCTGATAAGCAGGCAGGTTCCAGCGACACCTGATCACGAACAACCGGCGCGACAAGCCTGCTGCCAGTGTTCTTATAGTGGATTTCACCCTCTATTAGGGCCACCTCTGAATCATGGTCGAAAACTGATAGGTCCCTAAATAGTACAGATTCAGAGGCGGGGATTATCTGCTCCGGAGCAGATGAAGAAGAGAATGAAAGATTTGGACCAGGAAGCATGCCAGGAAGCAACTCTGGGACCAAATCTTTAATTGTCCTCTTCACCTCTCCCATCATCTCAATACGGAAGGCCTCCATATCTATAGCGGACGAGGCCTTCCTCTTACCCTTCTTACCAGAAGCCTCTTTCTTAATTTTCCTCTCCTCCTCTGGAGCCTTCTCCCTGGTCTGCAATGATAGAAATTCAGACATTTGCTCTCACCCCCCACCACCCCCCCCCCCCCCCTTTTACAGATCTCAGATTTAAGCAATGGCCGACATGGGCTGCACTGGGAGCATAAATGGGGGAAGAATCTATCCAAGATAAACCTTCCACATGAAGGACAACCAGGCCTCTGAAACACACCAGAGGACGAAGACAATGAGTATTACAGATATTGAATAAGAACTCAACACGAAATAAACAAGGAGGAAGGGGCCATAAAGACCCAAGCTAATAATAATAAATCAGCGTTGGACAAAACTTTTAACTGATAGTAAGGCACAAGGCTGATTATGACATCATAACTTCAAAAATAAGAAGTTAAATCGATCCGAAACAAAACATCCAGGTGTAAGGATGAATTGTAATCATATCCAGAACATCCTAACTAGACAGGATAGTTTATACAGACTATACAAACATCAGATAAACAATGATAAATGGCAGTAAGTTTTTATAAATATTGTCAAATATAATTGAAATGCCTCATATCATAACTAGAGTACCCGAGTCTTTAGCATAGACAAACCATCTGATCTGCTGTACCGGACGCTCCACCAACATTATGACCTCTTAACTCTCTCCACCTTAAAGGGGAAGGAAGTGGACCAAGAGGGCAAAGTGAGAAGACCTTCATCCAAGCCTCCAACTCACTGGGAATAGATTTTTGGTTAGATAACCTAACAAAGTTAGTAGGTCCTAGGCGCTCCGCTGGAGTAGTAGCACATTCTGCCACATTGATCCAGGTGAAATAGAACTTCCACACAGACAAAACTTTCAGAAATTAAGGAAAAGCCTATGAGCATAGAAAACATGAGTTGTCTCTCAGCCAATAAATTAGCAAAGAGGAAGTACTAGTCTGCGCATGCGCGGTGGTGGGGCTAGCATCCGCCAGACTGTCTTCTGACTACCTGCCCAGTAGGGGCACCTAACCTTTTTAATCTGAGTGGTTTATTGAGTGAAAGCCGATATTTAGCAATATCAAAGAGTATTAGGGAGGTAAGTATACTCTTGAAGTGAAACACGCTATTCTTACAAATTTGCTCTTAGGAAAAACTTTTCTATACAGTCTGCTGAGTTAGGGGGTGGGCTTCTAATACAGAGTTTTGCCGTTTTGAAACTGCTAAGAAATCATTGGAGCTCATGTGTCAAAATTAGGGGGTGAGCTTCTATTAGAACATAGGCTACTATTAAGCGAAATACGGTAGCCTAATAAAGACGTATCCATGAGATAGCGCAAATCCCGGAAATACCATCCGAGTCACCACGCAAGTTTTTTATCAATAAATTTACCAAATACCCCTGATGGCTTGGACTGGGAGCATCCTCCGGCGACTTGGCACTGTCAGACATATTAATAATCAGTCAAAGCAAGTTGCAAAACAACTCAAAGCTTCAAAAACAATGAAAGCAAAAGCAAGGCTAGAAAGCGTGTTGCAATAGCAGGTCAATATTTTAAGAAGAGAATGACTGGACTGTCAGTTGTGTAACCTGCCCAGTGGGGGCGGTTTCTTTTTAATTATGAGTATTATTGAAGCTAGGTTGATATTTAGGAAATATCATAAAGTATCAGGGTGGTAAGAATATTCTTGATGTGAAATATACCTGAATTCGGCCCAGTGGTTCTCGAGAACACATTTTTTTTTTCTTATCGCTTTAGTACATGGAAGCCTTTGACTGGAAAAGATCCAATATGGACGCCTAACCCTTTATTTGAGCTTCAAAAATGGAAAATTTGAAACAGAATACCGAAAACCGTATATAAAAACAGTTTCGGCTTCAAAATTCATCAAATAAAAAAATCCAATATGGTCGACAAACACGCTACATTTTGAGTCGCCCACGGCAGCCATGTTTTTTTTGCCCATCAACTTCCATTGTACAAACTCTAATGGCTCTAATCTTATCTGCCAAATTTCGGTCCGATCCGTTCAGTGGTTCTTGAGTTGTTGTTTTAGCGAAAACTACGTCATCCAAGGTGACCACCGAAGCATCTACCCAATCAAGTTCCTTTGAACAAACTTGGTTCAGCTGTTGCCCTAGATGACGTATGAGTTTTGAATCGATCCACCAAACGGTTTCTGAGAAGACATTTAAAGACATTATTAAAATGGGCCAAAATCCAAGATGGCTGCTAAAAATGACCACTCAAGATTCTTGTTAGAAGTGTTAAAGGGAAATTCCAGTGAAAATCGGGAATAAGTCAACTAAAAATATACTATAATCCGAAATAGTTGCCGCAAAAAAATATAAAATAAACTGTTCCATTGCCGAGAAATAATAAAATGCATATGCCCAAAATGCTCGAAAACGTGACCCCTCAGGCGCATCCATTTTCTCGCAACGAGAGCGAGAAACCGCAAGATTATGACGTCAACGACACGCCAGCGCTTTTAGATTTACCCGTTTACTTAGCATTATGAAGGCCGAATATTAATTAACCCTTTAATGACCAAATTCTGTCAGGAAAATCAGAATATTTCCTTATTGAATGCCCATTTGCAGGCCAAGCGAAGACTATTTTTGAAAATTGAGTCGTTTTAGTTGTAAATTCTGAAAATAGCCATCTTTTGACCTGCGTCCTCAACTTGCCGATTGCAGAGGCCAGTGCTGGCATGAGATGGTTAAATCGCAACATGTCCGCATGTCAAGTATGGGCTTGCAGTAACAGAAACTATCATGGAAAGGGTACAGCAATTCACATTTTCAGATACCGGATCCACAGAAGCATCAGCATAAAAAGGGGCTAACTGAAAGATGGTTTCATAACATCGGCACAGGATGAATATCTTCCACATTTAAATTTGGAAGACACAAGTTTAGAACATATAGTCTGTATAATTTTAAAATAATGTGTCATGCATTTCAAAACAAAAGGCACGGTACTTAATTTTAATATAACAGAATCAAACCCGACAATTAACGTCGTATTTGCTTGCATCAATTGTAAAATGGGATTTACAAACCAAAATGAAACGATGTCGCTGATTGTCTGGTCGGTCAATTATAGGCAACCGCTTAGCGGCTTACTTCGTAGACGATAGTAGGTGACAGCTAGTAAATAATGACAAGTGTACGCTAGACATAATTAGTAATTTAGTGCTTTCTCACTATTGAAATCCAGCGTTATTAATCATTTACAATGTCTACTCCCAATTTTAAAATAACTATGCAGAGTGTTGAATATTTTGAATTAAATTTTCCTGGAATTATGTTGCAGTAGCTTCCAAACTAATTAGTTTCACACAATAGGCCTATCCAGGGTAAATTTTAAGCTTTCTGCTTTTCTGTCCTTGAAAGAGTTAACTAATTGATCCCAAATTTTAAAATGTTGACCCATATTTGCTGCCTGTTGAATATTTTGAAACTGGAATTTGACTGGAAGCAGAAGTTGCAATAGCAACAGCTTTCAGAGAAACTACTTTCAACATTTATTCAACTAACATATTTTTCAAGAATTTTTTGTAGCTTGTTGATTGCAAACACGCTTCTGGCATAATCCTTCAATGTTTTTTAAAAATAGAAATTGCCCATAAGAAGACAATTTTTGACAATTTAGCACTACAATGACTGGCGCGATCATCGGGACACTAATTGCACTTTAATTTCCTCCAAACACTGTGGCAAAGTGTCAGTTGTTTAGCCAGTATTCTAATTATCCACGAGATGCAAGATTTACCTCCCCTGGTTATGGCTATCCTCGATCGGGCAAACAGAGTAGGTGTGTCGATGACATCAGCCGCTTGTCCAAAATGGCGCCTCTATCTACTGGTTACTTTAGCAATTTAAATTGAGGATATCTTTTTTATTTGTTGGCATAAAATTGTGCTCTTGGTCTCAAATCAATGCGGAGAATTAGTACTTTACGTCAGATGCATAAAATCCCCCAGTGGGATATCCCTTTAAAGCCTACAATCATAAGATTGTTGCAACCAAATTCATTGAAATCAGGCCATTGACTAAGGAGTAGAATTTTATAGAATTTCTGGAAAATTCTTGTAAAATCTAAGATGGTCGCCATGAAAATTGACCAATCAAAATTCTGAATACATGTTCTGAAGTCCACCACCATAGGATTCAATCAGCTAAATTTGGTTAAAATCTGCCTAAAATCTGCGAAGCAGTATAGTATATGTTTAACCCTAAGGAACCTACGCGCAGTCTGGACGGCGCACAAAAAACGTATAAATAAACCTAAGAACCGTCTGGACGGCTTTCAATCAGCGGACGTGCAAACCTACGCGCCGTCTGGATGGTTTTAAGAGCAACAATTTTCGATCGCTAAATACGCAAGCATTACGGCCGTTTTATCCAATCAAACTTAGCATTACATTACGTCGGATGATTGAATTTTATAAATCCACTGTTGATTGGTCAATTCAGTTTGTTTACAAATTTCCACGGGAAAATATAAAGTTTTCTGTGAATGAATTTCTTAGCATAAAATCGTCAACGATAGCGTGTCGATTCCTTTATTTAACCGAGTCCTCGATTCCCTGATGGCCGGAATCGCTTAATGAGTATGTTTAATTAGACTAGTGATCACGTTCAAATTCAGTTGATTGGTCGCGAGTCCCAAAGAAATTAAGGTGGCCACGCTCATGATTTATAATTTCGTTCGATAAATTATTACATACAGCTAAATATCTACACTGATGCCTAAAAGATTTAAAGTGTGCATCCTTACACTCTGTTGATACCATTATCTTACACCCATCATTCAGCTCCTAGGGAGATATTGGCGTGCTTCTACGGTCTAATTTCTGTTCCTCAATCATCTATCCTGATAACGCATGTTACGGGGCAGCTACTGGGTCAATACTGGCTCGTAAGATGCATTATTAGAGCAAGCACAGTCATGAGGCATATTGGCTTGTTATTGCCCTTCGAAATCAACTTCATGTCTTTGTTGACTGTTCCAGTTTTAATTTCCGTTTTCTATTGTTCTTTCAGCTTGTAAATGTTTCTCTTCTTTTTTTTCTTCAGGCTAATGTGGTGAATACGAGTGATCAGGTTGAGATTTCATGAAAATGATTATTCTGTAATTCTGTCTTCTGTGCTATTTTATTAACCCTTACCATTCTATGTCAAAACTTTTAATTTTCAACTTAAATTAAAAGAACTGGTGTTCAGTTCTCAACAGATTTGGTGGAAGATGTTGCTGTCATAGACAGCAACATCATCTACCACACCAAAATTGTTGAAAAATGTACACCAGTTTCTTTGCTATTGGCACATTAAAAGATAGAACATTGACATCAGAGTGGTAAGGGTTAAATCTGATTTGCTTGATGTAAATCTACTATACCATTTTATTTCAAATCACTTATTGTATAAGCTGCAATTGTAAACTACATGTATATCAAGTACAGTTTCTTCTATGTAAGAGTGTCATATTACTTAGTAGGACTGGTGATTAAATTTTTGAATATTTGAGATCGATTGGACTGGAAGATGTTGCTCCATTAGGTGACATGTTCCAGTGGTAAAGCTTGCATGTTATAGGGTTAATACTGTATTATTTGTAAACTATCAGTGTAAATATCAAATAAAGTTTACTCGAAGCGAGATGGAGAAAGAATCTCATCTTAGGTAATTAGACTGGACTACATATAGTAGATTTGTTGAATATATCGAGTCCAATTTGATTGGAAATTGCGGGTCCGTCCGCCATTCCTGAGCACATTGTTTGTACCGGCTTAAAGCCCAGACTGGACACCATGCTTTTGAATCAGGATCATATCTAGTCAAAATAGTAAAAATATAGGCTGACCTGGATATGTCAGACTGGTTCTTAGCCATGAAATTTATCCTAGGTAGTAAAGCCCTCCCCTGTAACCACAAAACGGTCTGCCTTGGCTGATAAGGCATGAATTTCGCTTCTCCGCCTTGCCGAGGCCGCAGCAATTAAATACACAGTTTTAAGAGTCAACATTCTCATAGAAATGGAGCTTAGTGGTTCAGATGGCTTATCAGCTAGTACCTGGAGCACTAGAGACAAACCCCAAGACGGTATCACTGGGGGGATTCCTTGTTCTTAGATTGCCCATGCCTCTAATTAAAGTATTCAATGTACTTACTTCATCACTTCACCTATTAGCCAAGCAAGGGCTAACTGACATTGAAGCTGATTTATAACCAGCAAGAGTTTGGCTTGAGGCTATAGGCGTCATACAGGTGACAGAGGAAATCGGCTACTACCTGAATAGATGAATCCATTGGATTAATACATCTTTCTGATAGTCCGGGAGCCAATTTTCAAAAGGGGTCTAGAAGAATGGTTTCGTAGCACACCCAGTATTCAGAAGGTTTGTCTCTATATTATGCTAGACCGATGTCTTGGGTATATTCTGAGCCGTGTTGTACAAGAAAATTGTGGTATCACTAACCCGTGAGAAGCCCATTTACAATAGGTGTTGAATGTAGCTCTCAAACAATTTTCACAATGGTAAATTTTTCACAAACTTAAGCGCATGTTATATCAATACAATCTTAATTATAATGGAAAGGAGTGATCGTATATCGCAGATTTATACATAATCAACCTCGTTTAAGACACCCGTATGTTGCTTTGTACATATTGGGGCACTTAGGTCTTCTTGTGACTAGCAATACCTTAGCTACAACAATGCCCATGTTTTCTACATTTTTCATAATTAAACTTTTAACTGACATGCAGTGCATGTCTACACAAGCTGGCAGGACATATTTATCACGTGAGCAAATGAGAGAATGTTACTCATCCGTGTCAGAGTCATCTTCGACAATTGTATGCTGAACATTGTCACACATTTCACCTCCCATACAAAGGCATGCTTCAGTGCAGAGTAGATTGTTAGCCTTGCATTGACAGAGATCTGTTCTTTTGCAGGCAGACTTTTGACATCTACATGATGTGAGTTCAATTAATCCAAATGGAGCAGGATCCTTTGACATTAGAACAGGCTTGAGTAGACCATCCACTATACTCCAGCCATGTCCATTTGGAGATGGAAGATTCTGAACAGCTTGCAATGAACGTCTCCAAACAAGAGCTTGAAAATTGGCCCTTTCGGTGTGATGCTTTAGACTATTCGATGTAGGTGGAAGATTTTCATTTCTTTGTCTCTTTTGACAAAAGAGCCAATAACGGGTTTCATCAGCTGTCTTTCCCACATCCCTGGTGGTATACAACTCACAGACAAATTTCTCACATAGAATTGCAGTATTCGGTGATAAGTCAACATGTTGACAGGCCCTATTACGACGACCAGATCCTCGCGCGCCACGACCAGCGCCATGCGCTGGTGGCTGGCCTCTGACCTGGCCACCACCACCTCGAGCCTGCAGGGGATGATATGCATGGGGAGCTGCGCGAATGCGCTTTCTGCAAAGCACTTCAAATTGCTCGTGCAGTGCCCTCTGGTTAAAGACCAGGGTGACCATCCCTTGGAGGTGCTTACATCCTTAACCTCCAAAGAGACCAGAACCTGCCATAGGCATATGCAGCAGCCTATTATACAGGTCCTGAGACGGGCACAGGTTGTCTAAAGCAAACGTGCACCATGCCCGGACACCCCTGGTCACAGATGGGTTAAACAATCCAGAGCCAGGTTGATTCCATCCTGGATGGCTCTCTGGAAAGTTACCGGACTAGGCTGGTGCGATGCGGATGCCGTTACTAACCCCTGTAACAGCTGGGAGACATGAGACAGTTCCGCAATAGACGCTCTCCCACTCTCCTCCGCATCGTGCAACGCGGTGTTTGCTGAACACAAAGCGTTCGAGCACAGCGCTCCGTGTCAGACCGGAAACCTGGCCACGTGTCCTCACCTAAACCTACGCGGTCATCCACACTCGGCCTAGGTACCACACCGTATTTCTGATATTCATCAGACACGATGCGGCAATGCCTTGCCACCTCACGAGGGGCCTTCGCGAGACATCCATGCGCCTTGATGGACGTCTCCGCCGCTGTGAACATATCTACAATATATTCCGCCAGCGGCAGAGATGGCATAGCGTTAGCAGTCGGCTTACCTGCCAACCACGGGCAGTGATCCCGCTGGCTGGCCGACTGTTCCACAGGCAGGTCTGGCCTGACGCTTATTAGCCAATGACAAGCGTCTGGCCAATCCTCCTCTGTGGCTACCTGCGAAAGCTCTACAAGACGAGGGCCCTCGTCTTCCTTCTGAGCGTTCACAGGCATGTATGAGGCTGGATGACCTGACACTCCTGACAAGCCAGAGAAAGCATGCGGGCCCGAAAGAGCAGGCATACTAAACTGACTGGATTGACCAGGAGTAGGCGCCGTGGTATTGCGTGGGGAGAATTTTGCCACACCACGGCCCTGACCAGCACCTGCTACACTCTCGGCAAGCTGAGGTATGCGGTAGACCTGGCCATCAGATCCAACCCAGGCCACCTTCTGTGCCGTGAACCCTACTCCTGCGTGAGTAGAACCATGGACAATGTCGCCTGTATTCCCCACGAGGGGTGCACAGAGACGTCAATGTCCATGGTCACGGCATCAGAAGGAGAACCCAACAGATAATCCTCTTCATCCTGGCCAGAAAGATTAGACTCCAGGTCAGCGAAGAATGCTAACACGGACTGGCCAGGAAAAGTACCATAGGAGGAACTGGTATCTGCGGTGCGTTGATATTCCTGGGCTGATAAGCAGGCACCAGGCTCCAGCGACACCTGTCCATGGATCACCGGCGTGGCAAGCTTGCTGCCAGTGTCCTGGACCGCCCCCTCTAATGGGGCCACCTCTGAATCCTGATCGAAAACTGGTATTGTTCTAAGGAAACCTGATTCAGAGGCGTGGATTATCTGTTCTGAAGCAGATGAAGTGGACAACAAAAGATTTGGTCCAGGAAACATGCCACGGAGCACTCTGGAACCAAATCCTTGATTGTCCTCTTCATCTCTCCCAACATCTCATCTCGGAAGGCCTCCATATCCACAGAGGATGAGGCCTTCCTCTTACCCTTCTTACTCGGCACCTCTCGCTTCGCTCTTCTCTCCTACTCACACACCTTCTACCTAGCCTGCAACGACAAGAATTCCGTCATTAGTTCGGCCCCCCACTGTTTATATATTCCACACTTAAGCAGTGGTCCCCAGGGACTGCACTGAAAGCAGAGATGAGGGGCGAAACGTTCTTTAAGGAAACGTCCACAAAAGGGACAACCAGATTTCTGAAACAGGCCAGAGGACGAAGACAATGAGTATTTTAGTTAAAGAATTAGTACCTCAAAACCAAAATAAGAAGGAGAGGGAAGGTGGTTATACAGACCATCTACAAGGATAATAAACCAGCGTTGGGCAAAACTTTAAATATTAATAAGGTGCAAGGCTGATTATGACATCATAACTTCAAAAATAAGAAGTTAAATCGATCCGAAACAAACGTCCAGGTGTAAGGACGAATTGTATTCATATCCAGAGCATCTTAACTGGAAAGGATAGAATATACAGACTATACAAACATCAGATATACAATGATAAAATGGCACCAGATTTTATAAATATTTTCTAATAAAGTGTCTCATATCATAACTAGAATACCTGAGTTTTTAGCATAGACAAACCATCCGATCTGATGAACTGGAAGCTCCACCAACTCTATGACCTCTTAACTCTCCACCTATAAGGGGAAGGAAGTGGACCAAGAGGGCAAAGTGAGAAGACCTTCTTCCAAGGCCTCCAACTCACTGGGCATAGACCTTTGGTTAGATAACCTAACAATGTTAGTAGGAAAAGGAACCTTGGTGGAGAGAAAAACAAACCCTCTGATGATGTGCTGTCCTAATCAATCATATTTATTTCTATAAAGTTTTCTGCTGTTTTTTCAGCAATAAGCAATTCCAGAATTAAATATCTGAGAATTATGTCTGAGCGCGCTATGTCTCCAGAGGAGGGCCCAGGACCTAATCATCAGGTGAATTCAACTACACTTTAGTGAGTTTGTTCTGTTGTAATTCGTTTCCGGGACTCACGTTTAATGTGATAAGCGGCTAAAAAACTGGTTTATTTCTATTATGGCGCTATGAAATACTAATCTCTCTTTGTGTTTTTGTCCACACGATCCGAACTACACCAGTCATTCCAGTGATACATTTTCAAAAATAGTCTTGCAAATGGATATTTTCCTAGATAACTGCAGCAGTTTCAGTCTGACTTTAGTGCTAGATGGTTAACAATATATGGTGCAACATATAGCCAGTAATATGCTAAATACTTTTAGACCCTAACGGCGGCTGTGACGATCATACACCTAGACTTTAACACAGAAATCAAATATAATACAGGGTGGGAATATATCCTCCAAGAACGGAGTACTACTACTATTGCATTAACCCTTTCAACTGACCAGAGCAAATAATACATTTAATACAAATGTGTCAAAATTATGTTGAATACTTTGAAATTAATTTGACTGGAAGCCAGCATCCCGTCAAATTGGTTTCAAAATATTCAACATCTTACTTATATAATGAATGTAAAAACGAAATTCTGGTATTTCAGGTTCAGTGGTAAAATGTGATAATTTGTTTTGATTTGGGGCCCACTTCCCTAATAGTGCAGGTTACTGGGCTTTAGTGAAATATTTGTCTTCTCTGGTATCATTATAATTATTAAGTTACTAGTTAGTAAATGTGATGTCACTGCTTATTTTCACCAGTTACTCAATAGCTGATTTAACCGAGAAAGTTAACGATTGTCGCAAGAGAGCCGCAGAACCAATAATATATATCCCTTTCATTTACTTCTGGTCGCAAAACAGTAATAAGGTTGAAGATAAACAATCCTATAAGCTCAATCAACGACCGTGTCTTTGTTTACAACTTTAAAAAAAAATTACTTCAAGCACTAATAAGGCTGAGTTGAGTTGCCGAAGTGGACAAATATATCGCCATCATGCTTCCTAATTGGCGGTTTCGCTAATCTAGTCATCTGTCTAC
Organism: Chaetoderma sp. LZ-2023a; assembly: GCA_034401795.1. Classification (NCBI taxonomy): domain Eukaryota; kingdom Metazoa; phylum Mollusca; class Caudofoveata; order Chaetodermatida; family Chaetodermatidae; genus Chaetoderma; species Chaetoderma sp. LZ-2023a. Next base: position 91,508,829 of record CM067369.1, read on the forward strand.
TTTTTAGTCTGTGGCATACAAGAAATATGCATAGATTGACGTATTGGCACACAAAGTTTATACTACTTTTTTTGCAAAACAGCTGATCGTGACGCCATTTTGTCGGAAAAAATTCATATGCGTGGATTCCCGACCAATCAGACACATCAATCTTATAGCATGTGATACAGTATTGCCAATAATGGTTAATGAGCTTGGTACTCGGAAATTAGATATGGGTCGGAGTCTGCAAATTCCTCTCGTTCTCCGACAATCTTTCAAGCTAAATGATTCCTATTGGAGACGTCGCGTTGAAAAAATTACCGATGCTATTGAATGTTAGTCTAAAACATTCGCGTTCACTTTTAAATCGATGATTGAAACCAGCAATGATACATTGCTTAAAATTTGTCGTTTATTCGCCGTCAATACTGAGCAACTCTGGTATTTATTCAGTTATGTATAAAGCAATTATTCAACATTGAATCAAAAAAGCATCCGCTTTTGTTTCTACGAGAATTCGTAATACTTACCAGATGTACTATTATGATAATGTCTTTTATCTAGTCTAGCTCAAAATAAACAATTAAAAGTCAGCACTCTCCATGGTCCTGCCCATACTGTGTCCGGGAATTACCATAGCCTCCAGGTAACGAGTCAATTCCCAACAACAGTCAGATTCGTCTTATATTTGTCTTGACAAACAGCGAAAGCAGCTCAGCCTCACCTCAGCGGGGCGGCTGAGGCAGGGCCATAGTACATCTGGTAAGTATTACGAATTCTCGTAGAAACAAAAGCGGATGCTTTTTTGATTCTACTTCGAATAATACTTACCAGATGTACTAATATGATAAACTCCGGATTTCAACAGCCAAGAAATACCGGTGGGAGGAGGTGAGGCTCGAACCAGCACTCATCTACCATCCAACAGAAAAGGTTGTGAAGAGACTAGAACCCTGGCATACGCTTGGGTTCTGCCATCTGACTCATAGTGCTAAACTTCCATGGTCTAGACCGCGCTCCCCCCCTCTCTTGTCCGCACAAAATCCAGATGGCTGTCGAAAAGGGGATGCAACACCCAGCAGACCCGTTCCAGCCCCAAGTCTCAGCTAGGGCAGTCCAGTAGAGTGCAAAGAAGCTACTACAACTTCTAATTTTGAACAAAATATCAGTATATCGATTAAGTTTTCAAATTGGAATGAGTCTAATGTCTGTTTGAGAGGATAAGTATACTCTTACACCACACTATTTCTTGGTATTTCGACTGTAAGTAAATTATTTATAGTCACTTAGTTAATGTAAACACTCACCATTTTGAGTGCTTGGTCTTTTAGTTCATCACAGGAGCTCGGCCCAATCCACGGTCGTTCTCAGGTCATGTGCATGGCCATTGTTCTGTGCAAGTGGAAGAACGTGTGATGTGTACGAAATAGTGGTCAGATGTGGCTTAGTTCAGATTCGATAAATTGGCGACGGTTACTGGATTAAGTGCGCTGGAGTTGTCGCAAAGGTAGAAATCAGTAAATGACGACTCGGCATGCCATTGTGCTTCAGACATCACCTCCTCTAATGAGACACCCTTATAAAGGGCCGATGCTGCTGCTAGTGCTCGGACCTGATGGGCATTCGCACGATCAATCTGCTTTCCTGTAGCGTTTTGTGCGACATCTGAATAGCATCGACTATCCAACGAGAAATAGTACCTTTCGAGGCGTGCAAATGAGGAGCTTTGAGACATAACCAGAGACTTCGGGTCATCTCTCCACTCCTCATTAAGTTTTCTACACATTTTCAGACATCTGACAGGACACCAAGCAGAAGAGTTTGGGTCATGTCTAGTTAAACTTTGAAAATTGATCGACTGTCCTGGATATTTAAGTGAAACAAAGACGTGGAAGTAGTCTTAGACCTTCACCCGTGACGACAAAATGGTCTTGTTCGGCAGAAAGCGCATGAATTTCGCTTCTCCTTCTCGCCGACGCTGCTGCAACCAAGAAAACTGATTTAATAGTTAACAGTTTAATATCTATAGATCTAATTGGTTCAAAGGGAGCATGCCCTAAAACCTGTAGAACAAGAGATAGATTCCATGCTGGGATAGGAATTGGCTGTCTAGGTCGCAGATTGCTCATTCCTTTAATAACTTCATTTAAAGTGTCATTTTCCACTCCTTCAATGGCCAGACTGGGAATGACTGAAGCTAATGCAGACTTATATGCTGCTAGGGTTGAAGGTACAAGTTTGTCAACTTCATATAAATGACAGATAAAATCTGCTATGTGTTGAACAGATGCAGAAAGGGGATCGATATCTCTTCCCTTACACCACTCTGAAAATTTGTTGATTCTCTAATTATATGTTTTAGTGGTTGATCCTCTTCTGGCTGAAGCGACAAACTTCGCTGCTTGCTCAGAAAAGCCACCCTTAATTGCACGCTGCTTGATAACATCCATGCAGTCAATTTGAACTTTTCTGGTCTGTCATGGAAGTACAGACCCCTGTTCTGAGAGATTAGATCTCTTCTGTCTGGAAGAGGGATTGGATTGCAGACCAGAAGGTCCAGCAGATCCGTAAACCATGATCGGCCTGGCCAATAAGGGGTGATCAGTAGTACTTGGCACATACCCTCTCTTATCTTTGCCAGAACATTTGGGATGAGAATCGTTGGAGGATACGCATACGCATACATTCCCTTCCAACTTATCGCCAGTGCGATCGGTGACATGTATGAGACCATCTTTGCGTTTTGTTTCATCACAAACAGGTCCACATTTGGCTTGCCCCAATGTTTGAATAGAACCTCCACTACAGATTGGTTGAGCTGCCATTCCATCGGACGCCAAACCATCCTTCGACTGAGCGCATCCGCTAAGATGTTCAGGCTTCCTGGAATGTGTGCTGCCCGAAGAATAACATTCCTCGCTTGGCACCACAGCAGAAGGTTCCAAATTGTCATGCACAACTCCAGTGATCTTGTCCCGCCTTGGCGGATTAAATAAGACACCACTGTTGAGTTCTCTGTCCTTACTAGGACAATCTTGTCTCGGATTAGGCTCTCGAATCTTCGAAGTGCTAATGTCACTGCTAATAATTCGAGAACATTCATATGTTTCAGCGCATTGATCCGATCCCATTCCCCTGACTGATCATCCAATACCGCTCCCCAACCCGTTGTTAATGCATCTGTGGTTGAGGAGGTTGTAGAGGAACACCTCACAGGAGATTCTGTTCTGATAACCACCACTGAAGGTGGAATATCAATGGTTCTTTTACTGGTATTTTCAGAGATAACGGATCCGTTCTCAGAGACCAGAATGACATTAGATACATCTGAATCGGCCTGCGCCTGAGTGCCGCATATGCAACCACTTTCTCTAGAGACACTAGTAAACCCAGTAACCTGAGAAATTGGTGCGCCGTCAGACTCCAGTACTGCGATCAAACTCTTGACTCTGCTCTCTGCCGGAAAAGCTACACCGTCCCTGAGGTTGAAAAATATTCCCAGATAAACAAACCCTTGGGATGGAGTCAATTCTGATTTCTCTAGATTCACAATCCACCATAGATCCTTTAGTAAGGCCAGGACTACCTGTAGATGGTTGCGCAGAGTGACTGGATTCCCTGCCTTCAGCAGCCAGTCGTCTATGTAAGTATGAACAGCTATGTTTCTCCTGCAAAGGTAAGTAGTCATGGCGAGAACCACTTCGGTGAAGACCCTCAGTGCTGTGGTCAGGCCAAATGGAAGCGCATTGAATTCCCAAACATTGTCTTGGAATGCAAAGCGAAGGTATTTCTGAAAAGGAATTGACATTGGAATATGAAAATATGCATCCTTCAGATCTATCGACACTGCCCACATGCCTTTTCTCAGCCCTGTCATCACCGCTGCTACAGTCTCCACCTGAAATTTGGGAGAAAGAATAAATTTGTTCAACGGTTTGAAATTGAGAATTGGTCTCCATCCTCCGGTACGTTTCGGAACGAGGAACATCATCGAATAGAAGCCTAGGGAGGACTGATTGCGGACTAGATGAATCGCTTTCTTCTGCTGAAGAGATTCTATTTCTGAGCAAATGGCATCTAGACGATCGGATTCCCTTGGAACGGGAGTCCACACTGGAGTCGATGTTAATGGAACTAATGATTGACGGATGAGCCAGTCCGGTTCGTAGCCGTTTCTTAACCACTGACAGACTAAACAATCTCGCACGACCTGTTCCCATTGGCTTGAGAACTGTTAAAGTCTTCCTCCGACGGTAGGAATCTGCACACAGCTGGCAGTCAAGTTTGCACGATAAGACGCTAAATCGCTTGGGTGAAGATTCTCAACTCCCTTTGTTCCTGATGGCACCAGAACTGATTCCGCTGGAAACCCGTCAGGACCGGCCTCCACAGCCGCCCCACGGCTTCCTGGAATATGACTTGTATGAGGACGAACAGCCAGGTCCCTGTGATCCGGATGCCCGATGGGCATCACGGCCAGAAGGACGGAAGGGCGATCTTTGGTGCTGCCTCTGCTGCTCATGCCGATGCTGTTTGTAGGACTGCTGCGGCTGTGTCCTCTTAGTCCACTTCCATGACTTGCCAACTACTTCCTGCTCAGCAACCATTGACGCAACCGTGGATAAATTAATGATAATCAAGCCTTTAGGCAGGAAATATATGACAACTTGGAAGTTAACTAACATTAATACAGCCAAGAAATAAACGCCGATCACTACAAACACCCTCGACAATGAAGCGAGAGCTAAAAATCGGCATAAACAGAGTGCATAGATACGCCAAGCCAAAGCGAAACATTAATCATGGGTACCCCCATCTTGGCTAAGGGCGCATCCATCTTAGAAGGAACCGAGTCACGAGAGAAATTAACCGAGTACCCGGATTAAAACTAAAGAGTTAATGGGTACCGGGCGACTCCAACAATGGATACCATTTTAAAACAATGTGCAAATTTAAGGAAATTTCAAACAGTCTTTACGGCACGAATGTATAAATTCTAGATTGATACAACCTGGCCCTGTGATGATTTCTCTTTCTCTCCCATGATGCCAGCAATAGAACACTCCAACAACGCTGAATTCTGTTTAAAATTGAGAATTTTAACGAGCTTAGAAAATGTGACTTTCACAAGTCAGCAAAATAGACGAATCTGACTGTGATTGGGAATTGACTCGGTACCTGCAGCTATGGTATTCCCGGACACAGTATGGGCAGGTCCAGGAGAGTGCGGAGTTTTAATTGTTTATTTTGAGCTAGACTAGATAACAGACATTATCATAATAGTACATCTGGTAAGTATTATTTGAAGTAGAATGAGGCCTCCGTCCAAAATCATAACCAGAATTTCTCAAAATTTTACGGTACCATGACATAATATAATTGTCATTTTCACATCTTATTGGATGAAAACCTTCACGAAACGGTGGTATCTGTTAGTTTAATACCAATGTGATTAAATTTATCAATGGCATTTGTAAAATAAAATAAAAATTTGATAAAGTTTGCAAAAATAGACCAATGGATTTACTACAAGGTGTGTCCATTTTGACAGGTACGTTGACCAACTAAAATATATTTTATTCATACAAATTTTATATGTATTAAAAGGAATTTTATTGCCCTTTCTAATGATATATAGTTTTATATATGGTGGCCAAAAATAGTTAATATAGTTGGTGTGGTAGCGCTACACCTCTATCGCATATATGCCGCTTATACGCTAGGGTTCTAAGCACGTTTTCTAGCTTTTGGCTGTAGGACTGTGAGCATGTTTTTGTAAAATCCTGGTATGGCCTAGAGGGTTAAAAGCAAAAGTTGACGGATGATGGATGACAGATAGACAGACGGTTGCCACACTATCTCTAGCATACCACCATAGGCATAGGGTCCTTCTAGCAAAATTTGGTTGAGATCCATCAAGTGGTTAAGGCGATGCATTTAAACAATTTCTGGTACATCTTTCATAAAATCTAAGATGAATTTTCAACCAAACAAATTGAGCAATCAAGATTCTGAATAGAAGTATAGGAGCCTGTCGCCATATAATGGTTATACTATCCAAATTTGCTTGAAATCCATAAATCGGCTAAGGAAGAGATGCGTTTTGATAATTTCTGGTAAATTTTTCATAAAATATAAGATTTCACCACCCATAAAATTGACCATGTCAAAATTTTGAAACCAGGTTCTGAAGCCTAGCACTATAGAATCCTTTCAGCAAAATTTGGTAGAAATCCATCACACGGGTTAAACGAAATCAAGGATTTCTTTTTTCACGAGAGTTGATACTTACCTCCCTAATACTCTTTGATATTGCTAAATATCGGCTTTCACTTAATAACCACTCAGAATAAAAACAGTTAGGTGCCCCTACTGGGCAGGGAGTTAGAGTGCAGTCTGCCGGATGCCAGCCCCACCACCGCGCTTGCGCAGACTAGCACTTCCTCTGACTAATTTATTGGCTGACACACATGCAACTATTAAGAGCCTGAAGACGAAGCCTCTGTGGGGTGGAGAGGCCGGGTCCGTATTAGGGAGGTAAGTATCAACTCTCTCGTGAAAAAAGAAATCCTTGATTTCGTTTATTTCACTTCAAGAGTATACTTACCTCCCTAATACTCTTTGATATTGCCAGAATTCGACAGGGAATTCGGCGGGAGGGAGGCGAGATCAAAAGACCAGCTCTTCCCTATACGCCTTTCCGCGTTTAAGGCACTTAAACTTCTGAAACTGTGTGAAAACACAGTCAGGATTTGACAAAACCCTCGGTTAACACAAACCGATGGATGAGAGATGACCGAATGTCATATGCGCTACCCCCCCCCCCCCCCCTTTCCTGGGAGGAAGACTCGAATGACCTCAATGTCCCATACGCTCTCTACGTACCAGTGCCATGTACTATAGGACAGAGACGAAAAGGCCCCATTTTCATATACTCTCAATGATGAAGCACATAAACACACAAACCATCACCATATTAATAACAAAGGGTCACGTGACAATACAATCAACAATGAACAACACATGAACAAGACTGACCTTGTTGAACTTGGCTGCTGACATCATCTTCCCAGTGGTGAAGGCTGATGCAGTCCCAAAAAGTCGTTGTTCCCATTAATTAATTGTGATATATATAAGCAATGAGGAAACCTCATTGAAAAAATACACCTAATCATTTTTTCTAAATCGACAAGGCGAGAGGAATTGAGGTGTCACGGAGATAATGGTCTGTAAAACTTGACTCACAGTGCCACTGAGCAACCGACATAATGTCATCCACAGGGACCCCATTAAATATGGCGGTGGAAGTCACTACGCCGCGGACACTGTGAGCCTTGGCCATGTCAACCTGCTTACCGGTGGCGGATTTATGACAAAACTGGATACAGTCTACAATCCACCTGGAAATGGTGTCCTTAGACACCATGCCATGGGGTTCAATATATGACAACCATAACGCTGACTGGTCGGTCCACCACTCCGAAGTACGCTGTTTGTACCGGAGCAGTGCCCGGACGGGACACAATGCTTTAGAATTAGGATCATATCTAGTTAAAGCTGGCAAAAAAATAGGTTGACCTGGATACTTCAAAGACTGATGCAGAGGAACTGGATTGCAGACCAGAAGGTCCAGAAGATCCGTATACTATGATCGGATTGGCCAATCTGGGGCGATCAGAAGCACTTGGCACTCCTCCTGTCTGCTTTTCTGAAGAATTTTTGGAATCAGGATTGCTGGAGGGAATGCGTATGCATACATTCCCGCCCAGCTGATAGCTAACACTTCTGTTGCGAAAGCGCTTAGATCTGGAATCGGAGAGACGTACGTCGTCATCTTCGCATTCCTCATCGTTGCGAACAAATCGATGTTGGGTTTCCCCCAATGGTCGAACAGACGATCCACCACACATTGATTTAGTTGCCATTCCGTCTGTAAAATACTCATCCTTCGGCTCAATGAGTCTGCTAGCAGATTTAACCTTCCCGGAATATGAACTGCTTTCAAGGTAATCCTGTGATCCAGACACCAACAAAGCAGTCTCCATGTCATCATACAGAAACTGGGCGACTTCGTTCCAACCTGGCGGTTTATGTAAGTCACTACTGTTGAGTTGTCTGAACGAATAAGAACAATCTTGCCCTGAACTTTCTGTAAGAAATGTTCCAGGCCCAGGACTACTGCTCTTAATTCCAGTAGATTGATATATTCCTTCGACTGTTCCAGATCCCAAAGCCCTAATATCGTGGATTCTTCCAGGCAAGCTCCCCACCCCTCCATGGAGGCATCTGTATACACAGTTACCTGAGGGTGAGGAGGGGTCAGCATAACCCCCACCAGGAGATTCTCTGTGCTCAACCACCATTGCAGGTGGTGAATTAGAGGCGCCAACACTGACACATTCGAGTCCAGTGAACCTGTACTCTGGGTCCATTGCGTCATGAGAAATAACTGGATCGGCCGCCTGCGAAAGGCGGCTTGAGGAATGACTGGTTCCAACGAAACCATCAACCCCAGCATTCTCAAGTAAACCCGTGCCAGGACATGACGACTGTCGCACACTGACTGAATTACTGAGATGAGTCTCTGAACTCTCTCCTGAGTAGGATAAACATATCCTGTCTCTAGATCGAAGAACATCCCCCAAGTAAACAAACTTCTGGGATGGAGTCAGCTCTGATTTTTGGAAATTGTTCATCCAGCCTAAGTCTGTGAGAGTCTTCAAAACAATCTCCAGATTGGCCGATAAACTTCCCTGGGTGTGTGCCTTTAACAGCCAGTCGTCTATGTACGTGTGGACTGCTATGCTTCTCCTGCGGAGGTATGCGGTAATCGCAAGAACCACACGGGTGAAAACCCGAGGAGCCGTGGAAATTCTGAAGGGTAACACCCTGAATTCCCACTGTCTGCCCTGGAATGCAAATCTCAGGAAGCGACAGAAACTCCTCGCTATGGGGATGTGGAAATAAGCATCCTTCAAATCTATTGCAGCTGTCCACATTCCCTTCTCTAACCCTGCCAACACCGAGCGCACAGTCTCCATCTTGAAACTGGGCATCTCTATGAACTTGTTCAATGGCTTGAGGTTGAGAATTGGTCTCCACCCTCCGGTGTTTTTTGTCACTAAGAACACGGTTGAATAGAAGCCCAGACACTTCTGTGCTGGCTGAATTGCTCCTTTTTGTATGAGGGAGTTTATCTCCTCCTCGATACACAACCTTTGATCTGGATCTCTCAGATTCAGAGTCCAGATTGGCACCAGAGACAGCCGCGATGGCGGGCCTGTCATCCAATCGGGATGATACCCGACTGAAAGCCATCGCAAGACTAAACGGTCCTGAGTTAACCGTTCCCACTCTTGCATGTGGTCGGCCAGCCGGCCTCCCACCGGTCCACCTAGGGAGAGAGGTGGACATAAGGAGTGCAAGAGTGGCACTGTCTCCTTCGCCAGAAACACGGTAGTGGTTCTCACCGCGGTAACCAGCCCATCAGGCACGATTACCACGACCAGATCCTCGCGTGCCACGACCAGCACCGCGCGCACCTCGGTGCGCGGGTGGCTGCCTGGCTGGCTGCGCATGAGGAGCCTGCGCCCCCCTCACTGCCGGCCGAATCGCACGCAGCCGAGGTCGACGCTGCGATGGTGGGCGGCATTTGACCTGGCCACCTCCACCTCGAGCCTGCAGGGGATGGTACACAGGGGGTGCAACGCGAACGCGCTCCCTACGGAGCACCTCAAATTGTTCGTGCAGCGCCCTCTGGTTATTGACCAGAGTAACCGTCTCCTGGAGGTGCCTACATCCCTCACCTCCAAAGAGACCAGGACCTGCCATAGGCGTACGCAGAAGCCTATTGTACAGGTCCTTGGACGGGCACAGGTTATCCAACGCAAACATGCGCCTCGTCCGGACACTCCTGGTCACCGCCCGAGTCATACAGTCCAGCGCCAGGTTGATACCATCCTGGATGGCTCTCTGGACTGTGACCGGGCTCGGTTGGCGTGATGCGGATGCTGTTACTACCCCCTGTAACAGCTGGGAGACGTGAGACAGCGCCGCAATAGACGCTCTCCCACTCTCCTCTGCATCCCGCAACGCGGCATTGGCCGAACGCAACGCGTTCAAACACAAAGCTCCGGTGTCAGAACGGGAGCCTGGCCGCGCATCCTCACCCAGAGCTGCGCGGTCATCCATGCTAGGCTTGGGCACCACACCGTACCTCTGGTAATCCACGGGCACGATGCGGCAGTGCCTTGTGACCTCGCGAGGGGCATTCGCGAGATGCCCATTCGCCGTAATGGACGTCTCCGCCGCTGAGAACATATCCACAATATGCTCTGCTAACGGCAGAGATGGCATAGCGCTAGCAGTCGACTTACCAGCTAACCACGGCCATTGACAAGCGTCAGACCAATCCTCCTCCGTGGCTAACTGCGAGTGCTCTACTAGACGAGGGCCTTCGTCTTCCTCCTGAGCAAACGCAGCAGAGCTTGACGGCAGATATGCTGACACTCCCGGCAAGCCAGAGAAAGCATGCGGGCCCGAAAGAGCAGGCATGGTAATCTGACTGGCTTGTCCAGGAGCAGGCGCCGTGGTAGAGCGCGGGGCAGATACCACCCCACCACGGCCCCGGCCAGCACCAGCAATACTCTCGGCAAGCCGAGGTATGCGTAACAGCTGACCATCAGCACCGCCCAGGGCCACCTTCTGAACCGTGAATTCTACCCCTGCGTGAGTAGAACCATGGATCATGTCGCCTGTATTCCCCGCGAGGGGTGCACAGATGTCAAAATCCATGGCCACGTCCTCAGACGGTGACCCTAACAGATAATCCTCTTCTTCCTGGCCAGAAAGATTAGACTCCGGGTCAGCAAAGAGAGCTAACCCGGACTGGCCAGGAAAGGTGCCATAGGAGGTACTGGCACCTGCGGCGTGCGGATAACCCTGGGCTGATAAGCAGCCAGCAGGTTCCCGCGACAGCCGTCCACGACCCTGGCAGCAGGCCACTAATGGGGCCACCTCTGAATCATCGAAAACTGGTAACGGCCTAAAGAAACCAGATTCAGAGGCGGGGATTATCTGCTCTGAAGCAGATGATGAGGACAACAAAGGATTTGGTCCAGGAAGCATGCCACGAAGCAACTCTGGAACCAAATCCTTTATTGTCCTCTTCATCTCTCCCAACATCTCACTACGGAAGGCCTCCATGTCCACTGAGGACGAGGCCTTCCTCTTACCCTTTTTACTCACAACCTCTCTTTTTTGCTTCCTCTCCTCCTCCATCACCTTGTCCTTAGCCTGCAAGCATAAAAATTTGGTCATTAGCTCCATCCCCCCCCCCCCCCTCCCCCCCCCCCCCCACCCCTCCCCCCCCCCCCAATGCTTACATACGTCACAATTGAGCAACGGCCCACAGGGGCTACAATGAAAGCAAAGATGCGGGATGAACTTTTCTTTCAGAAAACGCCCACAGGACGAGCAACCAGGTCTCTGAAACAGGACAGAGGACGAGGACAATGAGCACTTTAGTTAAAGTTAGAAAACTCAAAACCAAACTAAAAGAGAGGGAAATGATCATAAGGATCACCAATCATCTGAAACCAGCGTTGGACAAAACCTTAATTGTTAATAAAGAGCAAGGCTGATTATGACGTCATTAATCCCAGACAGAAATTAAATCGATCCGAAACAAACATCCAGGTGTAAGGACGAATTGTATTCATAACCAGAACATCTTCAGGATAGATATTCAGACTACACAAACATCAGATACACAATGATAACAATGGCAATTTATAGATAAAATAATTAACATCACCTCATATCATTAACTAGAATACCTGACACTTTGTATAGCCAAACCATCCAACGTGATGAACTGGAACACTCCACCAAGACTACGCCTCTTAACTCTCTCCACCTTAGGGGAAGGAATTGGATCAAGAGGGAAAAGTGAGAAGACCTTCATACGTGGCCTCCGAATCACTGGACAATTTTTGGTTAGATAACCTAACAGAATTAGTAGGAAATGGAACCTTGGTGGAGAGAAACAAACCCTCTGATGCTGTGATGTCCAATACATATCCAGACAGATACCTGTGGACATAAACACAAAGAGAGATTAGTATTATATAGCACCATGTTGACATACAACAACTATACTAGGCGCTTATCACGGTAAACGTGAGTCCCGGAAACACATTACACAGGGAAAAACTCGCTAAAATATAATAGAAGTCACCTGATGGATAGGTCCTGGGCCCTCCTCCGGCGAAGTCACTCTCTCAGACATCACAACAGGTGTATCAAACTTCTTAAAATTGACTTAAAAAGCTAGTGAAAAGCGTGGAGCACAAAGCATGTGTTCACCCTCTGCCAATAAATTAGCAAAGAGGAAGTGCTAGTCTGCGCATGCGCGGTAGTGGGGCTGGCATCCGCCGGACTGCACTCTGACTCCCTGCCCAGTAAGGGCACCTAACTGTTTTTATTGAGTGAAAGCCGATATTTAGCAATATCAGAGTATTAGGGAGGTGAAGTGAAACAGAAGATGCGTTTTGACAATTTTTGGTAAAGGTTTCATAAATTCACCAAAAAAAATGTTTCATTTAAAATTCTGAATAATTTGACCAGGTTCTGGAGCCTGCTGCCGTAAGGTACTAGCGAAATTTGTTTGAACTCTGCCTGGTGGCTAAGAAAGCAATGTGTTTTGCCAATTTCCGGTTAATTGTGCATAAAATCTAAGATTTTCACCCAAAGAATTGACAAAACCATATTTTGAATAAAAGGTCTGGAGCCCGCAACACTATGTTCCCCTAAGACAAATTTGTTTGAAATCCGTCAAGCGGAGATGCCTTCTAAAAATTTCCTGGAAAGTTTTTATAAAATCTATTTTCACCCAAAAATTGACCAATCAAAATTCTGAATAGAAGTTCTGGAGCCTACCACAATAGAACCCTTCCAGACTAATTTGCTTGAAATCCATAATCAAGCGGTTAAGGAGATGCATTTTGATAATTCTCAGTAAATGTTGCAAAGAACACCCACAAAATCCACAAATCAAAATTCTGAATAGCAGTTCCGGAGACTACATCACAATATGGTTGTTCTAGTTGAAATAAAGCGGCTAAGGAGGAGATGCATTTTGACAATTTCCGGTAAATTTTCAGCCCATGCTTTGCCTGTGTTGGGATATATTGATCCCAACATGGGCAAAACATGAGTAGAGCTTAGCTAGAGATGGGTGGGGCATAGCTAAAACTAGATTCCCCCATTTACGCACTGTGTCCTTCAGTGTTATAACGATGTCCGCCTTTAATATGTTCATGGATAGTTTCCAGTGTCTGCTCAAACACCTCAGCAGCACGTGCAAGATTCAGCGCACTTTGTGACGGATAGCGCACCAGTTGTAGTAGGTCTTCCACTGTATGTGTACGAGAGCGGTCATATAAGTGTTGACGCGTCTGATGGATGGCAGCATCAACATTACGAGCAGCCTCATTCAGAGAAGTCTGAACAAAGTCATCTCCCGGAAATATAACGTTTGAAGCTGTAAAGAATATTAACGTAAAAATATTTAATCAAATGTACTGTCATGTTAAATTAACATGCTAGTTATTTCATCAGAATAAACAAGAGCAGGTAAAATAAAACAAATCACATGCACACACCCCTTTGGACACGCTTACACACACACACATACACACACACGCACGCACGCACGCACGCGCATGCATGCATGCATGCACGCACGCATGTACACACACATGTATGCGCACAACGATAATAAATTATGCTATATAACACATTTCTCATGAAGCAGTCTATTTTTCAATAATCTGGCTCCAAGTGGCCTGAAAGTCTGACGTCTAACGATTCGCAGAGCAACAGATCAATCCAGTTTTAGCTAGGCTCGACCCATGCTTTGCCAATGTTGGGAGCGATCGAACCCTGAACTCGCTGAATCTCAATTTCTGGACAACTATAGATGTAAGCTGTTGAATATTTTGAAACTAATTTGACTGGCCGATAAGCAGCAACAGCGACAAGTCAAATTAGTATTAAAATATTTAACAGAATAGTTATTAAACAGTAAAAACGTACAATTTGCACAACTTAATGGACTATTAAGTGTTTATGACAGACTTAATTACATAATTCATGACGTAAATGATTATGATGTTAGCCTACATGTCTATCATGACATCATATGATTGATCGATAGATTGGATTACTCTGTTCTATATAGCTTAATTTAGTTATTCATTTCATTGACGTTTATCGGGTCCCTATTTTCTTAGCTCCAATATATGCCAGGTCTACATTTTTAATGAAGTGTTCATTACTGGTAGGCACCTACCACAGTTATTACACAGGTAGTCATTTATACACCGAGGTACAGAGCGGCAACAAGGATGAAGGAAATTGCCCATGCTTCCAGTGAGCTAGTGCACCACTGAGGCACCCTGTCAACATGATTGTTTCCCGCTTGTTTCTCCCACCCGATTTTAATCTACTTTTCAAACATTCTGGCGTCATTTCAATATACTTGGTTATGATTGGTGTTGGCTGGGGGCCAGTCTAGAATTCAGACTACTACACCAAGCCACACGCTAATCGCCTCAATGGGAAATTCCTCTCCTATTTCCATGATCTGAAGAGCCATCTTGTTTTAGATACAGTTTCTGGTTGGTTAATTTGGGTTGAATGGGAATAAACGAAATCACGGATTTCTTTTTTCACGAGAGAGTTGATACTTACCACCCTGATACTCTATGGTATTTCCTAAATATTGAACTAGCTTCAATAATACTCAGAATGAAAAAAGAAACCGCCCCAACTGGGCAGGTTACACAACTGACAGTCCAGCGGATGTGCAGCCCAAACTCGCACATGCGCGGGGCTGACTCATACTATTCCAAAATATTGGCTGACCTAATTGCAACATAAAACGCCAATAGGCCGAGCCTCTGTGGGCCGGAGGCCAGGATCGTATGAGGGTGGTAAGTATCAACTCTCTTATGAAAAAAGAAATCCGTGATTTCGTTTATTTCACATCAAGAGTATACTTACCACCCTGATACTTTATGATATAGGCAGAATTTGTAAGAGAATTCGGCGGGAGGGAGGCGAAGGTCAGAAGACCGGCTCATCCCTGGAAGAGCAAGCTTTTGCTTTTGGGGCACAACAAACATCTGAAATTGCGTATGTAAACACAATCAGGAAATGATTTGGACATCGGATAACACGACCGATGTTGAGAGTAATTCACATCCGCTCCCCCCCCCCTCTTTTAAAGAGAGAGCGATGACCTCAATGTCCTATACACTCTCTATGTACTCGTGCTAAAGTACTATAAGACATCGGATGAAAGCTTCATTTCGTATACTCTCAGATGGAACCAGAAACAACACAAAACCATCACCATTTTAGTAAGTAATATAAAACGTGACAAAAAATAACCATCACCAAATATAGGACTAACCTATTTTGACGAGATTCCCTTTGATCACAACTGGCGATGATAGGTACAGTATGGAAAAGTGGGGATTCCCCCCCCCCACTAAATTGCACTGTGTGTGAGTCAACGGCCTTATGTACAATATTTACAAATTTATATACAGATTTAACGTGTATGTAAAATCGATAAGGCAAGTGGATTTGACGTGTCACGTAGGTAATGATCTGTAAAACTAGACTCACAGTGCCATTGTGCTACTGACATAATGTCATCCACCGGCACTCCGTTAAACAGAGCCGTGGATGTCACTACGCCACGGACACTATGAGCCTTGGCCATGTCAACTTGTTTACCCATGGCGGCTTTGTGTCAATGCTGGATGCATTCCACAATCCACCTAGAAATGGTATCTTTAGAAGCTCTCCCATGAGGTTCAATGTAAGATAGCCATAAAGCACTAGGGTCCGTCTGCCATTCCTGTGTACGTTGTTTATAACACGTTAATGCACGGACTAGACACAAAGCCTTTGAATTATGATTAAACCTAAACAAAGCGGGTAAAACTATAGGCTGACCAGGATATTTTAAAGACTGGTTCTTCGCCATAAAGTTAACTCTAGGTAGAAGCCTAAGGCCTTCCACTGTCACCACAAAACGGTCCGGCTCTGCTGACAAAGCATGTATTTCACTTCTTCGTCTGGCTGAAGCTGCAGCAATCAGAAAAACTGTTATAAGCGTCAACATTTTCATGGAAATGGAGCTTAGTGGTTCAAAGGGTTTATCTGCTAATACTTGAAGTACTAACGATAAACTCCAAGACGGAATCACTGGAGGATTCCTTGATCTTAGATTACCCATGTCTTTGATTAAAGTATTTAGATTACATACTTGATCACTTCCCCTATTAGCCAAGCAAGGGATAACTGACATTAAAGCTGACTTGTAGCCAGCAATAGAGTTAGGCTTGAGGCTATAGGCATCAAAAAGGTGACAGAGGAAATCGGCTACTACCTGAATAGATGCTTCCATTGGTCAATACATCTTTTTGAGCACCATTCAGCAAATCTGTTGATTTTATAATTATATGCTCTGGAGGTTGACCCCCTTCTGGCTTTTGCCATAAACATGGCTGCTTGCTCAGAAAAATGCTTTCTTAACTGCTGATTCCTTGACAACATCCATGCAGTCAATTGGAACATTGACGGGTTGTTGTGCATGGCCTTGCCCTGGAAGATTATGTTGTCCATCAGAGGCAGAGGAACAGGATTGCAGACGAGAAGGTCCAGCAGATCCGTATACCATGATCGGCTTGGCCAATTTGGGGTGATCAGAAGCACTTGGCATTCCCGCTGCCTGATTTTCTAGAGAACTTTTGGAATCAGGATTTCTGGCGGGAATGCGTATGCATACATTCCCTCCCAACTGATAGCTAATGCATCTATTGCGATAGCGCTCGGATCTGGAATCGGAGAGACGTACGTCGTCATCTTCGCATTCTTGTTCGTTGCGAATAAATCTATGTTGGGCTTGCCCCAGTGGTTGAACAAGCGATCCGCCACACATTGATTTAGTTGCCCTTCCATGGGAAGAATGCTCATTCTTCGGCTCAATGAGTCTGCTAATAGATTTAGCCTTCCCGGAATATGAACTGCTTTCAGGGAAATCCCATGATCTAGGAACCAGCAAAGCAGTTTCCACATCATCATACAGAGACTGGGCGACTTCGTTCTGCCCTGGCAGTTTATGTAAGTCACTACTGTTGTATTGTCTGATTGAACCAGAACACTCTTGCCCTTGACCTTCTCTAGGAAGTGTTCCATGGCTAAGACTACTGCTCGCATTTCCAGCAGATTGATATGTTCTCTTGACTGATCCAGATTCCAAAGCCCTGATACTTTGTTTTCTTCCAGGCAAGCTCCCCATCCCTCCATTGATGCATCTGTGTACATCAATAACTGAGGGTGGGAAGGTGACAACGTCACCCCCGCCAGGAGATTTTCTCTCTTCATCCACCATTGAAGGTGGTGAATAAGAGGTTCCAACACTGACACCTTTGACTCCAGGAAACCCGTACTCTGGGTCCACTGTGTGATGAGAAATAACTGGATCGGTCGCCGGCGTAAGGCTGCCTGAGGAATGACTGGTTCCAAAGAAACCATCAACCCCAACATCTCAAGTAGACCCGTGCCAGGACATGACGACTGTTGCACACTAACTGTATGACTGAGATGAGTATTTCTACTCTCTCTTGAGATGGATAAACAAATCCTATCTTTAGATCGAAGAACATACCCAGGTAAACAAACTTCTGGGATGGAGTCAGCTCTGACTTTTGAAAGTTGATTATCCAGCCTAGATCTGTAAGAGTTTTCAAAACTATCTCCAGATTTGCTGATGGACTTTTTTTAGTGTGTGCCTTTAACAGCCAGTCGTTTATGTACCTGTGGATTGCTATGTGTCTCCTGCGGAGGTATGATGTCATAGCTTGGACCACTCGAATGAAGACCCGAGGAGCTGTCGATATACCAAATGGGAGAACCCTGAATTCCCATTGGCGGCCCTGAAATGCAAATCTCAGGAACCGACGAAAGCTCTTCGCAATGGGAATGTGAAAATAGGCATCTTTTAGCTCTATTGATGCTGTCCACATTCCCCTCCTCAATCCTGCTAACACCGTTCTCACAGTTTCCATTTTGAAGCTTGGTGTGAGGATAAACCTGTTGAGAGGTTTGAGGTTGAGAATTGATCTCCACCCTCCAGTGCTTTTTGTCACTAGGAACACGGTTGAATAATAACCCGGACATTTTTGTGCTGGTTGAATAGCGTGTTTTAGTATGAGGGATTGAATTTCTTCCTCTATACACAACCATTGATCTGGATCTCTTGGATTTTGAGTCCAGATCGGAACCAGAGACAGGCGCGATGGCTGATTTTAAATCCAGTCGGGATGGTAACCGACTGAAAGCCATCGCAAGACTGAGCGGTCCTGAGCAACCCGCTCCCACTCTTGCATGTGGAAGGCCAGACGGCCTCCCACGGGTGCACCTAAGGACTGAGGTGGACCCGAGAAGTGCAAAAGAAGCCCCGTCACTGGTGGCTGTCCTAGCAGCACTGGTGTGGTCTTTTTGAGAGGCGCCCCATCAGGTTCGGCTCCCACGACCAGAACCCCGCGCTCCTCTACCAGCGCCACGCGCACCTCGGTACACAGGCTGTCTGGTGGGTTGCGCTGGAGGAGCCTGCGCTCCCCCCACGAGCTGACTTATGCTGTCGTTGCCGTGGCCAATGCTGCGTAGGTGCTTGGCCTCTGACAAGGCCACCACCACCTCTAGCCTGCTGAGGGTGGAAGCTGGGAAACGTGCGAGGGAGCCGAGATGGCTCCTCTCGTACTTTCCTCTGTGTCCCGCAGCACAGAATTAGCATTGCGCAGGGCGCTAGAGCACAAGGGTCCCATGTCAGACTGGGACCCAGGCCGCATGTCTTCGCCCAAAGCTGCACGGTCATCCGTGCAAGGCTTTGGAACGACGCCATACTTCTGATATAGATCAGAACTTATACGGCAGCGCCGTGCCACCTCGTGTGGGGCCTTCGCAAGGCGTCCTTTCGGCAGAATGGACGTCTCTGCCGAAGCGAACATATCAACGATATGCTCCGCATACGGCAGAGATGGCATGGTGCTCGTCACAGGTTTCCCTCCCAACCACGGGTGCTGGTCCCACTGGGAAGCCGGTGGATCCACCTGGGCTTGACCGGGAGCATCTCCGGCGACTTGGCAGCGTCAGACATACTAATAATCAGTCAAACAAGTTGCAAAACAACTCAAAGCTTCAAAAAGAAAGAAAGAAAAACCAAGGCTAGAAAGCGTGTTGCAATGGCAGGTCAATATTTTAAGAAGAGATTGAGTCAGCCCCGCGCATGTGCGAGTTTGGGCTGCACATCCGCTGGACTGTCAGTTGTGTAACCTGCCCAGGGGGGGGGGGGCGGTTTCTTTTTAATTCTGAGTATTATTGAAGCTAGGTCGATATTTAGGAAATATCATAAAGTATCAGGGTGGTAAGTATACTCTTGATGTGAAATTAGTTTATTAGTTTTGATGTACTGTTTGTAGCAACGGCTTCCCTCTTGGTGTGTCCATTCACATCTCTATGGATGTGCACATAGTCTCCACTGCATTCCAGGATATATCAAGTGCTTTGGCATTGCACTATGGGTGGTGACAGTCTCGCTAGTTATGATGTTAATTATTATTATTAGGTAATTACGCTGAGCCTCCCATCCTACATCACAATTAATCTTAGCCTCATGTACTAGACCATAACTAAGCTGAGCCTCCCGTCCTATACCGCAATGGACCTTTCCAGTTTTAGCTATGCCCCGCCCATCTCTCTCTAAACTCCACCAACACCACGTTCGTGTTGGGATCGATGGATCTCTGAACTCCCTGACTATTAATTTCCAGAAAACTATGCAGGTTAAGCGGTTGAATATTTTGAAACTAATTCAACTGGGTCGTGTTGCTGCCTATGGGGCCACAGCACTCAGTTAAATTAGTTTCAAAATATTCATCAGCATGCTTATTAAATGGCAAAGACACACAGTTCGTACAACGTGTCAGACTATTAAGCGTTGAAGAGGGATTATTTCGAATCAAGATGTCAGCATACACATAATTTAGTTGATTATGATGTCATATGATGGATGGATAAAATGGAAAGGTCAATTAAGCTGAGACTCATGTACTAGATCATAATTAAGCTGACCATCTCATAGTCCTACATCATAATAAAATTGAGACTTTTGTCCAATGTTGTAATTAAGCGGAGACATCGTTCTATATCGTAATTATTGAAGACTAAAACTCGAGAACTTTTGCCTGACGCTTTCTTGGTTTAAGAAGAGCCTGGATGCCAATGGTCAAGTTCTGACCCTTTATATATGTTGCCAGTGCGGGTAACAATGATACATCCGATCTGGGTGCGGCTAATGCGGGTACGTGATATTGCCCACCATTACTGTATTACCCGCATTTTGCCGCAACTGTGGTGGTCCCTCTTTGGCAAGGGTGGTTTGTTACTCGCCCACAACCGCCTTAGCCGCATATACTCTGTATGTGAAGGTATAATCCGCCATTATTGGCCATCTGTGTGCGGCTATCTGTTTAATGGGGGTGTTGTGTTTAATTTCTAAAACTTTTTTTAAAGTTTTTTTAAAAGAATTTTATTTAAATTACAATTTAAATTCAAATTTTGTTTTAAAGTCAAATTTAAATCCTCCTTATGGTTTTGGAGAAAGTTTGAATGTGGTGTGTAGACACATAGGGCTGTAGGTTCATTTCCCCAGTGTGTGTGTGTGTGTGCGTGCGTGCGTGCGTGTGTACGTACCCACACCTGCACCCGTGGTGGGTGCGTTATGTACACTTTATTCTTTCACGTCTGCGGGTGATATGGGGGTATGTGCTTTTTTAGAGATTGTAGATTGCAAGTCTTGCATATCTATAGAAAAGGCATCACTGATGATGTTTCCATCACCTCCCAGTGATCCAGACTCATAACGTTTCGTACCTAGTTTAGGTTACTCATCAGAGGACTTCTGAAACCTTGGTTTAGGGTAACTGTATGTTAGGGCTCAATTAGTCAAGTTTTGTTCAGTTGAACCTGTAGTTTACAGGGGGCCATTATACTTCAAGTGAGTAGATAAATCTTACCTGTATTCTGTCTGTGCTGGTACTTTGTGGACTTGTGTCATGATAAACTGGAATTTGTTTAAATTCAGAACCACAGACAATACAGGTATAAGTGGCCATTACAACAGAAAAAATGCCAAATAGGTTGTGGCGGTTGGGGTGGTGTCATCAATGTAGCGTGTATATACGTGCGTGTGACATAATTGTGTTTGTGACATGTTGGGTTTGACGTCATAGTTTATTGTCCCGAGTTGGGAGAGTTGGTAACCCAAGGTGTATGTATGGTGTCTCACCCACAGGGTTTGTGGCTTCAGTGCTTTCAGGATGGTGACGCAGAACTTCTATGACTTTTTATCTGATACTGGCAGGCTGAAGTGTAGTGTGACCGGTGATACACAACATTCATTGTTGAGCAGTACGTTTTCACGTGACATCTATATGCTAAACGGGTACGTGTGCTACGGAATTTGTGGCAAAAGATACAGTTTTTCTTTTGACATGGTTCTCCTTTGTTTGGTATCGAACTGCCAAATATATAAAGGGTCAGAACTTGACCATTGGCATCCAGACTTCTCTTAAACCAAGAAAGCGTCAGGCAAAAGTTCTCGAGTTTTAGTCTTCATTATTTATAAAATCTAGAGAAGCGTGTGTTACCTTGAAGAAAGCAGATGAAGACAAGAGATGTCCGCCATCGCAGGAAGCAGTTCCGGCGTATCGGTTGATTCAACAGAATGCTCAGGGACCAACTAGTCCATGCTGATTTCACCTACCCCAATATCAAAGGATACCAGGGCAGTTCGATACCAAACAAAGGAGAACCACGTCAAAAGAAAAACTGTATCTTTTGCCACAAATTCTGTAGCACACGTACACGTTTAGCATATAGATGTCACGTGAAAACGTACTGCTCAACAATGAATGTGGTGTATCACTGGTCGCACTACACTTCAGCCTGCCAGGACATGATACAAACAGTATCAGATAAAAAGTCATAGAAGTTCTGCATCACGATCCTGAAAGCACTGAAGCCACACCAATATCGTAATTATGCTGATACTCATGTACTATGTCGTAATTACAATGAGCCTCCAGTAAACATTTCACTTAATCTGAGCCTCCCACACTATGTTGTAATGGATGAACCCGATCAAGTATATAATTCCATAATCAACTCTGTCACTTGTAGGCGTCACAATCATAATTGACAGAAATAATTTGTCATGAAGCTGGAATTGTCCGTCAAGTGTATGAATTGTATGTCTTTGATAGATTTACTATTTAAGTCTGTTGAAAATTTTGAAAATAATTTGACTGGGCACTGTTGCTGCCATAGGAACAGCATGAAGTTAAATTAGTTTTAAATTATTCAAGAGCTTACCGTGATATTGCGAGTCTGAGAATTGAGGGTTTGATTGATCCCAAAACGGGAAAAGCATGGTTGGAGTTTAGGTAGAAATGGGCAGATCATAGCTAGAAGAGGATTTCTATATTGACTGGAGATTCCCAGTCTACATCGTACTTAAGCTCAGCCTTCCTTACTATGTCAAATTTAAATTTTCAAATTCCATGACTTTCCAGGCTTTCCATGACCCATACGAACCCTGAATATTCAAATGCAATATTTAATGTTACTTACTTTTCACCCATAAGTTCATCGATGATCGGGCCGCCCCGGCTACATTCTCCGCTATGCACTCATAAATTCCCTCTTCTGATTTCGCAACATTCACGATCTGCAAACGATTTCCAATCATGGAATATTTTCCATGAGAGACTACAGACACACCATCACGCAACCATCTAAAGCTAGGCGCTGGACTCCCAGTCGCGAGACATTCTAGTGCCACATTACTCCCGGCAGAAACATCGCGGTTAGGCTGCTGTTGTGTGAATGTTGGTACAACTGAAACAAGAGTGCAGCAGAAGTAACTATCTCACATGTCCTCCTCATACTATGATGCTCTTTCACCCAAGTCCATGACATCACAATCAAATACGTCACCTTAGGCATGTGCAATTATTGCTTTGAGTGATCACGATCGATTATTTAAGATTAATCGTGATTACTTAATTATTCAGCTTGGGTTCAAATTATCAAGACATAACAACAAAAACATACCAATGATTAAACCTGAAATGGTGTTTGGAAAAGCCCGTTTGCAGGCTAAGAGAAAATAATTTTTGAAAATGTATCACTGGAATGCCTGGTGCGATGCTAGAGCCAGTCATTTCAATGATACATTTTCAAAAATAGTCTTCTCTTGGCCTGCAAATAGACATACATTAACTAAGCAAAATGCCAATTTTCATGACCGATCTCCTTAAAAAGTAATTAAAATATTGGAAATGAAATATTTTATGCATTAGAAATTATTCACGATTATTCGATATCATTTTTAATCATATAAATTCACGATTTAAAAAATAATCGTGATTTTCGATTTAATCACGTAATCGTGCAAGTCTACATCACCTGTTAGCTTACACCACAATTAAAATTTTGAAGCTCCATCGCCTATGTGGCAATGTTCCATCACGAATGTACGTGCTTGATGAATTTACAAATTAATAAATATTCTATTTTGAAACTAGTTTGACTGGGAGCTGGTGTTGCCATAGGCAACAACATCCCCCGGTCAATTTAATCTCAAAATATTCAGCAGCTCACTTGCATAGTTACCTTGAATTCAGGGTTCAATGTGTTAATGTAGATTTGAATCCACGTACGCAGTGGGTGGGACATAGACAGAAACTGATCACTCTATTAACCCTTAAACCCTCATATCAGCCAAAAACGGCTTCTGCAGTGGTCTTGAGAAATGTACATTTGCAGACCCAGAGAAGACTATTTTTGAAAATTTATCACTGGAATGACTGGCTCGATAACCAAACCAGTCATTTCCACGGTCAATTTTCAAAAATAGTCTTCCCTTTGTCTGCAAATGGACATTTTCTATGAGAAAATAAACGAAATCACAGATTTCTTTTTTCACGAGAGAGTTGATACTTACCACCCTGATACTTCACGATATTTCCTAAATATCGACCTAGCTTCAATAATACTCAGAATTAAAAAGAAACTGCCCCCACTGGGCAGGATACACAACTGACAGACCAGCGGACGTGCAGCCCAAACTCGCATATGCGCGGGGCTGACTCATTCTATTCCAAAATATTGGTTGACCTAACTGCAACATAAAACGCCGATAGACCGAGCCTCTGTTGGGCGGAGAGGACAGGATCGTATCAGGGTGGTAAGTATCAACTCTCTCGTGAAAAAAGAAATCCATGATTTCGTTTATTTCACATCAAGAGTGTACTTACCACCCTGATACTTCATGATATAGCCAGAATTCGTAAGAGAATTCGGCGGGAGGGAGGCTAAGGTCAGAAGACCGGCTCATCCCTGGAAGAGCAAGCTTTTGCTTTTAGAGCACAACAAACATCTGAAATTGCGTATGTAAACACAATCAGGAAATGATTGGACATCGGATAACATGACCGATGTTGAGAGTAATGACCGTTTCACATCCGCTTCCCCACCCTCTTTTAAAGAGGGAGCGATGACCTCAATGTCCTATGTACTCGTGCTAAAGTACTATAAGAAATTGGACAAAAGCTTCATTTTGTCTCCTCTCAGATGGAACACAAAACCATCACCATTTTAGTAAGTAACATAAAAAACGTGACAGAAAATAACCATCACCAAATATAGGACTAACCTATTTTGACGAGATTCCCTTTGATCACCGCTGGCGATGATAGGTACAGTACAGAAAAGCGGGGATTCCCCCCACTAAATTGCACTGTGTGAGTCAACGGCCTTATGTACAATATTTACAAATTTATATACAGATTTAATGTTTATGTAAAATCGATAAGGCAAGTGGATTTGACGTGTCACGTAGGTAATGATCTGTAAAACTAGACTCACAGTGCCATTGTGCTACTGACATAATGTCATCCACCGGCACTCCGTTAAACAGAGCCGTGGATGTCACTATGCCACGGACACTATGAGCCTTGGCCATGTCAACTTGTTTACCTGTGGCGGCTTTGTGGCAATGCAGGATGCATTCCACAATCCACCTAGAAATGGTATCTTTAGAAGCTCTCCCATGGGGTTCAATGTAAGATAGCCATAAAGCACTAGGGTCTGTCCGCCATTCCTGTGTACGTTGTTTATAACACGTTAATGCACAGACTGGACACCAAGCCTTTGAATTAGGATCAAACCTAGACAAAGCGCGTAAAACTATAGGCTGACCAGGATATATTAAAGACTAATTCTTCGCCATAAAATTAACCCTAAGTAGAAGCCTAAGGCCTTCCCCTGTCACCACAAAACGGTCTGGCTCTGCTGACAAAGCATGTATTTCACTTTTTCGTCTGGGTGAAGCTGCAGCAATCAGAAAAACTGTTTTAAGCCTCAACATTTTCATGGAAATGGAGCTTAGTGGTTCAAAGGGTTTATCTGCTAATACTTGAGTACTAACGATAAACTCCAAGATGGAATCACTGGAGGATTCCTTGGTCTTAGATTACCCATGCCTTTGATTAAAGTATTTAGATTACATACTTCATCACTTCCCCTAATAGCCAAGCAAGGGATAACTGACATTAAAGCTGACTTGTAGCCAGCAATAGAGTTAGGCTTGAGGCTATAGGCATCAAAAAGTGATAGAGGAAATCGGCTACTACCTGAATAGATGCTTCCATTGGATTAATACATCTTTTTGAGCACCATTCAGCAAATCTGTTGATTTTATAATTATATGCTCTGGAGGTTGACCCCCTTCTGGCTTTTGCCATAAACATGGCTGCTTGCTCAGAAAAACCGTCCTTAACTGCTGATTCCTTGACAACATCCACGCATTGACGGGTTGTTGTGCAAGGCCTTGCCCTGGAAGATTATGTTGTCCATCAGAGGCAGAGGAACAGGATTGCAGACCAGAAGGTCCAGCAGATCCACATACCATGATCGGCTTGGCCAATTTGGGGCGAGCAGAAGCACTTGGCATTCCTGCTGCCTGATTTTCTGGAGACCTTTTGGAATCAGGATTGCTGGCGGGAATGTGTATGCATACATTCCCTCCCAACTGATAGCTAACGCATCTATTGCGATAGCGCTCGGATCTGGAATCAGAGACGTACGTCGTCATCTTCGCATTCTTGTTCGTTGAGAATAAATCTATGTTGGGCTTGCCCCAGTCGTTGAACAGGTGATCTGCCACACATTGATTTAGTTGCCATTTCGTGGGAAGAATGCTCATTCTTCGGCTCAATGAGTCTGCTAATAGATTTAGCCTTCCCGGAATATGAACTGCTTTCAGGGAAATCCCATGATCTAGGCACCAGCAAAGCAGTTTCCACGTCATCATACAGAGACTGGGCGACTTCGTTCCGCCCTGGCGGTTTATGTAAGTCACTACTGTTGTATTGTCTGATCGAACCAGAACACTCTTGCCGTTGGCCTTCTCTAGGAAGTGTTCCATGGCTAAGACTACTGCTCGCATTTCCAGCAGATTGATATGTTCTCTTGACTGATCCAGCTTCCAAAGCCCTGATACTTTGTTTTCTTCCAGGCAAACTCCCCAGCCCTCCATTGATGCATCTGTGTACATCGTTAACTGGGGTGGGGAGGTGACAACGTCACACCCGCCAGGAGATTTTCTCTCTTCATCCACCATTGAAGGTTCCAACACTGACACTTTTGAGTCCAGGAAACCCGTACTCTGGGTCCACTGTGTCATGAGAAATAACTGGATCGGCCGCCGGCGTAAGGCTGCCTGAGGAATGACTGGTTCCAAAGAAACCATCAACCCCAACATTCTCAAGTAGACCCATGCCAGGACATGACGACTGTTGCACAGTGACTGTATGACTGAGACGAGTGTTTCTCCTCTCTCCTGAGATGCTTGAACACGCTCCATGCGGAGCACTTCAAACTGCTCTCGCAGCGCCCTCTGGTTGTTCACCAGGTTTACGGTTTGCTGGAGGTGCAGACATCTTTCACCTCCAAACAACCCTGGACCTGCCATCAGCATCCGAAGAAGCCAATTGTACAGGCCCTGCGAGGGCCACAAATTGTCAAGGGCAAATGTGCACCTCGCCCGTAAACTCCAGCCGTCCCAGGGAAGCTGCAGAAGTCCATCCATCCTGCTTGGCTCTCTGGACTACAAGAGGAGAAGTTTGGCGGGCTACGGATGCTGCTACTACCCCCTGTAGCAGCTGGGAAACATGCGAGAGAGCCGAGATGGCTCCTCTCGTACTTTCCTCCGTGTCCCGCAGCGCAGAATTAGCGTTGCGCAGAGCGCTAGCGCACAAGGGTCCCGTGTCAGACTTGGACCAAGGCTGCGT
This sequence comes from Chaetoderma sp. LZ-2023a, assembly GCA_034401795.1. Classification (NCBI taxonomy): domain Eukaryota; kingdom Metazoa; phylum Mollusca; class Caudofoveata; order Chaetodermatida; family Chaetodermatidae; genus Chaetoderma; species Chaetoderma sp. LZ-2023a. The sequence continues at coordinate 91,536,305 of CM067369.1, forward strand.
GTCTTCCCCCAAAGCCGCATGGTCATCCGTGCAAGGCTTTGGAACGACACCATACTTCTGATATAGATCAGAACTAATATGGCAGCACTGTGCCATCTCGCGAGGGGCCTTCGCAAGGCGTCCTTTCGGCAGAATGGACGTCTCTGCCGCAGCGAACATATCAACGATATGCTCCGCATACAGCAGAGATGGCATGGTGCTCATCACCGGTTTCCCTCCCAACCACGGGCGCTGGTCCCGCTGGGAAGCCGGTGGATCCACTTGGAGTTCTGGCTTGATGTTCACCAGCCATTGGCAAGCATCCAGCCAGTCTTCCTCGGTGGCCACCTGTGAAAGTTCGACGAGCCTAGGGCCTTCGTCGTCCTCAACCACATTCACTGGTGGAGTAATGGCCGGAGCATAAGATACTCCTGGAAAGCCAGGGAAGCCATACGGACCCGCAAGGTACGGCATGGCTTGCGCCGTGGCTATTCCAGGAACCGGATCTACGGCGTCATGGGATTCTAAAAACATGACGTCACAGTCTGGGCCTTCCTCACGGTAACTCTCGGCAAGCCGAGGGATACGGTATGGACGGCCATCGGCTCCTAGCAGGCCTAGCCATTAAGCCGTGAAACCCACTCCGGAAGAAGTCGTTCCATGGAAAAGGTCACCCATGGGGGCCCATGGGAATCCATTTCCATGGCCATCGACTCATCGGTAGGCCATAACAGTGTCCTCTTCTTCCTGCCCAGAAAGATTAGACACCAAGCTTGAAAAGGGATCAAGCTCGGCCTGGGCAGGAGGGATATCGCGTGAGGCGCTGATACCCATAGCCTTAGGCTGCTCTAAAGCACTCGATAAGTGAGCGCCCGAGGCCATGGCTTTCGCTCCCGGGTCCACGGGCGAGGCAAGCCTCAGCGCCGGACCAACGGGAGCCGTCTCTGGGTCTATAACAAAAACTGGTTTGCTAAGAGAACCAGACCCAGAGACGGGAACACTCTGTCCCGGAGCAAATGAAGAAGACAATGATGAACTTGACCCGGGAAGCAAGCTGCGAAGCAACTCTGGGAAAAGATCCGTGATCGTCTTCTTCATTTCTCCCATCATTTCAAGACGGAAGGCCTCCATCTCTGGCATGGACGCCTTCCTCTTCTTACCACACTCCTTTTCCAGATGCCTCTTCTCGTCTGCCGCCCGGTCCTTTACCTGCTGATTTAAAAAATCAGTTAAAACCTCCACTGGCCACACCTCACACACATGGCAATTTAGAAGAGGCCCGCACATACTGCACCTAATGCAGTCATGAGGCGAAAAGCGGGCCTTCACAAAACGGTGGCAGGAAGGGCATTTGTTCTCAATAACCCTCTGAAAAGACACAAACGGAAACAATTAGTTTTTAGTTATGACGAACCAAAAAACCAATTGCATAAGGCTAATAAGATCCATAAGGAAAACTTTTGACCATCAAATGAAAGATAAGCCAGGCCAATAGAAAAAACTATAGGCCTGAACAAAAGTAAACAAATCCTAAAACAGTGTTATACTTCTTTAAGAAGACAAGGGAGACATAAGAATTTGAACTTGAATACTTGAGAGGCGAACGTTTTTAGACTTCACAGCTCAAAACACAGATTCATTAGTAATTGAACTTTATAAACACAATGAACCTATGCAAACCATCAAGAGAGATAAATAACTCAACACTCAGTCAAAAAACTTCTAAAATATATAGAAATAAAATGACTGAAATTTTTTCTCTCCTAAATAACCTCATAAGATGACTTCTGAGGACGAGTGAAGTCTGATAAACAACACAGGAATACCTGATCCTGAGTCCAAAAACCCTGTGGTGGGGGGAGAATGCGGAGAAATTACTTCTTATGGTAATAACTCCCTCAGCAAACTCATAACAAAATAGAAGGACCCAGAAACCAAGTATAAATATTGTTTAAATAAAAGGATACCCTTCAAATATCAGCTCATGTGTGTGAAAAATAAAGCACAAACTGCGTTAGCTAATATATAGGCCTCCCCTATAAGAGCTAGCCTAATAAAGACGTATCCACGAAATAGGTCGAATCCCGGAAATACCATCCGAGTCAACACGCAAATTTTTTATTAATAAATTTACTAAAGTACATCTGATGGCTTGGACCGGGAGTATCCTCCGGCGACTTGGCAGCATCAGAAACACTAATAAACAGTCAAACAAGTTGCAAAATAACTCAAAGCTTCAAAACGAAAGAAAGCAAAAGCAAGGCTATAAAGCGTGTTGCAATGGCAGGTCAATATTTTAAGAAGAGAATGAGTCAGCCCTGCCCATGTGCGAGTTTGGGCTGCACATCCGCTGGTCTGTCAGTTGTGTAACCTGCCCAGTGGGGGCGGTTTCTTTTTAATTCTGAGTATTATTGAAGCTAGGTCGATATTTAGGAAATATCGTGAAGTATCAGGGTGGTAAGTATACTCTTGACGTGGAATTCAAATTTTCTTGAACATATTCAAGGATGAAAGGGTTAATTAGGAAGGGGTGGATGCAGGGACAGATCTGGCCTTTACAATGTCCTAGCCAATAGATTAACCAAATACCATTTTTTTTAGCCAAATAGTAAATATTTTAGCCACATCAATGTCACTTATGAACATGTTTGCAGTCAGTCATCATCAGTTAATACTATCAATTTTACAATCCAGATACAATAGGGTCTTAATATGTAAGAAATGCGTTGAATATTTTGAAACAAATTTGACTGACAGTTGTTGCTGCCTTCTTTCAGTCAAATTAGTTTCCAAATATTCAACAACGTAAACAGGAATTTTTGCTTTGCAATGATAACGCCGAAATTAGTCAGGATTCAAACTAATCAAGAAAATTAAATTACTTTTAATGATTATAACCAATGCTTTACCCAATTCTGCTATTTATTAGCCAGATTTCAGTCTTACTAGCATTTGGCTAATTAGCTATAGTGGGTAGATCGGTCCCTGGGATGTATGTAGATCACCATCTGCCTACCATGTGCGCCGAGGCGGAGTATTGCCGACACATCTCTCTGACCAGCAGCGTTCTCTGCTAAGCATGTGAACACACCGAGATCAGAAGATTCTGTACGCACGATTTGTAATATTTTGCCAGAATCAGAAATCAAATATCGGCCATTATTCGGTAACGGTTGGCCTGAAAAAGAACATGTTACAAGATTTAAAATTAAAAAATTTACGGGCAATAAATATGTGCAATAAATTTTTAATAGTAAAGTTTACTCTATGTTGCTCGAGGAATTATGGTTTTCGTAATATGAGCCGGTTGTTATACATAAATTTTGAGTGTTTCTAAAAACTGTTCAAGAGCTGCCAGCAATTTCACTTTAAAAATGAAAATGTAAAAAAAATTTGTAAAATGAAAACTAGAATGTACAGTCAATGGTAGAGACGCAAAGCCCAATATAAATTTCATCTCGCAATCCACAATCTTATGCGTAACCTGCATAGCAAATTTGGTTGAATTCAACTAATGGTTTCGGAGGAGATAGCGTGACCAATAACGGACAAGCAAAGAAATGGATGGATGGAGGCGATTGCGATATCTTTCACTATGATAAATGGAAATGCAGTGAATTAAAAAGTAAAATATTTACAATACCTACTGCTGTTGAATGTATTGAAACTCCTAGTAATGGATACATCCAGTTTTAGCTTTGCCCCACCCATCCCAAGTTAAGTTCTAACCACGCTTCGACCGTGTTGGGATTGATCGATCCCTGCAATCCCTGAATCTCAATTTTCAAACAAATATACAGATAAGCTGTTGTATATTTTGAAACTAATTTGACTGGGTGCTGTTGCTGCCTATGGCAGCCAATTGGCAACGCTTTAGTCAATCATCAATTGTGCGATCACGACAAACTTATCTGCATCATTGATTATGACATCATCCTACACATCACGGAGTTGATTATGACATCATATGGTTGATGGATGAACTGGAAAGTATTGAAGTATGAACAGCTTCAGTTAAATTCTTCAAAAGCATTTCAAAGGATAGTAATCTCATCTCAAATGATGATAGGGTCATTTCATATAAGAAGGACCAACATTTTTGAAATCCGTCAAGTCATAGTTTCAGATTTCCTTCAAACTTTGTCAGAGTAAGCATATCTATGTATTAACAGGAAATTCCAAGTATTATAGTGAAAGGTCAAATACCTTTTGAAAACTGGCCTATCCAATACCCCCTGCCTAAAATTGACAAAAATTTGTAACAAAATTTCTATGTTTGAGGCTTCATATCTCACCGACTACAGTGCTCACAATACTAGGTCTTTTTATTTTAACAGTCTGGTCACCATAGTTCGAGAAAATCACAAGCATTTTGTGCTGACCTGTTTTAGGCATGTATTAGGGGTCGTCAAAAATCCCAAAAAATGTGATTTTTCATATTTTAATCCAAATTTGGTGATGCCGTAAAATGTATTTGTATTTGGTTTACACAAATGATTTCTATCCTGTTAACTAGAGCTACTGCTACTTTAGTGATATTTATTACCTAATGGCAAGATATGCTCCGCCAAAATTTTGTGGGAGCCATACCCCCACCCCTGTTCGCCAAAATGGGGTGACTTCATAACATCTTTTTCAAAATAACCCCTTTCAATTTTTTTAATATTTTGGTGAATGTTATATATATGGTCAATGGTTACAGGGCCAAAAGGTTCACTCTTACATTTGTTTCCTTTTAGAGCTATGGCAAATACAAAATCTGATATTTTTTCAAAAACTTGTATGATAATCGATTTTGAGGGGTTAATAATTTTAAAAGTATACACTCTAGAAGTATGAAACAAGAGATGTAGCGCGTTTCCCTGCCTTATTAAAAGAAACAACCAGCATTTCCCTTTTACAAAATAGATAAACATGGATTTTAGAGATGTCAAAACCTTACTTTGTTAAAATTTGACATTTTTGTAGGTAAACTACAAGTCATTATTCAACAACATTTTCAATGGGAATACCATATTGCCTGGAGAATATGTAAAAAACAATTTGACTATAAGTTGTTGCTGACTTAGCCATCAATAATTTTCAGTCAAATCATTTTCAAAATATACACCAGGTACAGAGTTTGTCCTGTAAGCTTGTCGAGCTGCAACAGCTCATCACTCAGTCTTGAGTTATCCAGTGTTAATAAAGACTGAGAGATTTCATATCTAGAGAAAATAACTCAACCTTCAGAGCTTTGTATATAATTAGGTCAATTGCTGTAATAGACATAGGTAGTGAGGTGATATTGATTAGTCACATGGTCTCAGTTTTTCTCAGAGATCTGCATGCAAGTATTTCTATCAACAAGAGTTCAGTCAAGCATTTTAAGTGATCAAGATTAGGCAGCATGACCAGTGAAAGTGTTTAATAATTACTGCTTTGAAACATTGACATTGTTGCTGATACACAAATGTTTAGATATTTACTTTAGAAATTTAATAATTCACTATACATTTTAATGATAAATTAGGCCTTTTAATTTGAAAAGTGTAAACTTTGACTAGGACACGTTGCACAATGGCTGAATTACCAGAGACATTTTGTTCAGTTGGACGTCTCACTAATGATAAATGTCATAAGTTTACGGATAAATGCTCTGTAAATGATGTTGTACAATTGACGGCTACAGATAAAACACTTGTTGCAATGAGAAGCGGCCAGAGTGAGGATAGTTTAGAAACAGTGTGCTGTTGCCACACGAAACACTATCTGCATATATTCCCGATGATGAAGCAGAACACTTCATGTTGTGATCCCCTAAAAGTTCACAAAAAGCTTATTAAAAAGGGACTAGTTAATATAGATCAAGAAATTGTGGCATTAATAGTCGAAAACTAGAGAGAGAAAACAACCTGGCCAAAAGATTTGCCATCATTGTTTGCAGAAAATTAATAACCTGACAGATTGTAGTGACAGTGAACCGGAATCAATGGCCATAGCAGATACTTTGTACAGTAATGCTGAATGCCTCAACTCTAGTTTCTCAGCAGTTGGAGTTTCTCCCCTAAAGAGTGTCCATTCAGAAAGGAAAGTATCATATGGTAAACGAAAAATCAAACAAATGGCAGAAGCAACAACAAGTCACGTGGCATCCCACCTAGGTTTTCCACCTAATAAATTAGTTGCTGACACTTCACAAACTGAATGTACATGTGATTCTAAGTTAGATGTGGACTACTTGGTATCGAACATGAATGAAAATAAACGAAATCTAGGATTTCTTTTTTCACGAGAGAGTTGATACTTACCTCCCTAATACTTTTGATATTGCTAAATATTGGCGTTCACTCAATAAAACACTCAGATTAAAAACAGTTAGGTGCCCCTACTGGGCAGGTAGACAGAGGTAGTCCGGCGGATGCCGGCCCCACCACCGCGCATGCGCCGACTACTACATCCTCTGACTAATTTATTGGCTGACACACATGCAACTACTAAGAGCCTGAAGACCGAGCCTCTGTGGGGTGGAGAGGCCGGGTCCGTTTCTAGGGAGGTAAGTATCAACTCTCTCGTGAAAAAAGAAATCCTAGATTTCATTTATTTCACATCAAGAGTATACTTACCTCCCTAATACTTTTGATATTGCCAGAATTCGAAAGTGAATCTGGCGGGAGGGAGGCGAGGTCAAAAGACCAGCTCTTCCCTATACGCTTTCACACGTTTACGGCACTTAAAAACGTCTAAAACTGTGGGAGAACACAGTCAGGATTTGACCAACCATCGGATAACACAACCGATGCATGAGAGATGACCGAATGTCATATGCGCTACCCACCCCCCCCCTCCTGGGAGGAAGACTAGATGACCTCAATGTCCTATACGCTCTCTACGTACTAGTGCCACGTACTACAGGACAGAGACGAAAGTACTCCATTTTCGTATACTCTCTATGAACCACAACCCACACAAACCATCACCATATTAATAATAACGGGTAACGTGACAATACATTTAACAATGAACAACACATAAACAAGACTGACCTTGTTGAACTTGGAAGCTGTCATCACGTTCCCAGTAGAGAAGCCTGATGCAGTCCCGACAAGTGGTTGTTACCATTACTTAAATGTGATGTATATAAGCAATGAGGAAACTCTCCTCATAAAACATACAGGCGATTATTGTTTCAAAATCGACAAGGCGAGAGGATTTGAGGTGTTACGGAGGTAATGGTCTGTAAAACTTGACTCACAGTGCCACTGAGCCACGGACATAATGTCATCCACAGGGACCCCACTAAATAGGGCAGTGGATGCCACGACACCGCGGACACTGTGAGCCTTGGCCACATCAACCTGTCTCCCGGTGGCGGATTTGTGACAAAACTGAATACATTCTACAATCCACCTGGAAATGGTGTCCTTAGACGCCCTGCCATGGGGTTCAATATATGACAACCATAACGCTGACTGGTCGGTACGCCACTCCGAAGTACGCTGTTTGTACCGGAGCAGCGCCCGTACGGGGCACCATACTTTAGAATTAGGATCATATCTAGCTAAAGATGGCAAAAAAATAGGTTGACCTGGATATTTCAAAGACTGATTCTTAGCCAAGAAATTAATCCTAGGTAGAAGCTTAAGGCCTTCCCCTGTAACCACAAAACGGTCATCCTCGGCTGATAAGGCGTGAATCTCACTCCTACGCCTTGCCGAGGCCGCAGCAATTAAAAACACAGTTTTAAGAGTCAACAATTTCATAGAAATGGAACTAAGTGGTTCAAAAGGCTTATCTCCTAGTACCTGAAGCACCAGAGATAAACTCCAGACTGGAATCAGTGGTGGATTCCTTGGTCCTTGATTGCCCATGCCTTTAATTAATACATTTAATGTACTTACTTCATCACTTCCCCTCTTAGCCAAGCAAGGAATAACAGTCATTAAAGCTGATTTATAACCAGCAATAGAGTTAGGCTTGAGGCTATAGGCATCATACAGGTGACAGAGGAAATCAGCTACTACCTGAATAGATGAATCCATTGGATCAATACATCTTTTTGAGCACCACTCTGCAAATCTGTTGATTTTATAATTATATGCTCTGGAGGTTGACCCCCTCCTGGCTTTGGCCATAAACATGGCCGCTTGCTCAGAAAAGCCCTCCTTAATTCTAGATTCCTTGACAACATCCACGCAGTCAATCGGAACATTGACGGATTGTCGTGAAGGGCCTTGCCCTGGAAGATAAGGTCGTCCATCAGAGGCAGAGGAACCGGACTGCAGACCAGAAGGTCCAGCAGATCCGTATACCACGATCGGCTTGGCCAATCTGGGGCGATCAGAAGCACTTGGCACTCTTGCTGCCTGATTTTCTGAAGCACCTTTGGAATCAGGATTGCTGGAGGGAATGCGTATGCATACATTCCCGCCCAGCTGATAGCTAACGCATCTGTTGCGAAAGCGCTTGGGTCTGGAATCGGAGAGACGTACGTCGTCATCTTCGCATTCTTCTTTATTGCGAACAAATCGATGTTAGGCTTCCCCCAATGGTCGAACAGACGATCCACCACACATTGATTTAGTTGCCATTCCGTGGGTAAAATACTCATCCTTCGGCTCAATGAGTCTGCTAGCAGATTTAGCCTTCCCGGAATATGAACTGCTCTCAAGGTAATCCTGTGATCCAGGCACCAACAAAGCAGTTTCCAAGTCATCATACAGAGACTGGGCGACTTCGTTCCGCCCTGGCGGTTTATGTAAGTCACTACTGTTGAGTTGTCTGAACGAATAAGAACAATCTTGCCCTGAACTTTCCCTAAGAAATGTTCCAGGCCCAGGACTACTGCTCTTAGCTCCAGTAGATTGATATGTTCCTTTGACTGATCCAGATCCCAAAGCCCTGATATTGTGGACTCTTCCAGACAAGCTCCCCACCCCTCCATCAATGCATCTGTATACACAGTCACCTGAGGGTGGGGAGGGGTTAGCAAAACCCCCAGCAAGAGATTCTCTATATTCAACCACCATTGCAGGTGGTGAATTAGAGGCGCCAACACTGACACGTTCGAGTCCAGCGAACCTGAACTCTGGGTCCACTGTGTCATGAGAAATAACTGGATCGGGCCCCTGCGTAAGGCCGCCTGCGGAATGACTGGTTCCAATGAAACCATCAAACCCAGCATTCTCAAGTAAACCCGTGCCAGGACATGACGACTGTCGCACACCGACTGTATTAAGGAGATGAGTCTCTGAACCCTCTCCTGAGTAGGATAAACATATCCCGTCTCCAGATCGAAGAACATGCCCAGGTAAACAAACTTCTGGGATGGAGTCCGCTCCGATTTTTGGAAATTGATTATCCAGCCCAAGTCCGTGAGAGTTTTCAAAACAATCTCCAGATTGGCCGATAATGTTTCCTGGGTGTGTGCTTTTAACAGCCAGTCGTCTATGTACGTGTGGACTGCTATGCTTCTCCTGCGGAGGTATGCCGTGATCGTGAGAACCACACGGGTGAAGACCCGAGGAGCCGTGGAAATTCCGAAGGGTAATACCCTGAATTCCCACTGTCTGCCCTGGAATGCAAATCTCAGGAAGCGACGGAAACTCCTCTCTATGGGAATGTGGAAATAAGCATCCTTCAAATCTATTGAAGCTGTCCACATTCCCTGCTCTAACCCCGCCAACACCGAGCGCACAGTCTCCATCTTGAAACTGGGCGTCTCTATGAACTTGTTCAATGGCTTGAGGTTGAGAATCGGCCTCCACCCTCCGGTGTTTTTTGTTACTAAGAACACGGTTGAATAGAAGCCCGGGCACCTCTGCGCCGGCTGAATAGCTCCTTTTTGTATGAGGGAATTTATCTCCTCCTCGATACACAACCTTTGATCTGGATCTCTCGGAATCGGAGTCCAGATCGGCACGAGAGACAGTCGCGATGGCGGGCCTGTCATCCAATCGGGATGATACCCGACAGAAAGCCATCGCAAGACTAAGCGGTCCTGAGTCAACCGCTTCCACTCTGGCAAGCGGTCGGCCAATCGGCCGCCCACCGGTCCAACTAGGGAGAGAGGTGGACATAAGGAGTGCGAGAGTGGCACTGTCTTCTCGGCCAGAAACACCGGAGTGGTTCCCACCGTGGTAACCGGCCCATCAGGCCCGATTACCGCGACCAGATCCCCGCGCGCCACGCCCAGCACCGCGCGCACCTCGGTGCGCGGGTGGCTGTCTGACTGGCTGCGCCTGGGGAGCCTGCGCCCCCCTCGCTGCAGGCCGAATCGCACGCGGCCTAGGCCGTCGCTGCAATGGTGGCTGGCCTCTGACCTGGCCACCTCCACCTCGAGCCTGCAGGGGACGATACGCAGGGGGTGCTGCGCGAACGCTCGCACGACGGAGCACTTCAAATTGCTCGCGCAGCGCCCTCTGGTTGTTGACCAGAGTCACTGTCTCCTGGAGGTGCTTGCATCCCTCACCTCCAAAGAGACCAGGACCTGTCATAGGCGTACGCAGTAGCCTATTGTACAGGTCCTGGGACGGGCACAGATTGTCCAAGGCAAACGTGCGCCTCGCCCGGACACTCCTGGTCACCGCCCGCGTCAAGCAGTCCAGAGCCAGGTTGATACCATCCTGGATGGCTCGCTGGACTGTGACCGGGCTTGGTTGGCGCGATGCGGATGCCGTCACCACCCCCTGTAACAGCTGGGAGACGTGGGACAGAGCAGCAATCGACGCTCTCCCACTCTCCTCCGCATCACGCAGCGCGGCATTCGCAGAACGCAACGCGTTCGAGCACAGGACACCCGTGTCAGAACGGGAGCCTGGCCGCGCATCTTCGCCCAGAGCCGCGAGGTTATCGACGCTTGGCTTGGGCACCACACCGTACCGCTGGTAGTCCAGGGGCACGATGTGGCAACGCCTGGCCACCTCGCGAGGGGCCTTCGTGCGACGCCCATTCACCTTAATGGACGTCTCCGCCGCCTCGAACATGTCCACGACATGCTCAGCCAGCGGCAGAGATGGCATAGCGTTTGCAGTCGGCTTACCAGCTAACCACGGCCTGTGATCTCGCTGGCTAGCCGACTGCTCCACGGGCAGGTCTGGCCGAACACTCACCAGCCACTGGCAAGCGTCCGACCAATCCTCCTCCGTGGCTAGCTGCGAGCGCCCTACAAGACGGGGGCCTTCGTCTTCCTCCTGAGCGCACGCAGCAGAGCTTGACGGCGGGTATGCTGATACCGCTGGCAAGCCAGGGAAAACATGCGGCCCCGAAAGACCAGGCATGCTAAGCTCACTGGCTTGACCAAGAGCAGGCGCCGTGGTAGAGCGCGGGGCAGACACCGCCCCACCACGGCCCAGACCAGCACCAGCGACACTCTCGGCAAGCCGAGGTATGCGGTAACGCTGGCCTTCAGCACCGCCCAGGGTCACCTTCTGGACCGTGAATTCTACTCCTGCGTGAGTAGAACCATGGACCACGTCGCCTGCATTCCCCGCGAGGGGTGCACAGACGTCGTAGTCCATGGTCACGTCCCCAGACGGCGACCCTAGCAGGAAATCCTCTTCCTCCTGGCCAGAAAGATTAGACTCCGGGTCAGCAAAGAGAGCTAACCCGGACTGGCCAGGGAAGGTGCCATAGGAGGCATTGGCACCCGCGGTGTGCGGATACCCAGGGTCTGATGAGCAGACCGCGGGTCCCTGCAACGACCGATGTCCACGGCCCCTCGGCACGGCACCAAGCCTGCTGCCAGGGTCGTGGAACACCCCCATCAACGGGGCCACCTCTGAATCGTTCTCAAACAACGGAATCGACCTACAGAAATCAGATTCAGAGGCGGGGATAACCTGCTCTGAAGCAGATGCTGAGGACAACAAAGGAGCTGGCCCAGAAAGCATGCTGCGAAGCAACTCTGGGACCAAATCCTTTATTGTCCTCTGCATCTCTCCCAACATTTCGGACCGGAAGGCCTCCATGTCCACCGCGGACGAGGCCTTCCTCTTACCCTTCTTCGAAACACTCTCTCTCTCTTCGCCTTCCTCTCCTCCTCCACGCCCTTCTCCTTTGCCTGCAATGACAAAAAGTCAGATATCAGTTCGCCTCCCCCATTGCTTACATACGTCGCACTTAATCAGCGGTCCACAGGGACTGCAGCTGAAGCACAAATGGGGAACAAACCGATCCTTCAAAAACCGGCCACAGGACGGACAACCAGGTCTCTGAAACAGGACAAAGGACGAGGACAATGAGTAAGTTTGTTAAGGTTAGAAACTCAAAACCAAACTAAAAGAGAGGGACAAGATCATAAAGATCAGTAATCAAGAAAAAAAACCAGCGTTGGACAAAACTTTAAATGTTAATAAAGAGCAAGGCTGATTATGACGTCATCAATCCCTTGACAGAAATTAAATCGGTCCGCAACAAGCATCCAAGTGCAAGGACGAATTGTATTCGCAACTAGAACAACCTCACATGGATATTCAGACTACACACCATCAGATACCCAATGATAACAATGGTATAAAACAGTCATTATTTTTCCAAATAATTCATATCACCTCATATCATTAATCAGATACCTGACACCTGGTATAGACAAACCATCCAACGTGATGCACTGGAGCACTCCACCAAGACTACGCCTCTTAACTCTCTCCACCTAAGGGGAAGGAATTGGATCAAGAGGGCAAAGTGAGAAGACCTTTATATCAAGCCTCCAACTCACTGAGCATAGATTTTTTGGTTAGATAACCTAACAGTATTAGTAGGAAATGGAACCGTGGTGGAGAGAAACAAACCCTCCTGTGCTGAGATGTCCACTAATAATGCAAATCCATACCTGTGGACATAAACACAAAGAGAGATTAGACTTATATAGCACCGAGTTGAAAAAAAACACCCAACTCAAGCCGGCGCTCATCACGGTAAACACGAGTCCCGGAAACACATTACACCGGGGAAAAACTCGCTAGAATATAGTTGAAATCACCTGATAAAGAGATCCAGCTCCCTCCTCCGGAGAAGTCGCCCTCTCTGACATCTTTCTCTTTCTTTCCAGGTATATTCCGACTATTTTACACAGGTAAATGAGTGAAAACTTATTAACAAGCACAAACGCATGTGAACTCTCTGCCAATAAATTAGCAAAGAGGAAGTAGTAGTCGGCGCATGCGCGGTGGTGGGGCCGGCATCCGCCGGACTACCTCTGTCTACCTGCCCAGTAGGGGCACCTAACTGTTTTTAATCTGAGTGTTTTATTGAGTGAACGCCAATATTTAGCAATATCAAAAGTATTAGGGAGGTAAGTATACTCTTGATGTGAAAACTGTCTGTGTCATCATGAAATCAAAAGATACAAGTATTGACTATTACACCTAAATCATGGTCGATAGATAAAACTGTTCAGGTTTTTCAAGCATGTGGTGTTACGCGTTATATGGTGAAACAAGCCAGACAACTTGCGCAGAATGATGGAATACTCGCTGATCGTGAAACCTTTAAAAGAAATAAGCTTGATCAGCATACACTAGATAGTGTTATTAACTACTACCAAGATGATACTGTATCTAGACTATTACCCGGGAAAAATGATTTTGTTACTATAAGAATTTGTGGTACCAAAGAACATAAGCAAAAACGGCTAATCCTGACAAATTTGAAGGAAGTACATGCTAATTTCAAAACAGAAACTGGACTTAAAATTGGTTTCTCTAAATATGTTGAGTTAAGACCCAAATGGTGTGTAACTGTTTCTTCTAGTGGCAGCCACAATGTTTGTGTATGCGAAAAACACCAAAATGTAAAGTTTATGGTGGATGTTATCTCTGAAGACTATCATAACCTAATTGACAAATCTGTATGTGACAGTAGTTCTAGAAATTGCATGCTGCAATGATGAGAAAAGTGTCCAGGAACTGCATTTCTCAAAACTCACTTAGAGCAAGACCTTTACGAGCACATGGATGAGGATGACATCATTAAATTCAATGAATGGGTATCCACAGACCGAATTGAAATCATGCGCCGAGAAGTATCAGTTGAAGATTTTATTTCTATATTATGTCAACGGATCCAAGAATTAACACCACATTCCTTCATAGCGAAATCTCAAAGTGAATTCTTGAAAGCGTGCAAACATGATTTAGATGACACTACTGCGATTGTTGTTCTCGACTTTGCTGAAAATTACAGCATTATTGTGCAAGATTGTGTACAGGGATTTTATTGGAACAATTCTCAAGTCACGATACATCCTTTGGCATTTTATGTTACGGCTTATGGAAAGTTGAATGAAGAAAATGTATGCTTCATCTCTGAGTGTCTGAAACACGAAACAAATACTGTGTACTGTTTTCAGGAGATTTTTACAAGATATTTGAAGGAAAAGTATCCCAATATTCATATAATTAAATACTTTAGTGATGGGTGTGCAGGACAATACAAGAACTTCAAAAACTGTATTAATGTCTGCCATCATTATTCAGATTTTGATATTAAGGCGGAATGGCATTTCTTTGCTACCAGCCATGGTAAAGGTGTTTGCGACGGTATCGGTGGCACAGTGAAGCGCTTAGCCACAAGGGCTAGTCTGCAAACAGTGCTTATACGAAATGCTAGTGAATTGTATGAATTCAGCCAACAGAACATAAGCAAGATCAAGTTCTTCTTAGTTAGTAAAGATGAGATCCAGAGCCATCATACAATGTTGGAAGAGCGGTATCTCCTTGCCAAAACAGTGCAAGGAACCAGGTTATTCCATTCGTTTGTTCCAAATGACACTAACTCTATCACAGTAAAGCGAATTTCAACTGATGATGTTTCATACACTCGGTCATTTTCTAACACACAACCTGGTATGTCATCAGAGATTCAGAATTTAAATATCCCTATGGAACTGTCTTTGAGTGACTATGTTGGTGCATTGTATGACAAAAATTGGTGGTTTGGCATAGTGTTAGAAATTAGTCTAGAAAATGAGGACTGTCTCATTTCGTTTATGAAGCCGCATGGACCAGCTCGATCCTTTAGTTGGCCAAGGCGCACAGACCAGTGCTGGGTTCCTTTTTGTGACATTCTAAGTAAGGTGTCAACACCATTGACAGCAACTGGCCGGCAGTACACCTTTCCACAAACTGATATCGACTTTATAAATGGACTATTTAAATAATTTGGAGGAGCCGTATATGCTGGATCATGTACCGTATCATCAATTATTGCTGAGGTATGTAGTATTATGTACTATCTCTTAACACTTTTATATTATATCATGTGTATTAACCAATGCCTGTCTCAGTTTATTAAATAATTCCATGAAATGGGTGACATTTAGGCATACTTTAGTATGAGAGATTACACATAATTGGCCTGGTCGCAGTGTGTCAAAATTGTCTATAAATGGGCATAGAAGTCCATGTAGCTGTACTAATATGACCATAATATACCATTCAATGTCCACCTATGATGAAAAAGTATCTAAAATGCTAAAGTGGAGATATTTTAAACTTTTTAAAACAAATTAGATTGTCGCGAAAAATGTCAAATTTTAACAGAGTCAGGTCTTTGGGTCTAGAAAATCGATGTTTATGTATTATATAGCCAGGGAATGCTGATTGGTTCTTCTAATATAGCAGGAGAACTGCTTGTATCGCTTGTTTCATGCCTCTAGGCCCTATAATTTTAAAATTATTAACCCCCAAAAATGGAATATCGTACAAGTTTTACAAAAATCTCACATTTCTAATATGCCATAGCTCCAAAAGGGAACAAATGTAAGAGTGCAACTTTTAACCATGTAACTATTGACCATATATCTACCATTCACCAAAATAAAATAAAAATTGAAAGGGGTTATTTTGACTTAATAGGCGATGAAGTTGGCCCTCTTTTGTGAACAGGGGTGGTGCATTGGGCCCCCAAAATTTTTTGATGAGCAAACCTTGCTGTTAGTCAGTAAATATTACAGAGCCAATATTAGCTCTAGTGAACTTGGTAGAAATCATTTAGTTACAGCAACTATAATATACATTTTACTGTATCACCAAATTTTGTTGAAACAGGAAAATGAGCTGTTTTTAACGTTTTTGGTGACCCCTAAAACACACCCAAAACAAGTCAACACATATTGCTTGTTATTTTCCTCAAGTATGCTGACCAGAGCATTAGAATGAAAAGATCTAGTATTGTAAACAGTATATTGGATGAGATATGATGTCTCAAATATTGGATTTGTACTTGAAACTTTTGTCAATTTTAGCATAGGGGTCTTTGAGAGGGCATTTTTCAAAAAGTATTTCACATATCAGTTAAAAAATTGTCATGCTCAACTAAAACATCCATATGCTCACACTGAGAAAGTTTGAAGGAAATCCGTGACTATGAGTTGACGGGCATTGGTCCATCTTATACGGAACGACCCGATAGACAAATTATGGTATGGAGATTCCATAACATTCACTTCCTGGTACATTCTCACTTCCCGCCACATTCTCACTTCCCGACACCTTCTCCCTTCCCGGCACATTCTCACTTCCTGACACATTCTCATTTCCCAGCACATTCTCACTTCCCGACACATTCTCACTTCCCAGCACATTCTCATTTCCTGGCACATTCTCCCTTCCAGGCACATTCTCACTTCCTGGCACATTCCTTCATCAATATACCAATTATGTATGATTACTTTATTCTGCGACTGTAGTAAAGGAAACATCCTACAACTGCAATCAGTCCTCCTTCGATTTTGCCCACTGTGTCTGGTCCTCAGCCCAAATCTTTAGCTTCCTCAGATCCACTGTTGATTTGACTGAACTGAGTTTTGCTCTCTTGAGGTCACCTCGTAGCATGCTTAATATATTCATGCAATGGCATCCTCTCCTGACTTTGTATTCCAAGGCTCTCTGTGCTGGTGTGTTCCCTGGCATCCTTAGCACATTCTCACTTCCCGACACTTTCTCATTTCCCAGCACATTCTAACTTCCCGACACATTCTCAATTCCCGACACATTGTCACTTCCCGACACATTCTCACTTCCCGGCACATTCTCATTTCCTGGCACATTCTCACTTCCCAGCACATTCTCACTTCCCGGCACATTCTCACTTCCCAACACATTCTCACTTCCCGGCACATTCTCACTTCCCGGCACATTCTCACTTTCCGGCACATTTTCACTTCCCGACACATTCTCACTTCCCGGCACATTCTCACTTCCCGGCACATTCTCACTTCCCGGCACATTCTCACTTCCTGGCACATTCTCACTTCCTGGCACATTCTCAGTTCACAGCACATTCTCACTTCCCGGCACATTCTCACTTCCCGGCACATTCTCACTTCCCGACACATTCTCACTTCCCGGCACATTCTCACTTCCCGGCACATTCTCACTTCCTGGCACATTCTCATTTCACAGCACATTCTCACTTCCTGGCACATTCTCACTTCCCGACACATTCTCACTTCCTGGCGCATTCTCATTTCACAGCACATTCTCACTTCCCGGCACATTCTCACTTCCCAGCACATTCTCACTTCCTGGCACATTCTAACTTCCTGGCACATTCTCACTTCCCAGCACATTCTTACTTCCCGGCACATTCTCACTTCCCAGCACATTCTCACTTCCCGACACATTCTCACTTCCTGGCACAATCTCACTTCCCGACACATTCTCACTTCCTGGCACATTCTCATTTCACAGCACATTCTCACTTCCCGGCACATTCTCATTTCCCAGCACATTCTCATTTCCCAACACATTCTCAATTCCCGGCACATTCTCACTTCCCGGCACATTCTCACTTCCCGGAACATTCTCACTTCCTGGCGCATTCTCACTTCCCGGCACATTCTCACTTCCTGGCACAATCTCACTTCCCGACACATTCTCACTTCCTGGCACATTCTCACTTCCTGACACATTCTCACTTCCCGGCACATTCTCACTTCCCGGCACATTCTCACTTCCCGGAACATTCTCACTTCCTGGCGCATTCTCACTTCCCGGCACATTCTCACTTCCTGGTACATTCCTTCATCAATATAACAATTATGTATGATTACTGTATTCTGCGACTGCAGTAAAAGAAACATCCTACAACTGCGATCAGTCCTTCTTCGCTTTTGTCCACTGTGTCTGGTCCTCAGCCCAAATCTTTAGCTTCCTCAGATCCACTGTTGATTTGACTGAACCGAGTTTTGCTTTCTTGAGATCACCTCGTAGCACGCTTAACATATTCATGCAATGGCATCCTCTCCTGACTTTGTATTCCAAGGCTCTCTGTGCTGGTGTGTTCCCTGGCATCCTTAGCACATGGCCAAACATGGATAATCTTTGCTGGCCGAGGATAGCAATTACTTGCTTTTTAACATTGTGTTAATGTGGAGGTGTGGTCGCTGTTATTTTGTCTCCTCAAAAGATGATCTGTAATGTTATTTAGTACCAATTCAACACATTCCTTATTATTTAATAATAATATTATAACACATCATCAGCTTCCAGTCAAATTAGTTTCAAAATAGTCAACAGTTACGTGTATGGTTATGTGAACACGACGCTTCAAGGACATAGACTGTCAGAAAGTTTGAGAGTATATACCAGGGGTTTTCCTGTATCAACTTCACTTGGACAAGCTTGAATGGCCCTCAATCCTTAATTATATGATCCTTGCAAATTCCTCAGATTTCAATGAGATAGAATAGGCTACGCCCGTACACTAACAAGTCATTGAATAAGTTACGTTTTCAAGAAAGACGTGTTTTCAACAGCTGGGGAATATTTTGTGGTTTGTGAAAATTACCGTTGGTTTCTCTCAAAAACCTCAAGATGCTGAGTTGCCAATCAGCCAGTGTCTCTTTTGTTCCTATTCATATGATGGGTTGAGGTTTTTGAAAGTTGTTGCTGGATCTCCGAGTTGGATTACATCGTGGAGATTTTTCAATTTGCTGTTTGGGGACAATGGACAGTGTCGGTTTTGTTCTGAGAGGGGGGAATGCCAATCATTCTCTACTCATTATTCAGGATCGATTAGCTCTACTTCTGTAGGTGAGAGATGCTAATCATCCTTGCTCAGTAATTCAGAAGTGCAATTGTTATAAGTTTTGGGGATGCTGACGCAACTTCAGGTGTTGCCGAATTTCGGTGGCATGATTATTTAGCTAGATTGCTGTTACGGGAATGCCAAAGCTCATGTATCGCTATAAGGAGTGTAGCCGTGTTCCGGTGGCCTGATGTTTTCGCACAATTTGTTTTGTAACAATGCCTATGCTCGTATTTCTTGCGTCACTTAGTGCTCTAGGATGCTGGGGTGATTCGGGTGCCTGTTTTCTCACCATTGTTAAGTGATGTGTTGTTCCCGTTAGAGGCGCATAATATAACGGCTACTGACAAATTGTCTGCTCGCATTACAATTTTGATTATCGCGGCTGTTGTTAACAAGAGCTCCGCAAATGGCGCATAATACCCCGCCATGAAAATATTTATTTCTTCCTCAGACCAGTAATCCTTATTAAGTGTCAAAACGATCCGCTAAACGGTCAAGGAGCTTTCATCCGGAAACCAATTTTCAAGATGGCTGCCGCTGACTGGTGGCCATATTGGATTTCGGATTATCGTAAATTTCGATAGGTTTTTTCACCAGACATTTTCCAATGACCCTAGGAAGTGTATAAATGGTAATGGAAATATTATCCGGAAACCAATTTTCAAGATGGACGCCGGTGGCTGGCGGCCATCTTGGATTTCGGATCATCGTCGATTTCGATAAGTTTCTTACCCAGACCTAGTCCAACCACCCTATGAAGTTTCAAAGCGATCTGATAAACGGTAACGGAGTTATCATCCAGAAACCAAATTTCAAGATGGCCACCGGTGGCTGGTGGCCATCTTGGATTTCGGATCATTGTCAATCTACATAGGTTTCGCACCAGAGGTAGTCAAACCACCCGATGAAGTTTAGAAGGGATCCGATAAACGATAACAGAGTTATCATCTGGAAACCAATTTTCAAGATGGCCACCGGTGGCTGGCGGCCATCTTGGATTTTTGGATCATTGTCGATTTCGATAGGCTTCTTCCACAGACCTAGTCCAACCACTCTATGAAGTTTCAAAGCGATGCAACAAACAGTAACAGAGTTATCATCCGGAAATCAATTTTCAAGATGGCCACCAGTGACTGGTGGCCATCTTGGATTTTGGATCATTGTCACTTTCGGTAGGTTTCTTCCCCAGACCTAGTCTAACCACTCCATGAAGTTTCAAAGCGATCCGATAAACGGTAACGGAGTTATCATCTGGAAATCAATTTTCAAGATGGCTACCGGTGGCTGGCGGCCATCTTGGATTTCGGATCATTGTCCATTTCGATAGTTTTCTTCCCCAGACCTAGTCTAACCACTCCATGAAGTTTGAAAGCTATCCGATAAACGGTAACGGAGTTATCATCCGGAAACCAATTTTCAAGATGGACACCGGTGGCTGGCGGCCATCTTGGATTTCAGATCATCGCCGATTTCGATAAGTTTCTTACCCAGACCTAGCCCAACCACCCTATGAAATTTTAATGCGATCCAACAAACGGCAACAGAGTTATCATTCGGAAACCACTCTGCCGCCCGCATGCCCGCCCGGACGATGGCATTACATAACCCGCCAAATTTTTTGGCAGGGTAGAAATTTGGCGGGGTATAAAAATACAGTTACAATGAGTGAAAATACGGCATTCGTTGATAATCTGCTCATGGATGTAACTTCAAGAAAACCTGGAAATCCGAATAGCTCGGCGCAGAATCAGCAGCTTACTGTCGATGTTACAGATGACAGTGACCTGGAGATAGTGACGAATATCGATCTGGCTGTTTCGGCCGCGGTTTCGTGCGATGCATCCGATTTTGCCGCAGTTTCTCGCCAAGAGTTTGTTAGTCTTAAGACCGATGTTGCTTCTCTGGCAGGAAATTTGGACAAACTTATTTCACGCATTACTTCCACGATGGATGAGGTTTCCTCGAGTGACGAAGACTGTGAGGATAGGGAAGATGGGAATCTAGCAAACCCGGAAGTAATTGCATCGACTTCGCGGGATAGTATGTCGGATGTGGCTGTTAAAGACCAGTGTGATATCTTGACAGATATTGCCACGACGCATGAGAATAATGATTGTTGTGGTGAGAAGATTGACAGCCGAGGTTATTACTAAGATGTCTACCATGAAGATGGCGGATGAACGGTTGAAAGAGAAAATAGTTATATGCTAGGCCAAAAAATTGTGAACTATTAACAGTTACGCAAGTCAACGAGGAAATTTGGTCACAGGTGAATTATAAAGTAACGAATAGGGATTTAAAGGTCAAACGAGTTCAAGGATCTTTAGCGCGTAGTATAATGTCAGTGGTGCAGATTTATGACACCTTGATTCGTGCTGCTAGGGATGATGAACAGTTGGAAAAGTTAGTTGTGAAGGACTTGTTACCAAAATCGGTTGACACGTGTGTGCTCCTCCATGCGAATCTGGAATTAAATATACAGAGGAGAGATCTTATTCAGCCAGAACTTAGTGCGAATTTCACTGGTTTGAAGTCGAAACATATCCCTATCACTACGAACCTAAATGGAGATAATTTGATTGAGGATCTCAAGTCCATTGAGGAGACGAATAAAGTCCATAAGAAACTGGAGGGCCGGCCCACTTTTCAGCGACGGCCACAGGTTAAAAAACGTTTCCACCCTTATGGGGGTCAACAGGCTAATCGGGACCGCAGTTCTGGATATCGTCGCAATGACAAGAAATCATGTAAGAATTTTTCATGAAATTTTGGGGGTGCGAACAACAGGAACCCTCGAAGTCAGCGGCCACAGAACACTCCGATGATGCGCCGAAAGTGAGCAAATCATTTTCAGGTACGAACAATTGATTTTGAGATTCTAAACTGCAATGCTAGTCTGTTTAAGGCTGGCAGAATTAGTGAATGTTTCTTGGAATGGACTAAGATTACAAATGATCCATTCATTCGTCAAGCTGTTTGTGGATATCAGATTGAACTTACCAAAATTTCCATTCAGTTAAATATTCTGAATCCAATAGTTTTCAGTAAGACAGAGTGTGAGCTTATAGATACGGAGTTGAATGCTTTCTTGTCTAAAGGTGTTATAGAGCATGCAGAATTTTCTGAAGGAGAATTTATCTCGAACATATTTATAAGATACAAGAAAGATAACAGTATCCGTGTTATTTTGAACCTCAAACAATTTAATAAAAGTGTCATGTATCAACATTTTAAAATGGATACCATACACACGGTTGTTAATTTGCTTTCCGAGAACTGTTATATGGGTTCACTTGATTTACAAGATGCATACTACTCTGTCCATGTTTGTAAGAATGATAGCAAGTTTTTGCAATTGTTTTTGGCTAGGTCAGCGAAATCAGTATACTTGCATCCCTAATGGGTTAGCATCAGGTCCAAGATTGTTTACTAAAATGTTGAAACCTGTTTATAACTCGCTTTAAGAGCAAGGTTTTTTTTGTCATCTGGCTATATTGATGATTCGTTGTTATTAGGAGACACTTTTCAAGACTGTCAAGAGAATATTAGTGTCACTAAACAGTTGTTTACATCTCTTGGATTTGTTGTAAATGGAGAGACGTCTGTCACTACGCCAGTACAAGTCCTTCAACATTTAGGTTTTTTGTTGGACTCTGTGAACATGATGATACGGCTAACAGAATCGAAGCATATTATTAATAAGTACCAGGAAATATTGGCCAATGATAATTTAGTGATAAGAAAGACCTCCGAACTGGTAGGCTTATTTGTATCATCCTTTCCTGCAGTTAAATTTGGACCTGTGTTTTATAGAGAATTGGAGTTGAACAAGATCTTTGCATTGAAATGTAGCAAGGGAGATTATGATTGACGCATGCAATTGTCAGAAGATGGGAAGGATAATATTTTGTGGTGGAAAGACAATTTAGCCTCTGCATATAAGGATTTAACTATTGGCCTACCATTTCTTATTCTAACAACTGATGCTTTTAATGCTGGCTGGGGAGCAGCATTCCTTGGGCAGCAAACAGGAGGTAGATGGAATGCAGAGGAAAAGTGCTCTCACATAAATGTGTTGGCGCTTAAAGCGGTCTTATTTGGATTACAATCCTTGAATAAAGCCACCAACATTCACATCCTGGTCAGAATTGACAATTCTACAGCTGTAGCATACATTAATCATATGGGAGGAACAAAGTCTTTGGCGTGTCATAAGGCTGCAAAATGCATATGGTTTTGGTGTATGGGAAGATAATTTTTTGACAGTTAATCACTTACCTGGAGTTGAGAATTGTGAGGCGGATGAAAAATCTAGAAATTTTAATGATAGGACTGAATGGTCACTCTGTGCTAATTAGTTTGAAAAAATACAGTTATTTTCATGTGACGTGTGATATTGACCTCTTTGCTAGTCGCCTTAACTTTAAGATAAGACAATATGTTTCCTGGATGCCTGATCCTGGTGCGGTCGACATTAATGCTTTCACGATTTGCTGGACGAATTATACGTTTTTTGCTTTTCTGCCTTTCAGTGTCATACTGAGAGCACTGAAGAAGATAAGGGACGATCGAGCACAAGGAAAATTGGTGGGGCCAGAATGGCGACAGCAGGTATGGTATCTTCTCCTCAGATAGATGTCTGTCCGGACACCACTTCGGCTGGAGTGGAGAAAGAACTTCTTGGCTCTTCCTCACATAGATCAGGAGCACCCTCTCAGACCCAGTCTCCATTTGATGGCTTTATTTTTGTCAGGGAAGCATTGAGACTTAAAGGGGGCCACATATGAAGAAGACACTTACATTTGTATGAAACATTTTTGCTGTCATGGATGGTCAATACTAAGAAACAGTACTTTACACATCTTCGGTGGTGGGTTATATTTTGTGATCAGTTTGGATACAAGAAATTTTCGCCTTAAGTTACCTCGGTATTAAAATCCCTTCAGTATTTAGTGCTCAAAGAAAGTAGTTATAGTAGCATAAACATTGCTCACCTTGTCATCCGTTTTGCTTTTTCCGGACAACAAAAACATTGGAGAGAACGAATTGGTTTGCAGATTTATGAGGGGGGTTTACAAGATGAAGTCACCGTTACCAAGATATAGAAAGACATGGGATGTTAATCTAGTGTTTAGTCTTATTAGACAGCAACCTTTGACTCAGTATTTATCTTTGTATGACCTCTCGCTGACATTGGTCATTTTGTTGGCTTTAACGACTGCTCAGAGATGTCAGTCTTTGCAGTTATTGGACTTGGACCACATGTGTAGGGATGATGAGCGATATATGTTTTACTTAACTTGGAAGTCTAAACAAGCGAGACCAAAGCTTAATGAGTTAATAGTAGTCATACCAAAATATCCTGAAGACGTATGGTTGTGCCCATACAACACTTCGGGTATTTATATTGGTAAGACGGAGCAGATTCGTTCTTCACCGCTGCTTTTAATTAGTACTGTGAAACCACATAAAGCAGTTACCACAGATACAATTTCGAGATGGTTGAAAAGTATTATGAAAGCTGCAGGAGTTGAAACGGACATAGTTAAGCCACATAGTTGTATGCCAGCATCTACTTCTGCAGAAGCCAGGAATGACTTGAACATTCAAACAATTTTGGATACGGCGGGGTGGGCGAGTGCCACAACATTTGCGAGGTTTTATAATAGGCCACTACAAAACAAAAAGGATGATTTCTCGAAATGTGTGTTGAGCCGTAAGTAGTCATTGGAATTGCTGGTCTTGGTTGCTAACGGTTTTATGTGTATCGTCCGCCACAGGTGTAAATAATTTTTCATGGAATATTTATGTTGTGTCATGCTCTTTCATGACAGTTCGATATTATGTCGATGGCTGGTTTATTGATAGTTTGAGCCATTTATGGATTACTTACCTGCTTAGTGAATGGATGCCTGATGAATCGGAACCATGGTGGATGGTGATGGTTTGGTATCCTCAGAATTGGTGAGTAAAACAATTATTGTTTAATGATGGCTCTGGTCCATGTATGTATACATAATGCATATATAGTTTTATGTATGCGAGTTTGGACCTGAAACTTAAGACATCTGTCTTTGAAATCTCATTGAAATCCGAGGAATTTGCCTGGACCATATAATTCTGCATTATAGTATTCAGTCAAATTCCGTAGGATTTAAATCCCTCCCATGCCATAATCATAATTATGCTAAGTTCTGGGAACCCACCCTGATAGCGGGCAGATGTCTTCAGTTTACTGCTTTGAAACATGACTTGTTAGTGTACGGGCGTAGCCTATTCTATCTCATTTAAATCCTATGGAATTTAACTGGATACTATAATTCAGAATTGGACATCATCAAGGCTCGTTCAATGTGTCCATTATACCCCAGTAAATGGACATTCCACAAGACCATAATAGGGCCGGGTTTTGGCTGGCTTGACAAGTAACGGGTTAAACAAAGAAACGACTACACAATGCATTACACAAGCAGTCATTTGGTTATTTGAAGAAAAACGGTGCTAGGCACAACACCATTTTAAACCAACAACCTATAAATACTGTAAATATATTAAAATTACAAACATGTTATTTTACATGTTATTTTAGATATTGGAACAAAATTATCCATACATAAATTACAAATAACTGAAAGAATGCCTGATAAATACCATCTTTTGTCCATGAGAGAATAGGCTGCGGACTTCCTCTAGCTTCACACTGGAATGTCACATCAGCCTGCTCCACCAACTGCTGGTCATCTGGCTCCACACGAAAACTTGGCGGAACTGTTGCCATAGAAATAAATAAAACATAGGAATAGGAGCATTATCTGCTGAATTGATTACAAATTTTAAACATTAAAAACAATCTTAGTTTTTAGGTTACATACGACTAGATCACAACATGATTCAAAGGTAGTACCTTTTAAGACAAACTTTATTTATTTTGACGAGTTTTTGCACATATTTTTTAATATTTCAAACATGTCCGTCTCAAATACCACTAACTAATGTGGCTCCAGGACTCAATAGCTGACAGAGAACAGACACATACATATATGTACTTGAAAGATTTGAAAACTGGCACGCATATATCTTTACATCGATAAAATATGACATAATGATTATTAACAATCACGGAAATAGGTGCCACTATACCATGATACCTCACTTATAAGTTTTGTATGCACCTGGGAAGGAATTACGTCCACCGCGTTGTTAGGAGTGCCAGGTAAAATATCCATTACTTAGTGAATCAGCACAAACTAGCTACTAAATTCACAAGAACTTTGACAAAAATTGACCTTAGAAAAACATGATGTGTTGTTGGAAGCCGATTATTATCTAGAATGACATGTCAGTCGGTGCATGTGATGCACATGCACGGGCAGGCTTCCGGATGCACCGATCTGACAGCTGATTAACCTGCCTATGATATATTTTTATATATCAAGGATATGTGGGCTTCATCAAGACTCGGTCTGATGAAGCATATTTAGATGTATGTGTGAAATCTCTTCAAGATAAATAAAGTTAGTCTTAAGCGGTACTACCTTTAAATCATGTTGTGGTTATTAACTCGTACATTTGTACTACTCTGAATCAGGTTTGGGGTCAATTCCTCTCTGATGTCAAAATTTTCAAAATAAATTAAAAGATGAACTGGTGTTAATTTTTCAACAAATTTGATGGAAGATGTTATTGTCGTAGACAGCAACATCGCCCCTCCCCCCCCCCCCCCCCCCCCCGAAAAAAAATTGTTGAAAAATGGACACCATTTTCCTTGCTATTGACACACTAAAAGATGAAATATTGACATCAGAGTGGTAAGGGTTAACAGACTTACATGGCCATCATAACTGTTAGAAGTCTAGATGTCTGTAAAATATCTTACAAGCAGTAGCAATACATACCATGCACAATTATTCTTGCATCAGCAGACATGGACTGAATACTGTTAGCTGCAGAACACCGATATTGACCACGATCCTCAGGCTGGATATCTACGATTAGCAATGAGCCAGTAGAGGTTAGCGTGTATCGCGGGTTTGTTGAAAGCATGTTGCCATTTTTCGTCCAGTGAATCTGTGGTGGTGGATGACCACTGGCCGAACATGACAGCTGCACTGTGTGCCCGACTACAGTACGAACATCGCGTGGCACTTCTATCAAACTGAGCTGAACTGTTAACATGAAGATAAGAGCGTGGAAAAGAAACAAAATGAATATTAGTCCTAAAAATTAATTCCTATAAATAATCAGACAAAGCACAATATGTAGTATAAACGAAATCACGGATTTATTCTTTCACGAGAGAGTTGATACTTACCTCCCTAATACTCTTTGATAGTGCCAAATATCGACTTACACTCAATAAACACTCAGATTAAAAAATTAAGGTGCCCCAACTGGGCAGGTAGTCAGATGTCAGTCCGGCGGATGCCAGCCCCAACCTCGCGCATGCGCAGACTAGTACTTCCTCTGACTAAATTTATTGGCTGACACTATGCAACTTTAAGAAAGCCTGAAGAACAAGCCCCTGTGGGGCGGAGAGGACAGGTCTGTATTAGGGAGGTAAGTATCAAAAGAACCGCTCTTCCCTATGCACTTTTCTGCGCTTAAGGCACTTAAACTTCTGAAATTGTGTGAAAACACAACCAAGGATAGATTTGAACATCGGCTAACACAACCGATGGCTGAGAGATGACCATATGTCATATGCGCTCCCACACACCCCACCCCCCCTCTTCATGGGAGGAAGACTGAATAACCTCAATGTCCCATACACTCTCTACGTACAAGTGCCATGTACTATAGGACATTAAACGAAAAGGCTTCATTTTCGTATACTCTCAATAATGAACCACATAAAACACGTACCATCACCATATTAATAACGAAGGGTCACGTGACAATACAATTAACAATGAACAACACATAAACAAGACTGACCATGTACAGTACAGATCTTAGTTAGCTTTACTGTTTGACGAAGCAAAAACGAAACAAAAATGTGTCTTTTTCACGTCAAAACCTTGTAGCGTTTCCAGGCATGGCCAAACACCAAACGCATTTTATTTATTTTATAGGCGAGTCTAACGGAAAGTCTAACCCGTCCTACAATATGTTAAACGTATCATGAAATATTTTAAACCTGTCACAGAAAAAGTCAAACGCGCAATCAAATGTATTCAGTAACGCTACAAAGATTCTTACTATGCGTCATTAAACATAAAGTGGAATCGGTCTATAGTCTGTCAAGGACCCATACATGTAAATTTAAATTGCAATTGGAGCCGTATATGTGTTAAGTACATGCATCGCCTTTAGCCTTTTTTGTGGCTGTAAATGATAATTGTCGAAATGTCATCATCGTAATCAATCATAATTTTGTATAAAATGGACGTGAGTGAACTCCGCACCTGGGTATTCTTTACTGAGTATGAAGCTAGTGTGATGACTGCGTATATTTTAATAAATTTTCAATCTACAATTTCTTTTGAAATCTTGATGAATAAACCAAGATATTCTCTGAAATGGGTTTATTACAATATAGTCTAATTTTCGCCGACGTAATAGGCATAACTTTTTAGAACAATATTGTTCCATATATTTTGTGTATTTTACCCATTTTACCCATTTGAGCCAGTTGCGACTAGTGTTATGCCAAATTTGTCTTATAACGGAGAGGGAAGCAATTTACAAAATCTGCAAACCTGACATTCGGTTGTTTTCGATTTCGCTATTTCATACATAATATGTAACCGAAAATCTCCACTTTTACATAAACATGCACATGCGTACATAGTTGTTTTACCCGTGCCTGGGGTGCGATCAGGACCGCGAAAAACCTTTTCCGTTATTAACTGAACACTGTATCGCGTAGAACGCGAACGTTCACTGAACATTCGCCTTCCTGAACTCCCTTGAGGAGTATACGAGTACGTAACGTTATTACCCGTTTTCGGCAACGGGTATCACCGTCTGATTGGTCGAGAATACACGCATATTTAATCAGATTTAGCAAAGATGGCGTCAACTGTTTAGAAAATAACATATTTTTGTGTGTGCAATTCATCAATCTACGCACATTTCGTGTACGCCACAGACTAAAAAGTAGACAGATAACACGGAATAACGAAACTGCCAATCAGAAAGTGTGATGCCTATATATTTGACCGCTTCGGCATCTTAACTCGGGCTTATTACTGACAGTGCTTGAAGTTAGTTATCTCGAAAATTGTAAACAAAGACACGCATCGATGATCGAGTTTATCGGATTGTTTATCTTCAACATTGTTTTTTCGTGACCAGGGGTAAACGAAATGGATATTATATATATATATATATATATATATATATATATATATATATATATATATATATATATGTATGTATATATATATATATATATATATATATATATATATATATATATATATATATATATATATATATATATATATATATATATATATACACCTGTGCAAAAGTTAAGCACCACCCTATTTTTACGCACATGCGAGGGTATATTCATGTGCTATGAAGAAAGCAATAGCATAAACATTTATGTACCCATCCATCTTAGTGCAAGAGGTAAGAATGCAACTAGAGGAATGCTGATTATGATGGTGGGGAAACACTGTATGTTTTTGTTTGAACTTGAAAACGAGGCCTGAATATGGTTACGTTGACACAACTGACAACTATTGCCCTACAGTTGACACACGTGGCTAGATTGTCATTAATGGTGTCTGAAAACGAAGTTTAACATCTGTGCACGAGTTTGAGACTGTCATTATTAATACCGGGTATATCCACCTTGTGCCTGGATGACGGCCTGGACACGACGTCTCATGCTGGTTACCAACCGACTGATACGCCATTGTGGTATTCGTTGCCATTCAAGATGGAGTGCGTCTGTTAATTCCTGTAGGTTCTGCACAGGAGGATCCCTCCTTCTCACCATGTTTCCCAGAATGTCCCAGATATGCTCAATAGGGTTCATGTCAGGGCTCCTTGCTGGCCATGGTAGGGTTTCGATGGCATTCTGGCGGAGGTATTCATGCACAGCTCTAGCACGATGTGGTCGGGCGTTGTCATCCATGAATATAGGGTGGGTTCCAGGTGCATGATTTACAAAATGAGGGACCACAACTCTATCCAGTATGGAATCTTGATATCTTTGTCCATTTAGTGTTCCAGGTACAGTCAACAGATCCAGCTTACAATCAAATGAGATGCACCCCCATATCATAACGGAACCTCCACCAAATGGAACTTCTTCCATGATGTTACGTTGGTCGTACGCCGTGCGTCTGGACCTCCATACACGAGTTCGACCATCTGTGGCATGAAGCAGGAACCGACTTTCATCGGACCAGTGTACCCGTCTCCAGGATCTCATGTTCCAGTGTCTTCTTTCGTTGCACCACCTCAGACGCTCCTCTTTGTGGTGTGCAGTGAGGAGAGGACGTCTGACAGGTCTCCTAGCTTTCATGCCAGCAGCATACAGTCTCCTTTTGACGGTAGACATTGACACTCTATTGCGCGTTTCCCATTGCTGGCTGAGCACTCTGCTGTTGGTGAATGGAGATCTCCTAACAAGGCGTACTAGGGCTCGATCATCACGGGCAGTAGTCTTCTTCGGTCTTCCAGATCTAGGCCTGTCCTTCACCTCGTTAGTTTGCCCATGTTTTGCAATCAAACGACTGATTACAGTATGGTTAATGTTCAGCTGTCTGCCAATCTCTCTGCATGACATACCAGTGGTATGCATGCCTATGATTTGCCATTTCACACGATCACTTAACCTTCGTCTTGCCATAGCGGTTCACAATCAAGAGCTAATTCTCCCTGTACAAATAAACCACGGTCATGAACACAAAATTCCTAATCTTGTCGCCTAAATCTGTATGTAATGTTCTACACCTCAAACTGGACTTTTACATAACTGAACACGTGTGCTGTTTCCCGCCACGCACGGACATCAAGCGGCGTGAAGTCATGCATGCATGTGCATTTCGTACTTGGAATTATGTCAGCTAACGCGGGGACAAAAAGTATGGCAGCCTAGTTGTACCATCATGTTTCTACGTTCTATTGTTTTTGCTGGTGCTTAACTTTTGCACAGGTGTATATATATATATATATATATATATATATTTTGTCTGCGGCTCTTTTGCGACAATCAATAACTTTCTCATTATCGGTGACATCACATTTACTAAAACAAGAATGACCTAGTAACCTGCCTTATCAGGGAAGTAGGCCCCAAATCTAAACCAATGAATTATCGCATTTTACCCATTTGAACCTGAAATCCCAGAATTCCACTTTTACAGTCATTATATAAGTATGATGTTGAATATTCTGAAAGCAATTTGACTGGAAGCTGGCTTTCAGTCAAATTACTTTCAAAATATTCACCAGAATTTTGACACATTCGTAACAAATTTATTATTTTCTCTTGTCGGTTGAAATTGTTAATGCAATAGTAGAAGTACTCCCTTGTTGGAGGCGATATTCCCACCCTGTATTATATTCATAGAATCACAATGACGTCATCACAATAAAATTTCCCATAATACCCTGGGAGATACACCATTTTCAGAGGGGCTAATTTAACATTACGAGCAATTGGCCGTTAAACCTTAATTACATTTTCTTTAATATATTGCGAAATTCACTCATGATTTCATGTTTTCTGATACCTGACAGGGTTATTACAGATTCTCAGACACAGGATTTAATGGTTTGAACTTCATGGAAAATGTAAACAATGCGTTTGTATGGGCAGTCCTCTTTACCATGTAGTAAGTTTGCCCCAACTTTAATGGCGGCCGATCTCAAGATGCCTGATGTGCGTAACTATGAATAATGTATTTGATTTCTGCGCTAAAGTCTGAGGGCGGTGTATGACCATAACAACCGCTGTCAGGTCATAGGGGCCTAACAGTACATGTATATAGTATATTACTGGCTATATATTGTGCCGTATATTTTAAACCAAATATCACTCACTCATCGTGGCGCTGTAAACGTGGAATCAGACACTGATACTAATGGTGAGATGGCTAATGTGTGGGACAGTGAATCATCTGATGATGACATGTTTGATGATGAGGAAGCCACCACTACAGGAAAGACTTGAAGATGAACTTGAAGCTGGTACACTACAGATTGAGTGAACTTCTCCAATCAGTGACAAAGAGTTTGCCCTGAAGTTTGGGCTATTTTGGTGCATTCACCATGATCATATTGTAGATATGGGATTGTCTTGTGGGAAGTCATGACCCCGCCGGATATCTTACATTTACGAGTAAGTCCTAAATGGAATTTATATTTGAAAATACCAGGTGAGCAAATGAACCGAGTTATCATCATATACATTATTATTTAGAAATGTATTACGCCGTACTGGTTGACATCAACCAGTGCTGCTGATGTACAGTTTCGACAAAACTAAGTCGAAACTGAATGGGAATGTCGAATGATGTTTTCATCATTAAAGTTAAAAGTCGAATTAAATGGAATAGGCCCTCCGGTTCTGAGTTGATGTGTATCTGGCAATAGTTGAGATAAAAGTTGTTGCTGTGGGATCGGCACACACTTTTATAATATTCAGCAGTTGTTTTGGCCAGTAGTTTAGGAAATAATCGAGTGATAAGAATCGATGGAATCGTACGTGACAGACTGACTATAGTTGATGACGGTAGGCATTCCGACTCTCTTACGAGAGTAGAACACCAGCTGGCAATGAGATCATACAGCATTAACGATCGTATCCTACAGGCGTATTCATGATAGGCAATGGACAGGACAGAGACAGTGTAGTGTCCTGTAGGAATTAATAACACAGTCGAAATTTGTATATCAATTATGTGTCAATCATTCGAAGGCATGCTACAACACAATCCATAATGTTGTTAGTTAGCTGACAGATCACATCAAATCAGAACCAGCCAACACCGCTTTGACCCTGTGCAGCAGTAGCTCCATAGAAGAGAAGCCCAGAGTTTGATTAGTCAGGATGACGTCATGATCAATGAGCATCGATCAAACTCTGTGGCAGAGAAATAAGAAGAACAGGTTTCAAAGTGAGAATCGAGATGGGGATGATCATGGATTGGTCAGGTCGACCAACAGTAGTAGGTAGAAGCTTCTAGGAGGGAATAAGCAGACGTTGATTGGCGGACTGATTATCCAGACCAATCAGGCTGTGCTTATAACCTACCTAGAAGAATCATCGAAACAAAGAATATATGTTACGATATGTATA
The DNA here is from genome assembly GCA_034401795.1 of Chaetoderma sp. LZ-2023a. Classification (NCBI taxonomy): domain Eukaryota; kingdom Metazoa; phylum Mollusca; class Caudofoveata; order Chaetodermatida; family Chaetodermatidae; genus Chaetoderma; species Chaetoderma sp. LZ-2023a. The sequence continues at coordinate 91,569,561 of CM067369.1, forward strand.
TGTCTATATATCGTAATATGTATAGAACTTCGGGTACACCGAAATGAATAAATAAGGCACTTTGCCTATTGAAGAATCAATCAATCCAACATCAGCGTTCCGTAGGCATCTTGATGCGCTGAAATCTATATTAGTATCTGTTAGAATAACAGAGTTCTTTGTTACGAAATTATATCAGAGTTATCTGGTAGTAAATTGCCAAGTATCATCATTTAAGTTTCTTCATCAGTTATATGTACAGTTAGCATAGATATTAATTATTAATAAAAGCATCCTCTTGCTTTGCAAGACACTAGTTTGGGTTGTGTTTAGAAGTGAACTCCAGAGTGCAGAGCAACACTGCACCGAAGCCGGGAATCTTCAGTTAGTCAGATAGGCCCGATTGTCAATACAAATATCGTTACGTCCATCTAGTAACGGGGCGAGCCGACAATCATCTTCTACTGCTTCATTGGTAAGAGGTTGTCGCAGCAACCTATCATCATAATCTTGCCATTGAGGTAGTAGGGAACCACATCGAGTAGCGACCACCCGGAGATCCAAAATCTTCAATATGTGCCGTTTGAATTTAATTAACTGTTAAAGTTTGTTATATTGAATTAGCTCTAACTAACATGATTAGATATACCAATAACATACCAAGAGTTAGTAGTTTAAACGAAATCTAGGATTTCTTTTTTCACGAGAGAGTTGATACTTACCTCCCTAATACTTTTGATATTGCTAAATATCGGCTTTCACTCAATAAACACTCAGATTAAAACAGTTAGGTGCCCCTACTGGGCAGGGAGTCAGAGCATAGTCTGGCGGATGCCAGCCCCACCACCGCGCATGCGCAGACTAGCACTTCCTCTGACTAATTTATTGGCTGATACACATGCAACTATTAAGAGCCTGAAGACCGAGCCTCTGTGGGGTGGAGAGGCCGGGTCCGTATCTAGGGAGGTAAGTATCAACTCTCTCGTGAAAAAAGAAATCCTAGATTTCGTTTATTTCACATCAAGAGTATACTTACCTCCCTAATACTTTTGATATTGCCAGAATTCGACAGTGAATTCGGCGGGAGGGAGGCGAGGTCAAAAGACCAGCTCATCCCTATACGCTTTTCTGCGTTTAAGGCACTTAAACTTCTGAAACTGTATGAAAAAACAGTCAGGATTTGACTAACCATCGGATAACACCACCGATGTATGAGAGATGACCGAATGTCATATGCGCTCCCCCTCCTCCTTCCTGGGAGGAAGAGTCGAATGACCTCAATGTCCTATACGCTCTCTACGTACAAGTGCCATGTACTACAGGACAGAGACGAAAAAACTCCATTTTCGTATACTCTCAACAATGAACCACATAAATACACAAAACCATCATCATATTAATAACGGGTAACGTGACAAGACAATCAACAATGGACAACTCATACACAAGACTGACCTTGTTGAAATGGCTGCTGACATCCTCTTCCCATTGGTGAAGAACGATGCAGTCCCAAAAAAGTGGTTGTTTCCATCAATTAATTGTGAAATATATAAACAATGAGGAAACCCCATCAAAAATATAAGCCTAGTTATCTTTTCAAATTGACAAGGCGAGAGGATTAGAGGTGTCACGGAGATAATGGTCTGTAAAACTTGACTCACAGTGCCACTGAGCCACCGACATAATATCATCCACAGGGACCCCATTAAATAGGGCAGTGGATGTCACTACGCCACGGACACTGTGAGCCTTGGCCACATCAACCTGCTTCCCGGTGGCGGATTTATGACAAAACTGAATGCATTCTACAATCCACCTGGAAATGGTGTCCTTAGAAGCCCTGCCATGGGGTTCAATATATGACAACCATAACGCCGACTGGTCGGTGCGCCACTCCGATGTACGTTGTTTGTACCGGAGAAGCGCCCGGACGGGACACCATGCTTTAGAATTAGGATCATATCTAGTTAAAGCAGGCAAAACAATAGGTTGACCTGGATATTTCAACGACTGATTCTTAGCCAAGAAATTAATCCTAGGTAGCAGCTTAAGGCCTTCCCCTGAAACCACAAAACGGTCATCCTCGGCTGATAAGGCATGAATTTCACTTCTACGCCTAGCCGAGGCCGCAGCAATTAAAAACACAGTCTTCAGTGTTAATAGTTTCATAGAAATGGAACTAAGTGGTTCAAACGGCTTATCACCTAGTACTTGAAGCACTAGCGATAAACTCCAAGACGGAATCACAGGGGGATTCCTTGGTCTTAGATTGCCCATGCCTTCAATTAATACATTTAATGTATTTACTTCATCACTTCCCCTCTTAGCCAAGCAAGGAATAACAGACATTAAAGCTGACTTATAACCAGCAATAGAGTTAGGCTTGAGGCTATAGGCATCATACAGGTGACAGAGGAAATCAGCTACTACCTGAATAGATGAATCCATTGGATCAATACATCTTTTTGAGCACCATTCTGCAAATCTGTTGATTTTATAATTATATGCTCTGGAGGTTGACCCCCTCCTGGCTTTGGCCATAAACATGGCTGCTTGCTCAGAAAAGCCCTCCTTAATTCTAGATTCCTTGACAACATCCACGCAGTCAATCTGAACATTGACGGATTGTTGTGAAGGGCCTTGCCCTGGAAGATAATATCGTCCATCAGAGGCAGAGGAACCGGATTGCAGACCAGAAGGTCCAGCAGATCCGTATACCATGATCGGCTTGGCCAATCCGGGGCGATCAGAAGCACTTGGCATTCCTCTTGTCTGATTTTCTGAAGAATTTTTGGAATCAGGATTGCTGGAGGGAATGCGTATGCATACATTCTCCCCCAGCTGATAGCTAACGCATCTGTTGCGAAAGCGCTTGGATCCGGAATCGGAGAGACGTACGTCGTCATCTTCGCATTCCTCTTCGTTGCGAACAAATCGATGTTGGGTTTCCCCCAATGGTCGAACAGACGATCCGCCACACATTGATTTAGTTGCCATTCCGTGGGTAAAACACTCATCCTTCGGCTCAATGAGTCTGCTAGCAGATTTAACCTTCCCGGAATATGAACTGCTTTCAAGGTAATCTGGTGATCCAGGCACCAACAAAGCAGTCTCCATGTCATCATACAGAGACTGGGCGACTTCGTTCCGCCCTGGCGGTTTATGTAAGTCACAACTGTTGAGTTGTCTGAACGAATAAGAACAATCTTGCCCTGAACTTTCTGTAAGAAATGTTCCAGGCCCAGGACTACTGCTCTTAGCTCCAGTAGATTTATATGTTCCTTTGACTGTTCCGGATTCCAAAGCCCTGATATCGTGGATTCTTCCAGGCAAGCCCCCCAGCCCCCCATCGATGCATCTGTATACACAGTCACCTGAGGGTGGGGAGGGGTTAGCATAACCCCCACCAAGAGATTCTCTGTGTCCAACCACCATTGCAGGTGATGAATCAGAGGCGCCAACACTGACACGTTCGAGTCCAGCGAACCTGTACTCTGGGTCCATTGTGTCATGAGAAATAACTGGATCGGCCACCTGCGTAAGGCGGCCTGAGGAATGACTGGTTCCAATGAAACCATCAACCCCAGCATTCTCAAGTAAACCCGTGCCAGGACATGACGACTGTCGCACACTGACTGAATTAATGAGATGAGTTTCTGAACTCTCTCCTGAGTAGGAAAAACATATCCTGTCTCTAGATCGAAGAACATCCCCAGGTAAACAAACTTCTGGGATGGAGTCAGCTCTGATTTTGGGAAACTGATCATCCAGCCCAAGTCTGTGAGAGTCTTCAAAACAATCTCCAGACTGGCCGATAAACTTTCCTGGGTTTGCGCTTTCAACAGCCAGTCGTCTATGTACGTGTGGACTGCTATGCTTCTCCTGCGGAGGTATGCGGTGATCGCAAGAACCACACGGGTGAAAACCCGAGGAGCCGTGGAAATTCCGAAGGGTAACACCCTGAATTCCCACTGTCTGCCCTGGAATGCAAATCTCAGGAAGCGACGGAAACTCCTGTGTATGGGGATGTGGAAATAAGCGTCCTTCAAATCGATCGACGCTGTCCACATTCCCCTCTCTAACCCCGCCAACACCGAGCGCACAGTCTCCATCTTGAAACTGGGCGTCTCTATGAACTTGTTCAATGGCTTGAGGTTGAGAATTGGTCTCCACCCTCCGGTGTTTTTTGTTACTAAGAACAGGGTTGAATAGAAGCCCGAACACCTCTGTGCCGGCTGAATAGCTCCTTTTTGTATGAGGGAATTTATTTCCTCCTCGATACACAACCTTTGCTCTGGATCTCTCGGATTTGGAGTCCAGATCGCCACTAGAGACAGTCGCGATGGCGGGCCTGTCATCCAATCGGGATGATACCCGACTGAAAGCCATCGCAAGACTAAACGGTCCTGAGTTAACCGTTCCCACTCTTGCATGTGGTCGGCTAGCCGGCCTCCCACCGGTCCACCTAGGGATAGAGGTGGACATAAGGAGTGCAAGAGCGGCACTGTCTCCTTTGCCAGAAACACCGGAGCGGTTCTCACCGCGGTAAGCGTCCCATCAGGAGCGATTACCCCGCCCAGATCCTCGCGCGCCACGACCAGCACCGCGCGCACCTCGGTGCGCGGGCGGCTGCCTGGCTGACTGCGCCTGAGGAGCCTGCGCCCCCCTCGCTGCTGGCCGAATCGCACGCGGACGAGGCCGACGCTGCGATGGTGGTTGGCCTCTGACCTGGCCACCACCACCTCGAGCCTGCAGGGGACGATACGCAGGGGGTGCGGCGCGAACGTTAGCACGACGAAGCACCTCAAACTGCTCGCGCAGCGCCCTCTGGTTATTGACCAGAGTAACCGTCTCCTGGAGGTGCCTACATCCCTCACCTCCAAAGAGACCAGGACCTGTCATAGGCGTACGCAGTAGCCTATTGTACAGGTCCTGGGACGGGCACAGATTGTCCAAGGCAAATGTGCGCCTTGCCCGGACACTCCTGGTCACCGCCCGCGTCATACAGTCCAGAGCCAGGTTGATACCATCCTGGATGGCTCGCTGGACTGTGACCGGACTTGGCTGGCGCGATGCGGATGCTGTTACTACCCCTTGTAACAGCTGGGAGACGTGGGACAGAGCGGCAATCGAAGCCCTCCCACTCTCCTCCGCATCACGCAACGCGGTATTTGCTGAACGCAACGCGTTCGAACACAAGACTCCCGTGTCAGAACGGGAGCCTGGCCGCGCATCCTCACCCAAAGCCGCGCGGTCATCCACACTCGGCTTAGGTACCACACCGTACCGCTGGTAATCCAGGGGCACGATGCGGCAACGCCTGGCCACCTCGAGCGGGGCCTTAGCGAGACGTCCACTCGATTTAATGGACGTCTCCGCCGCCTCGAACATGTCAACGACATGCTCTGCCAGCGGCAGAGAAGGCATAGCGTTAGCAGTAGGCTTAACAGCTAACCACGGCCTGTGATCACGCTGGCTAGCCGACTGCTCCACGGGCAGATCTGGTCTAACACTCACCAACCACTGGCAAGCGTCAGACCAATCCTCCTCCGTGGCTAGCTGCGAGCGCTCTACAAGACGGGGGCCTTCGTCTTCCTCCTGAGCGCAAGCAACAGAGCTTGACGGCGGATACGCTGATATCCCCGGCCAGCACCAGCGACACTCTCGGCAAGCCGAGGTAGGCGGTAACGCTGGCCTCCAGCGCCCAGGTCCACAGTCTGAACCGTGGATTCTACCCCTGGGAGAGTAGAACCGTGGAATAAGTCGCCTGTATTCCCCGCGAGGGGTGCACAGGCGTCATAATCCATGGCCACGTCCTCAGACGGCGACCCCAACAGGTAATCCTCATCCTCCTGGCCAGACAGATTAGACTCCGGGTCAGCAAAGAGAGCTAACCCGGACTGGCCAGGGAAGGTGCCATACGAGGTACTGGCACCCGCGGCGTGCGGATACCCCTGGACTGATAAGCAGCCCGCGGGTTCCAGCGACAACCGTCCACGGTCCCTATTCGGCGCGGCACTAAGCCTGCTGCCAGGGTCGTGGAACGCCCCCTCTAATGGGGCCACCTCTGAATCTTAGAACAACGGAAGCGTACTAAGGAAAGGTGATTCAGAGGTGGGGATTACCTGCTCCGAAGCAGATGATGAAGCCAACAAAGGATTTGGTCTAGGAAGCATGCCACGAAGCAACTCTGGAACCAAATCCTTTATTGTCCTCCTCATCTCTCCCAACATCTCGGTCCGGAAGGCCTCCATGTCCACCGCGGACGAGGCCTTCCTCTTACCCTTCTTACTCACAACCTCTCTTTTCTGCTTCTTCTTGTCCTCCTCCACCACCTTGTCCTTCGCCTACAAGCACAAGAATTCGGACATTAGCTCGCCCACCCAGTGCTTACATATCTCGCAATTAAGCAAGGGACCACAGGGGCTACACTGATAACAGAGATGAGGCACAAACTTGTCCTTCAAATACCGTCCACAGGACGCACAACCAGGTCTCTGAACCAGGGCAAAGGACGAGGAGTATGAGCAATCTAGTTAAGCTCAGAAACTCACCAACTCAAGAGAAGGAAATGATCATAAGGATCAAAATTAATCCGAAAACCAGCTTTGGACAACTTTAATTGTTAATAAAGAGCAAGGCTGATTATGACGTCATTAATCCTATGACAGGAAAAAATCGATCCCCAACAAACATCCAAGTGCAAGGACGAATTGTATCTCTAACCAGAACATGTGCAGAATGGACATTTCGACTACACAACCATCAGATATATACTGATAACAATGGCAAATACTGTTAATTATCTCCCTTTCCTCTAAATAATTAACATCACCTCATATCAATAATTAGATACCTGACACCTTGTATAGACAAACCATCCAACGTGATGAACTGGAGCACTCCACCAACTGAATGCCTCTTAACTCTCTCCACCTCTAGGGGAAGGAATTGGATCAAGAGGGCAAAGTGAGAAGACCTTTATACTAGGCCTCCGACTTACTGGACATAAAATTTTTGGTTAGATAACCTAACAGTATTAGTAGGAAATGGAACCATGGTGGAGAGAAACAAACCCTCTGCTGATGTGATGTCCATTAAATGTCGTCACACAGACCTGTGGACATAAACACAAAGAGAGATTAGTATGATATAGCACCTAGTTGAAATAAACCAACTAAACAAGGCGCTTATCACGGTAAGCGCGAGTCCCGGAAACACATTACACCGGGGACAAAACTCGCTAATTTTACTAGAAGTCACCTGATTTAAAGGTCCTGGGCCCTCCTCTGGCGAAGTCATCCTTCCTGCCATCTTTATCAGGGATAAACACTTCCAAATTTTCACAAAAACACTAAGAATTGAGCCAAGAAAAGCACTAGCACAAAAACATGTGTAGACTCTCTGCCAATAAATTAGCAAAGAGGAAGTGCTAGTCTGCGCATGCGCGGTGGTGGGGCTGGCATCCGCCAGACTACGCTCTGACTCCCTGCCCAGTAGGGGCACCTAACTGTTTTAATCTGAGTGTTTATTGAGTGAAAGCCGATATTTAGCAATATCAAAAGTATTAGGGAGGTAAGTATACTCTTGATGTGAAAACTGTTATAAGAATTGCACATTTTAGGAATTGACCCTTTAACACTCTAGCTGGTGAAAACATGTTCTGTGGTGGCCTTGAGAAATGTCCATATGTAGAACAAGAATTATTTTATTACCGTGACTCAGTGAGTGGTCAAAACTGGCCTCTGAAATCAAATTGTCTTGAGAAATGACCATTTGCAGGACAAGAGAAGACTATTTTAAGATTTTACCACTGGAATAACTGGCTTGATAACCAAGCTAGTCATTACAGTTCTAAATGTTAAAAAATTGCCTTGGCTTGCAAATGGGAATTTATTAACCCTTTAAAGGTCAAATCAGCCATAACCAGCCTCTGCAGTGTTCCTGAGAAATGCCCTTTTGCTGACTAAGAGAATACTATTTTTGAAAATTTATCACTGGAATGACTGACTCCCAGAATACTCTTGATCAGCAAATTGACATTTTATGCAACAATTGGAATTTTCTTGACCAAATTTACCCATTAAACGGTTCAGCAGAAATGTACATTTTCTTGACAAATATTGGACAGCAAAGGGTTGTAAAGCTGGAGCTTTACTTACCTTTATCTACCTTGTTCTGCTGTTCAGTGGGGAAAAATTCTCAATCCTTGTTCCACTGAAGATCAAAGAAATGATGAAAACACCATACAACCTTTATCTAAATACAGTAAATAAGTAAAACCTGGTCATTTTGGATTTGATTAAATTGTTTATTCATTCACTTAAAAAAGTTTAATGTCATTGTTATTGAATGCTGCCATATTGATATACTGCAGAGTTTGCTCAAACAATCACCAACACAGACAGTAGCGCAAACCACCACTGATTACCAGCATGAGCAATATTATATAGGACAAAGATTAAGTTTACTTCACTGTTGATTTTGAGATTTGTATTGTTATCGATAATCAATAACAATACAAGTCCAGTCTCTAGAACAACAGTAAACTATCTTGGGCCTATATAATATTGCCCATGCTGGTGATCAGCGGTGTTTTATGGTTATGCTAAGTACTGTCTGTGTTGATGAATGATGTTGCTGGTCACAGGTCATATATCACTGATAGTGGTCTTTCAAATTTTTGTCCTACTGTTCCAGATTTTGTAAGTTTATTTTTGCAACATTTGTTTGTGGTCTGGCTATGTTTCAACAGTAGCTGAAATAGAAAGTGAAACAAATATGATTACACAGGGAGTTATAAGCATTACATAATGGACCTTTCCATTTTATCCATCAATCATGATGTCATAATCAACTACATGATGCATAAGGATGACAACATAATCATTGACATAATGAATGACGTAGATAAGTTCGTTAAACCTTCACAGACACTTAATTGATGACGGACTATATGTATTCTATTTAACCCTTTAATGGACAAATTTGATGAAGAAAATTTTAATATCCACTTATTGAATGTCCAATTAGAGGACAAGAGAATGCAATTTTTGAAAATTTATGACAAATTACTGGCTCGGTCATTGAGCCAGTCATTTGTGGTGAATTTTCAAAAATTCTATTCTCTTTGCCTGTAAATGGACATTCCACAAGGCCATTACAGAGGCCAGTTTTGGTCGGCATGACCATTAAAGGGTTAATAAAAATGATGTTGAATATTTTAAAACTAATTTGACTGGGAGTTGTTGCTGTCATATCAACAGCTTACATGTATAGTTTTCAGGAATTTGAGATTCAGAGAGTACAGAGATCGATCACAATGCAGGTAAAGCTTGGGCGGAGCTTATCTAGAGATGGGCGGGGCATAGCTAAAACTGGATTACTCCATTGGGCAAAACTTTATGTAAGACTGAGCGGTGGTAGTGAACACCTGACCTAGCACTGTAATAGTAGCATGACAAAATAGCATTCTATCTGTGTGGGTACAAGTACATTATGTAATAAATTATTAAAAAGTGTACCAACACAAATACTGATAGAATGCTACATGTATTTTGACATCATGATACTGGTGCACTGCCCGCTCAAGTGTTTATTACCACCACTCAGTCTCAAGCCACAATAATAAATCAGCTACTATTATCTCACTCTGTCTGAGTACAGCGTACATTGCTAATAGTGATATTCATTATACCACCACATCAGAGATGCCAACCCTGAACAATGCGGAAGAGTAACAAAGCGGAACGACGAGTGCAAAGCGAGTGTAACGAACGAGCGCGAAGCGAAAGGGTTATGGCGGGGGGTCTGGGGCCCACAATTCCCATTACAAAATTTTTTTGGGACATGGTATAATACCATGTCCCAAATTTTTGTTTTAATGGGAATTGAATGATTCTGAAGCATAACGTATACAGATCCAAATGATAACTGGTCACAGACAACGATAAACATTACACTACATGTAGCAATTCCATCTGCATGATTGAAAACTTAAACGGTTCCATCACACTGCCATGGTATTGTTCAGGACAGTGTCTTCAATCTTGAGCAACAAGCTGATACCATTTTCAGTCATGCAGCTCATGAAACATCACTTGCAATTTTAATAAACAATATGTTGAGAAATTTGAAATTAATTTGACTGGAAGCTGTTGCTGCCTAAAGCATAAACAGCTACAGTCATATAACCTGACAAGTGAGCTATAAATTTCACTGGTTTACTGTAATGTATTTGAACCATTTAGTGATCAAAGTAGACAAGGGTTTAAGAAAATACGCTCTTACAAGCGAAAAATATATTTTTGAAAACTTTTCACATATATGATTAGCTCTAACTGTGAAGTTTTCAAAAATACAAAATTGCCCAATTACCGACCTTGCGAACAAAACGAAAAAGTCAACAATACAACCATTACTAGTAGCGGGTATCTTGAAATCTTTATCAGTATTGAAATAAAATTTTTTTTTATTACAAACCTTCAAACACGGCCAGAGTCGGCTGTACTCTGGTCTGTAATTTTGAGTTCCCGGTTTTCGTTTCTTCGCCAGTCCAGGATTTTCGTTTTCGCTGTCGCTACCGCTGTCACTATCGCGCCCGTGTTTAGTAAACATCGCCAAACACGTCAAAACACCGCGAGATTTAACTGTAAAATGCTTTATTTCGAACAAAGTTGACAAAAATTTCACACACATTACTTTACTGCCCAGCAGTGGCTTCTATGTAATGTAAATACCCGGGATAATTTTCATTGGTCAAAATTTGTCCACATTAGAAAGGTAACCAGATTTCAACCAATGAGAATCAAGGACACATACTTCGCTCGGAATTTCATCTACCATAGTGTACAATGTATTCTTGCGAGTCCGAGAGTGGATGTGAGCGCTATTTTCATTGGACGAAGGCTCTGTCTAGCGAACTGCGTATTTATAAAATGCAAAATGTACGAGAATCACGAAAAACGTAACAACGGCGGCTGTTGTCGTAACCGCGTAATGGCAATGCAAAAAGCGTAACCATTACGCGAAAATCGTAACAGTTGGCATCTCTGCCACATACGTCACCGATAATATTTGTTATAGTAAACCAGCACGATTATAATCATGCCAGTTTATTCATTCATTTTGTTGGGTGACATGCATGGTGGTACAGTGGTACCTGATAAGCATGCTGGATTATTCATTAATTTTTCTGGGTGGCGTGCATGGTGGTTACAACTCCGGTGATGTGAAGTTTGAAAGAAAAAATTCTATGGAAACTAGTAAAAAAATATTTACATTTCATAGACAACAAAACAGCCCTTAACCCTAAGGAACCTACGAGCCGTCTAGACGGCGCGCAAAAAGCGTACAAATAAACCTGCGAGCCGTCTGGACGGTTTTCAATAAACTTGCCTAGAGACCTACGCGCCGTCTGGACGGTTTTAAGAGCACCAGTTTTCGATCGCTAAATACGCAAGCATTACGGGCGTTTTATCCAATCAAACGTAGCGTTACATTACGGCAGATGACTGAATTTTATAAATCCACTGTTGATTGGTTAATTCAGTTTGTTTACAAATTTCTACGAGAAAATATAAATAGTTTTCTGTGAATGAAATTCCTAGCGTAAAATCGTCAACGATAGCGTGTCGATTCCTTTATTTAACCGAGTACTCGATTCCTTGATGGCCGGAATCGCTTAGTGAGAATGTCTAACCTAATTTATAATTGCGTCGGTAAAATATTACATACAGCTGAACAGCTACACTGACGCCTACAAAATTTAAAGTGTGCATCCTTACATAGCTTGCCCATTAATACCATTATATCACACCCGTCATTTAGCTTCTAGGGAGATACTGGCCTGCATCTACGGTCTAATTTCTGTTCCTCAATCATCTATCATGATACCGCATGTTACGGGGCTGCTACTGGGTCAATACGGGCCCGTAACATGCATTATTAAAGTAATGCCAGTCATGAGACATATTAGCTCTTTGAAATCACCTTTGTTGACTGTTCCAGTTTTATTTCCGTTTTCTATTGTTCTTTCATCTTGTAAATGTTTCTCCTCTTTTTTTCTTCAGGATCATATGGCGAATAGGACAGTTATCTGGTTGAGATTTCATGAAAATGATGATTCTGTAATTCTATCTTCTGCACTATTTTATTAACCTCTACCATTTTGTCAAAATTTTAAATTTTCAAATTAAATTAAAAGAACTGGTGTTCTTGTCTCAACAGATTTGGTGGAAGATGTTGCTGTCATAGATAGCAACATCATCTACCAAACCAAAGTTGTTAAAAAATGTACACCAGTTTCTATTAGTAGAAGTAGAACAGTACCAGTTTTCCAGGCTATTGGCACATTAAAAGATAGAATATTGACATAAGAGTGGTAAGGGTTAAATCTGATGCGCTTGATGTAAATCTACTGTACCATTTTATTTCGATTCACTTATTGTATAAGCTGCCATTGTAAACTACATGTATGTCAAATACAGTTTCTTCTATGTAAGAGTGTCATATTACTTAGTAGGACTGGTGATTAAATTGTTGAATATTTTGAGATCGATTGGACTGGAAGATGTTGCTGCATTAGGTGACAACATGTTCCAGTGGTAAAGCTTGCGTATTAAAGGGTTGAATACTGTATTATTTGTAAGCTATCAGTGTAAATATCAAATAAAGTTTACTCGAAGTGAGAGGGAGAGAGAGAATCTCATCTTAGGTAATCAGACTGGACTATGTATAGTAGATTTGTTGAATATATCGAGTCCAATTTGATTGGAAACTGGTGTTGTTTTGGACAACAATAGATTCCAATTGAATTTGTCAAAATATACTCAACAGATTGTTTCTTTAGATTGCAGGTACTTTTGATCTTTATTGCTATTCATTCCTGGATTATTACCCTTGCCCTAAGGGGAAAGGGTATTATGTGTGTGCATGCATCCAGTATTGCATCTAAAAAACTACTGATCCGATTCGTTTAAAATTTTAACACAACAAACCAACATAACCTATACAAGAGTTTCCAGACTTTGTGTGATCATACATAAAGATTTAACAAATTTGGATATGACAAAAACGGTAGGGTGGTCTCTGCGGTGGTTTACAATCTCTGATTACTCCTGTTCATAATGTTATTTATCAAGCATCAAGTCTTCGACAATGATGGTAAGTGAGTGATAACTAGATTGCTTGGTCGATGACGCATTATAGCAAATCCCCATGCTCACCACTTTGACCTCTTTACCCATCCCATCCCTGGGGGAGTCTCCTCTGCACTCCATAATCACATACCAAATTTGTTTTAATTTGTTTCATTACACAGAGACGAGTGGATTGATTTGAAAAATCTGGATGTCATCAGAGGAAGTGATCTGTGAGAGCAGGAGTTAAAATTAACATGAGCCAGAGGCTAGTAGAAATTGACCAGGGTTAATACAATGACCAGCCCAATGGCAACAATTTCATTTGTCAACCCTTTAATGGTCATGGTGGCCAATGAATGCCTCTGCTGTGATCTTAAGAAATGTTGATTAACAGAGCAAGACTTTTTGAAAATTTACCACTAGAATGCTCGGTAATTGAGCCAGTCATTCCAGTTGTAAAATTTCAAAAATAGTCTTCCCTTGGTCTGTATAGAAAATTTGAAGGGCTAAAGTAGAATCTAGTAATCACTAGTCCTATCTGAACATAGTGGCTCATTTGGCTTAATTTCAATTCATGGAGAGGGTGTCAACTGGTGTGCGAGAGTGGTCTATGAAAAATCCAGAAATCTAGATAAATCTGGAAGACTCCAATCTCTGCTTACAACAAATTTCCTTTTCAAAACATGGAGATAATGAATGGACTCGAGGAGACAAGGTAGGTATGGGGATAATGAATGGACTCAAAGAGACAAGGTTGGTAGGTATAATTAATTCAGTCATCATACTAAAATGTAATTTTCTTTCAGATTGAGAAATTAGGCTACAACCATCATTTGCCATGCCACATTGTTTTCAGGACTTGTCACGAAAGGGTTAAACATAGTAAAAACTGGAATTGACAAAGGGAAGGAGAGCAGAAATTTAGATTTTCTAATGGATAATTTTTTAGCTTTGCCCCGCCCATCTCTACATAAGCTCCATCGATGATTTGCACGTGTTGGGATCAGTTTATATACTTTGAATCCTGAATTCCAAATTTCATGGTAACCATAGATACAGCTAACTTGGTGAATATTTTGAAACCAATTTCAAGTACTTTGATTTGACGGGAAACTGTTGCTGCCCAACTCACCAGGTCAGCAAAGGCAAACTAATTCTAAAATATTCACCGGCTTTCCTTTATAAATTTTAATTTTTTCCCATTAAAATGAGATATGGGCAATTCATCTCTTACCTTTATCTTGTGCACGTTACATTGTGTAGATTTCACTCTGCTGTCGCCGCTACTCACATAACAAATTCAGTTGACATTTTGCCCCTCCCCCATCAGCCTCTTCTGACCCGAGCAGTGTCACAGCCTAATGTATTAGGTTGTCTCACATTCTACACCCATAGGGCCATGATATGGTAAATCACCAGATTTGGTTATATTCCTTTAACTTTGACAGTCTTCCATCAACCCTATACCCCCCCCCCCCCACACCCCTCTGGGAATGGAGCCTAGTGTAAATGGTGTCTCCCAATCCACAAGCATATCGGTAATTTACACAATAATTATGATTGAATTCTACCAAAAGCTTTCTGAGGAGATGGATGGACAGACACACAGATGGAGGCGATTGTAACATCCCTGCAGTTTTTTCAAAACGTGTGGGTATAATTAAGAGATTAAATTTAATTTATTGATATTTGATTCAAATCCCACCCAATCTCAAATGATACATAGAGCTTATGTGAGATGCACATTAGCTGAGCCCTCAGGAATACGGTTGATAACAGTCAGCAGTCGATCCAGAACAGCCGCCGGCATAGCTGTCAGCCATTGATGTGTGTAGTAGCCGATCATGTTTCGAACGTACATCATCATGTTTTAGTTCAAATATACTGTTTCCATACAAAAATTAGATTATAGAGTAACACAGGTCATCAAATTTTTATTTTTATAAAATCCATGTTAGTAAATCCATTAGGCGTAGCAGGAAAAACTGAGTCCGTTTAGAGTTTAGAAGCCATCGCCCATAAGTCACCTGCAAAAAATAGGAAGGATAAATTAGAAATATCCAAATGCTAGAAGTGTTATATTAAGACTTTAACAATCCAATTTTTTCATGAAAATTTAAATTTTCTCATAGACAATGCCCATATGCAGACCAAGAGCAAGTCATTCCAGTGATACATTTTCAAAAATAATCTTACTTTGGTCGGAAAATTTACATTTTCCTCGACAACTGCAGCAGTTTTGGTCTGACTCAAATGTTAAATGGTTAACAATATACATGTACGGCGCAAGGTCATAGGGATATACTGTATAGTGCGAGTCTGCTCTGACTCAACCCTTCCCAGTGACAGATATTTGGACAGACTGTCACAGACTGACAGTCTGTCCAAATATCTGTCACAGGGGCAGGTTGAGTCAGAGCAGACTCAGACTAAGGGATATACTGGTAAACATTATGACCCGACAACGGGTGTTATGGTCATACACCACCCTCAGATTTTAGCGCATAAATGAAATGAATAATATAATAAATGGTGGGCATATATCGTCCAAGGACGGAGTATGACTACTAGTTACTGGATTAACCTTTTCAATCGACAAGAGCGAATAATAAATTTGCTACGAAATGTTTCAAAGTTCTGTTGAATATTTTGAAACTAATTAAACTGGCTAAGGCAGCACCAGCTTCACATTGGATTCCAAATATTCAACATCTTACATTTATAATGACTGTAAATGTGGAGTTCTGGAATTTCAGGTTCAAATGTGACAATTGTTTTTGATTTTGGGCACACAAGTTTATTTCAGGGCCCCGGTTCTCTATATCTTTGATCAGAGGATACTGGCCACACAGTAAATGGTGATAGAATGTTTGTAACCAGGGCAATAGTGAAATATTTGTTTTCTAAGGAATTATTTGTAAGTTCCAGTCATCAATGATTATTAGTAAATGTGCTGTTACTTGTAAGTTTTCAGTTACTCAATGACTAATTTAACCGAGAAAGTTATAGATTGTGTTAAGAGAGCAGCTGAACCAAAAATATATAAATCAATTTCGTTTACCTCTGGTCGCGAAATCACAATAAGGTTATAGATAAACAATCCGATAATCTCAATCATCGATGCGTGTCTTTCAACTCTTTGTTTACAATTTCCGAGATAACTTACTCTTCAAATTACTAGCATTAATTAGGCCGAGTTGAGATGCGAAAGTTGTCAAATATATCGGCATCCCACTTCCCGATTGGCAATATCGTTAATCTAGTGATCTGTCTACTTTTTAGTTTGTGGCGTACAAGAAATATGCATAGATTGACATATTTGAACACACACCTATTTTGCAAAACAGCTGATCGTGTCGCCATCTTGCCGGAAAAATTAATGTTCATGTATTCCCGACCAATCAGACGCATCAATCTTATAGTACGCGATACGGTGTTGCCAATAACGGGTAATGAGCTTGGTACTCGTATATTATATACGGGTACAATTCTACAAATTCCTGTCGTTCTCTGGCGATCTTTCACGATAAACGATTCCTATTTGGGACGCCGCTACGAAAAAATGTCCGATGCTATAGAATCTTAGTGTAAAACATTCGCGTTCGCTTTTTAAACGGCTGAGTGCACCCAGTAATGCTACATAGCATAAAATTTGCCATTTATTCGCTGTCAACGCTGAGAAACCCTGGTATGTGTTCGATTATGTATAAAGGAATTATTCAACATTGAATGAGGCTTCCCCCCCCAAATCATGACCGGAATTTCTCGAAATCTTACGGTACCATGACATAATATAATTGTCATTTTCACATCTTATCGGATGAAAACCTTCACGAAACTTTGGTATCTGTTAGTTTTAATACCATTGTGATTAATTTTATCAATGGCATTTGTAAAATTAAAAAAAAATTCGATAAACTTTGCAAAAATAGACCAATGTATTTATCCTATAAGGTGTGGCCATTTTGAGAGGCACGTTGACTAACTAAAATATATTTTATTCATACAAATTTTATATGTACTTAAAGGTATTTTATTGCCCTTTCTAATGATATATAGTTTTATATATAGTAATCTGTGACTTTGCCAAAAATAGTTAATATAGTTGGCATGGTAGCACTACGCCGCTATCACTCCACTACCGCTAACAGGCTAGGTTTCTAAGCAAGTTTCTAGCTTTTGGCTGTAGGGTTTCTAGAAATTTTTTTTAAATTCTTGGTAGGGCCCAGAGGGTTAAGCCTATTTATACCTGGAAACGCCTCAGCTGCTCTCAGAGAGCATCTAGACTTCAAACCCTTCTGGTGGAGAGTTGGTGTTTCCAGGTGAGTGACCGCTGAGGACAGTGAATCGTGCATGTCAGGAGAGTGAAAGATTCAAGTCAGACCACCAATGACCGATAGGAAAATATCTATTTGCAGAACAAGAGACTATTTTTGAAAAATTATGACTGGAATAACTGGCTCGGTTATTGAGAGTCATTCCAGGGATAAAATTTTCAAAAATAGCCTTTTCTTGGTCTGCAAATAAATATTTCTCAACACCACTGCAGAAACTGGTTTTGGATGATATGAGCCTGGCTCTGCCGATCCGGTTGCTTAGTGGGGTGAACTGTTCCACTTCCTCAAGAAATCATGGGTCATTTTGACAAATGTTGGATCAAGTACATACATGGAAGATATCTATGTCCTAAAGTCCATTATGCCAATGAACCATGTGTGAAGGTAATGATTGGGTGGTGTGAATTTTAGAGCACTAAATGGTGCAAGGGCCCTGCCTCCGCAAAACCCTTCATGAGTGTTAAAGTGCTAAGTATATGATGTCATAATGAATTACATCATATGTAGGCTGACGTAGCTAAATCTGTTGAACTTTTAAGAGTCAGTTGTACGAATTGTATGTCTTTACTATTTAGTAAACATTCTGTTGAATATTTAACAACAGACCCCAGTCAAATTACTTGAAATTTAGTTTCAAAATATTCAACAGATTAGCTGTATCTATAGTTACCATGAAATTTGGAATTCATGATTCAAAGTACATACTGATCCCAACACACGGTCGCACGGGGCATAGCTAAAAGTAGCTACCATTAGAAAATCTAAATTTCTGTTTTATCCTCATGCCAATTCCAGTTTTTGCTATATTTAACCCTTTCACCGACAGGTCCTGAAAACAATGTGGCATGTTAAATGATGGTGGTAGCCTAATTTCTCAATCCGAAAGAATATTGAATTTTAGTATGATGACGTTGAATTAATTACCTACCTACCTTTAAAATCTCCTCGAGTCATTTCTTTATCTCCATGTTTTGAAAAAATTAGGATACATTTGTCTCTATCCATTCAACATGCTATCTCCTCCCAAACAGTTGGGTGTAATTCAACCAACTTTGGTATGTGGGTTATCCATCTGATTGTGGATTGGCTGACGTTTATTTTATGTAGTCAGAGATTGGGGTCTTCCAGATTTATCTAGATTTCCCATAGTCCTGCCCACACTCTCGCACATCATTTGACACCCTCTCAATAGTTTTAAATTAAGGTGTAGATCATGGCTGGCATTTTCTTTTGAAAACAGATAGAGTGATGCTAGATTAACATGTTATCATGCACTTTTATTCTTTTTAAAACGTGTATGCTAGAAGAACGTGATTATGAATGTTGAAAATTATGCCTTTTGCTGCTTCCTAATATCACTGGGCAAGTTCCATAAAACCGGTGAAACGCACCACGTGACACGCATCACAAGTGTTATTTAGTCCGACTGGCAAGGAGAAAAGAGTTGCATTTAGATATATTTATGCAATTAATTTTGTTAAAATGACACAAAGATGCATAGTACGATATCGAAACACACGTGAATAATTTATCCTTTGATTAATTTCCATCAGATTAAACTTTGGCAATGTTTGCCGAGCGATAGTATTGAGATTCCAGGGGTCTCGGTGGTAGGCATACATGTGTTAAACATACATGAATTTTCACATTCAACGCTAGAAAAATGCGTCGTACTATTGATTCTCATATAAAAAAAGAATTGTGAATCGTGTTCTAAAATCCCACTGTACATATTAGAACATATTTTCTAATATTAAACGATTTTTAGCGACAGCTCAATCGCCAATCCATCCCGCTAGCATTTAGCACTGCACGAATCGAAGGTTCGTCGTATCTTCTTCCCAGCAACAAACGGGTAAATCGAGTCCACTAAATGATTCCTTCACAGGAATGCCCGAATCGCGATAATGATTTGATAAAACCCGCATTCTTTCAGCTCATACATATTAATGAGCAATAATAAACACGAAAGAAGGAAACCCCTTTATCTGAAATAAACTTTCTCGAGGTTCTGATTTGAGTCTGATAAACGGCTGATGCATAGCTCCTACATGGGAACCTCAGTCACTGATTGGATAAAACCTGCATTACATCTGCCCACGTAACCATAGCCCATTAACACTGAAGCCGGCCAAAAACTGCTTTTGCCGTGGTCTTCATAAATATCCATTTGCAGACTAAAAGAAGACTATTTTCGAAGCTGTATCCCTGAAACGTCTGGCTCGATAACTGAGCCAGTCATTCCAGTGATAAATTTTGAAAAATAATCTGTTACTTTGCAAATGGATATTAACCCTTTAACACTCATATCAGCCAAACATGTCTTCTGCAGTCGTCTTAAGAAATTCCCATTTGCAGAATAGAAGAGTATTTTTGACTGAGCCAGTCATTCCAGTGGTAAATTTTCAAAAATACTCTTTTCTTGGTCTACAAATGGACATGTTTAATGAGAAATAAACGAAATCACGGATTTCTTTTTTCATGAGAGAGTTGATACTTACCTCCCTAATACTCTTTGATATTGCTAAATATCGGCTTTCACTCAATAAAACACTCAGATTAAAAAGGTTAGGTGCCCCTACTGGGCAGGGAGTCAGATGACAGTCACGCGGATGCCAGCCCCACCACCGCGCATGCGCCGACTAGTACTTCCTCTGACTAATTTATTGACTGACACACATGCAACATAATAAGAGCCTGAAGACTGAGCCTCAGTGGGGCGGAGAGACCGGGTCCGTATTAGGGAGGTAAGTATCAACTCTCTCGTGAAAAAAGAAATCGGTGATTTCGTTTATTTCACTTCAAACGTATACTTACCTCCCTAATACTCTTTGATATTGCCAGAATTCGTCAGTGAATTCGGCGGGAGGGAGGCGAGGTCAAAAGACCAGCTCTTCCCTATGCGCTTTTCTGCAATTAAGGCACTTAAACTTCTGAAACTGTGTGAAAACACAGTCAGGATTTGAAAGAACATCGGCTAACACAAACAGATGGATGAGAGATAACCGAATGTCATATGCACGCCCCCCCCCCACCCTTTCCTGGGAGGAAGACTCGAATGACCTCAATGTCCCATACGCTCTCTACGTACAAGTGCCATGTACTATAGGACAGAGACGAAAGGGCTCCATTTTCGTATACTCTCAATGATGAACCACATAAAAACACGTACCATTACCATATTAATAATGAAGGGTCACGTGACATTACAAAAAACCATGGACAACACACACAAGACTCACCTTGTGGAAGATTAGTGCTGTCATCATCTCCCCATTGGTGAAGACTGATACAGCCCATAAAGTAGATGTTTCCATTGATTAAATGTGAAATATATAAAAAATGAGGATCCCTCATCAAAATATGTACACCTAGATTAGCTTTTCAAAATGGATAAGGCGAGAGGATTCGAGGTGTCACGGAGATAATGGTCGGTAAAACTTGACTCACAGTGCCACTGAGCTACCGACATAATGTCATCCACAGGTACCCCCATTAAATAGGGCAGTGGAAGCCACTACACCTCGGACACTGTGAGCCTTGGCCATGTCAACTTGTTTACCTGTGGTGGATTTATGGCAAAATTTAATACACTCTACAATCCACCTGGAAATGGTGTCGTTTGACGCCCTGCCATGGGGCTCAATATATGACAACCATAACGCTGTTGGGTCCGTCCGCCAATCTTGAGTACGTTGTTTGTACCGGATTAATGCTCGGACTGGACACCATAGTTTTGAATTAGGATCAAACCTAGTCAAAGCTGGTAAAATTATCGGTTGACCCGGATATTTCAGACTGGTTTTTCGCCATGAAATTTATCCTGGGTAGAAGCCTAAGGCCTTCCCCTGTAACCACAAAACGGTCTGCCTCGGCTGACAAGACATGAATCTCACTCCTACGCCTAGCCGAGGCCGCAGCAATTAAAAATACAGTTTTAAGCGTCAACATTTTCATAGAAATTGAGCTTAGTGGTTCAAACGGCCTATCAGCTAGCACCTGAAGCACTAGTGATAAACTCCAAGACGGAATCATTGGGGGATTCCTTGGTCTTAGATTGCCCATGCCTTTGATTAAAGTATTTAATCTATTTACTTCATCACTTCCCCTATTAGCCAAGCAAGGGATAACTGTCATTAAAGCCGACTTATAGCCAGCAATAGAGTTAGGCTTAAGGCTATAGGCATCATACAGGTGACAGAGGAAATCGGCTACTACCTGAATAGATGAATCCATTGGATTAATACATCTTTTTGAGCAACATTCTGCAAATCTGTTGATTTTATAATTATATGCTCTGGAGGTTGACCCCCTCCTGGCTTTGGCCATAAACATCGCTGCTTGCTCAGAAAAGCCCTCCTTAATTCTAGATTCCTTGACAACATCCACGCAGTTAATCTGAACATTGACGGATTGTTGTGAAGGGCCTTGCCCTGGAAGATAATATTGTCCATCAGAGGCAGAGGAACCGGATTGCAGACCAGAAGGTCCAGCAGATCCGTATACCATGATCGGCTTGGCCAATTTGGGGCGATCAGAAGCACTTGGCACTCCTCCTGTCTGATGTTCTGAAGAATTTTTGGAATCCGGATTGCTGGAGGGAATGCGTATGCATACATTCCCACCCAGCCGATAGCTAACGCATCTGTTGCGAAAGCGCTTGGATCTGGAATCGGAGAGACGTACATCGTCATCTTCGCATTCTTCTTCGTTGCGAATAAATCTATGCTAGGTTTCCCAAAGTGGTCGAACAGACGATCCGCCACACATTGATTTAGTTGCCATTCCGTAGGTAAAACACTCATCCTTCGGCTCAATGAGTCTGCTAACAGATTTAACCTTCCCGGAATATGAACTGCCTTCAAGGTAATCCTGTGATCCAGGCACCAACAAAGCAGTTTCCAAGTCATCATACAGAGACTGGGCGACTTCGTTCCGCCCTGGCGGTTTATGTAAGTCACTACTGTTGAGTTGTCTGATCGAATAAGAACAATCTTGCCCTGAACTTTCTGTAAGAAATGTTCCAGGCCCAGGACTACTGCTCTTAATTCCAGTAGATTGATATGTTCCTTTGACTGTTCCAGATTCCAAACCCCTGATATTGTGGATTCTTCCAGGCAAGCTCCCCACCCCTCCATCGATGCATCTGTATACATCGTTAACTGAGGGTGAGGAGGGGTTAACATTACCCCCGCCAGGAGATTCTCTGTCTTCAACCACCATTGAAGGTGATGAATTAGAGGCTCCAACACTGACACGCTTGAGTCCAGTGAACCTGTACTGTGGGTCCATTGTGTCATGAGAAATAACTGAATCGGCCGCCTGCGTAAGGCCGCCTGAGGAATGACTGGTTCCAGAGAAACCATCAATCCCAGCATTCTCAAATAAACCCGTGCCAGGACATGACGACTGTTGCACACTGACTGTATTAGTGAGATGAGTATCTGTACCCTCTCCTGAGTAGGATAAACATATCCTATCTCCAGATCGAAGAGCATCCCCAGGTAAACAAACTTCTGGGATGGAGTCAGTTCTGATTTTTGCAAATTTATTATCCAGCCTAAATCTGTGAGAGTTTTCAAAACTATCTCCAGATTTGCTGATAAACTTTCCTGGTTGTGTGCTTTTAACAGCCAGTCGTCTATGTATGTGTGGACTGCTATGTTTCTCCTGCGGAGGTATGTTGTCATCGCAAGAACCACCCTGGTGAAGACCCGAGGAGCCGTAGAAATTCCGAAGGGTAACACCCTGAATTCCCACTGTCTGCCCTAGAATGCAAATCTCAGGAAGCGACGGAAACCCCTCGCTATTGGAATGTGGAAATAAGCATCCTTCAAATCTATTGAAGCTCTCCACATTCCCTTCTCCAACCCTGCCAACACCGATCTCACAGTTTCCATCTTGAAACTGGGTGTGTCTATGAACTTGTTCAATGGCTTGAGGTTGAGAATTGGTCTCCACCCTCCAGTGCTTTTCGTTACCAAGAACACGGTTGAATAGAAGCCCGGGCAATTTTGCGCCGGTTGAATTGCTTCCTTGTGTATGAGGGAATTTATTTCCTCCTCTATACACAACCGCTGATCTGGATCTCTTGGAATTTGAGTCCAGACCGGCACCAGAGACAGTCGTGATGGTGGACCTGTTATCCAGTCGGGATGATACCGGACTGAAAGCCATCGCAAGACTAAACGGTCCTGAGTCAACCGTTCCCACTCTTGCATGTGGTTGGCCAATCGGCCTCCCACTGGTCCACCTAGGGAGAGGTGGACATAAGAAGCACAAGAGTGGCACTGTCTCCTGGTGCAGATGCACTGGAGTAGCTCTTACTGTGGTAATCACCCTGTCAGGTACGAGTACCACGACCAGAACCTCGCGCACCACGGCCTGCACCACGGTGCGCGGGCGGCTGCCTGGCTTGCTGCGCCGGAGGAGCCTGCGCCCCCCCCCCCCCCTCGCTGCTGGCCGAAGCGCACGCGGCCATGGCCGACGCTGCGCTGGTGGCTGGCCTCTGACCAGGCCACCGCCACCTCGAGCCTGCTGGGGATAACACTCAGGGGGAGCTGCGCGAACGCGCTCTCTACGGAGCACTTCAAATTGCTCCCGTAATGCCCTCTGGTTATTGACCAGGGTAACCGTCTCCTGGAGATGCCTACATCCCTCACCTCCTAAGAGACCAGGACCTGTCATAGGCCTACGCAGCAGCCTATTATACAAATTCTGGGACGGGCACAAGTTATCAAGAGCAAACGTGCGCCTCGCCCGGACACTCCTGGTTACAGACCGGGTTAAACAGTCCAAAGCCAAGTTAATTCCTTCTTGGATGGCTCTCTGGACAGTCACCGGACTAGGCTGACGTAAAGCGGATGCCGTTACTACCCCTTGTAACAACTGTGAGACATGTGAAAGCGCTGCAATAGACGCCCTCGAACTCTCTTCCGCATCACGTAACGCGGTGTTAGCCGAACGCAACACGTTCGAACACAGTGCTCCCGTGTCAGAGCGGGAACTTGGCCGCGTATCTTCACCCAGCGCTGCACGGTCATCCATGCTTGGCTTCGGTACTACACCGCATAGCTGATATTGATCAGCTGTAATACGGTACCGCTTTGCCACTTCGCGGGGGGCCTTCGCTAAACGTCCATGTGCACTAATAGACGTCTCCACCGTAGTGAACATATCAACAATATGATCAGATAACGGCAAAGATGGCATAGCGGTAACAGTCGGTTTACCTGCCAGCCACGGGTGCTGGTCCCGTTGACTGGCCGACTGAACCACGGCAAGATCTGGTCTGACATTACTTAGCCACTGACAAGCGTCAGACCAGTCTTCCTCCGTGGCCACCTGTGAATGCTCTACAAGACGAGGGCCTTCTGAGCAATCACAGGTGTGTATGTGGCTGGAGGAACTGATACGCCTGGCAAGCCAGAGAAGGCATGCAGGCCTGAAAGAACAGGCATGCTAAACTGACTGGCTTGACCAGGAGCAGGCGCCGTGGCATTGCGTGGGGAAAATTTCGCCAAACCATGGCCCTGGCCAGCACCTGCTACACCATCGGCAAGCCGAGGTATGCAGTAAAACTGGCCATCAGATCCAGCCCGGGCTACCTTCTGCGCCGTGAACACTACTCCTGCGTGAGTAGTACCGTGGACAATGTCGCCCGTGTTCCCCGCGAGGGGTGCATGCACGTCAATGGCCACGGCGCCAGAAGGAGAACCCAGCAGATAATCCTCTTCTTCCTGGCCAGAAAGATTAGACTCCAGGTTAGCAAAGAATGCTAACCCGGACTGGCCAGGAGAGGTACCATAGGAGGAACTGGTACCTGCAGGGTGCGGATAATCCTGGCCTGATATGCAGGCAGGTTCCAGCGACACCTGACCACGAACAACCGGCGCGGCAAGCTTGCTGCCAGTGTTTTTACCGTGGATTTCACCCTCTAATAGGGCCACCTCTGAATCATGGTCGAAAACTGATAGGTCCCTAAATAGCACCGATTCAGAGGCGGGGATTATCTGCTCCGGAGCAGATGAAGAGGACAACGCAAGATTTGGACAAGGAAGCATGCCACGAAGCAATTCTGGGACCAAATCTTTAATTGTCCTCTTCATCTCTCCCATCATCTCAATACGGAAGGCCTCCATATCCATAGTGGACGAGGCCTTCCTCTTACCCTTCTTACCAGAAGCCTCTTTCTTACTCTTCCTCTCCTCCTCTGGAGCCTTCTCCCTGGTCTGTAATGAGAGAAATTAAACGAAATCTAGGATTTCTTTTTTCACGAGAGAGTTGATACTTACCTCCCTAATACTTTTGATATTGCTAAATATCGGCTTTCACTCAATAAAACACTCAGATTAAAAACAGTTAGGTGCCCCTACTGGGCAGGGAGTCAGAGGTAGTCCGGCGGATGCTCGCCCCACCACCGCGCATGCGCCGACTACTACTTCCTCTGGCTCATTTATTGGCTAACACATGCAACTACCCAGAGCCTGAAGACCGAGCCTCTGTGGGGCGGAGAGGCCGGGTCCGTATCTAGGGAGGTAAGTATCAACTCTCTCGTGAAAAAAGAAATCCTAGATTTCGTTTATTTCACATCAAGAGTATACTTACCTCCCTAATACTTTTGATATTGCCAGAATTCGAAAGTGAATCTGGCGGGATGGAGGCGAGGTCAAAAGACCAGCTCTTCCCTATACGCTTTCAAGCGTTTAAGGCACTTATGACGTCTGAAACTGTGTGAAAACACAGTCAGGATTTGATAAACCATCGGATAACACAACCGATGTCTGAGAGATGACCGATTTGTCATATGCGCTCCCCCCCCCCCCCCTTGGGAGGAAGATTAAATGACCTCAATGTCCTACACGCTCTCTTCGTACTAGTGCCAAGTACTATAGGACAGAGACGAAAAGGCTCCATTTTCGTATACTCTCTCTAAAGAACCACAACCCACATAAACCATCACCATATTAATAACACTGGGTAACGTGACAATACAACACAATGAACAACACATGAACAAGACTGACCTTGTTGTACTAGGAAACTGTCATCACGATTCCAGTAGAGAAGGATGATACAGTCCCGACAAGTGGTTGTCACCGTCGCTGAATGGCGAAGTATATAAGCAATGCGGAAGCACTCTTCACAACATAAAGCGGTTATTGTTTCAAAATCGACAAGGCGAGAGGGTTAGAGGTGTCACGGAGGTAATGGTCTGTAAAACTTGACTCACAGTGCCACTGAGCCACTGACATAATATCATCCACAGGGACCCCATTAAACAGGGCAGTGGATGTCACGACACCGCGGACACTGTGAGCCTTGGCCACGTCAACCTGTCGCCCGGTGGCGGATTTGTGACAAAATTGAATACATTCCACAATCCACCTAGAAATGGTGTCCTTAGACGCCCTACCATGGGGTTCAATATATGACAACCATAACGCTGACTGGTCGGTACGCCACTCCGAAGTACGCTGTTTGTACCGGAGCAGCGCCCGTACGGGGCACCATACTTTAGAATTAGGATCATATCTAGTTAAAGATGGCAAAAAAATAGGCTGACCTGGATATTTCAATGACTGATTCTTAGACAAGAAATTAATCCTAGGTAGAAGCTTAAGGCCTTCCCCTGTAACCACAAAACGGTCAACCTCGGCTGATAAGGCGTGAATTTCACTCCTACGCCTCGCCGAGGCCGCAGCAATTAAAAATAGTTTTAAGAGTTAACATTTTCATAGAAATGGAACTAAGTGGTTCAAAAGGCTTATCACCTAGCACCTGGAGCACCAGTGATAAACTCCAAGACGGAATCAGTGGAGGATTCCTTGGTCTTAGATTGCCCATGCCTTTAATTAATACATTTAATGTACTTACTTCATCACTCCCCCTATCAGCCAAGCAAGGAATAACAGTCATTAAAGCTGATTTATAACCAGCAATAGAGTTAGGCTTGAGGCTATAGGCATCATATAGGTGACAGAGGAAATCAGCCACTACCTGAATAGATGATTCCATTGGATCAATACATCTTTTTGAGCACCACTCTGCAAATCTGTTGATTTTATAATTATATGCTCTGGAGGTTGACCCCCTCCTGGCTTTGGCCATAAACATGGCTGCTTGCTCAGAAAAGCCCTCCTTAATTCTAGATTCCTTGACAACATCCACGCAGTCAATCGGAACATTGACGGATTGTCGTGAAGGGCCTTGCCCTGGAAGATAAGGTCGTCCATCAGAGGCAGCGGAACCGGATTGCAGACCAGAAGGTCCAGCAGATCCGTATACCACGATCGGCTTGGCCAATCCGGGGCGATCAGAAGCACTTGGCACTCCTGCTGCCTGATTTTCTGAAGCACCTTTGGAATCAGGATTGCTGGGGGGAATGCGTATGCATACATTCCCTCCCAGCTGATAGCTAACGCATCTGTTGCGAAAGCGCTTGGGTCTGGAATCGGAGAGACGTACGTCGTCATCTTCGCATTCTTCTTCGTTGCGAACAAATCTATGTTGGGTTTCCCCCAATGGTCGAACAGACGATCCGCCACACATTGATTTAGTTGCCATTCCGTGGGTAAAACACTCATCCTTCGGCTCAATGAGTCTGCTAGCAGATTTAACCTCCCCGGAATATGAACTGCCTTCAAGGTGATCCCATGATCCAGGCACCAACAAAGCAGTTTCCATGTCATCATACAGAGACTGGGCGACTTCGTTCCGCCCTGGCGGTTTATGTAAGTCACTACTGTTGAGTTGTCTGAACGAATTAGAACAATCTTGCCCTGAACTTTCTGTAAGAAATGTTCCAGGCCCAGGACTACTGCTCTTAGCTCTAGTAGATTGATATGTTCCTTGGACTGATCCAGATCCCAAAGCCCTGATACTGTGGACTCTTCCAGACAAGCTCCCCACCCCTCCATCGATGCATCTGTATACACAGTCACCTGAGGGTGGGGAGGGGTTAGCAAAACCCCCGGCAAGAGATTCTCTGTATTCAACCACCATTGCAGGTGGTGAATCAGAGGCGCCAACACTGACACGTTCGAGTCCAGCGAACCTGAACTCTGGGTCCACTGTGTCATGAGAAACAACTGGATCGGGCGCCTGCGCAAGGCGGCCTGCGGAATGACTGGCTCCAAAGAAACCATCAAGCCCAGCATTCTCAAGTAAACCCGCGCCAGGACATGACGACTGTCGCACACCGACTGTATTACCGAGATGAGTATTTGAACCCTCTCCTGAGTGGGGTAGACATACCCCGTCTCCAGATCGAAGAACATGCCCAGGTAAACAAACTTCTGGGATGGAGTTAGCTCTGATTTCGGGAAATTGATCATCCAGCCCAAGTCCGAGAGAGTTTTCAAAACAATCTCCAGATTGGCTGACAACGATTCCCGGGTGTGTGCTTTCAACAGCCAGTCGTCTATGTACGTGTGGACTGCTATGCTTCTCCTGCGGAGGTATGCAGTGATCGCGAGAACCACACGGGTGAAGACCCGAGGAGCCGTGGAAATCCCGAAGGGTAACACCCTGAATTCCCACCGCCGGCCCTGAAATGCGAATCTCAGGAAGCGACGGAAACTCCTCTCTATGGGAATGTGGAAATACGCATCCTTCAAATCTATGGAAGCGGTCCACATTCCTCGCTCCAACCCCGCCAATACCGAGCGCACAGTCTCCATCTTGAAACTGGGCGTCTCTAAGAACTTGTTCAAAGGCTTGAGGTTGAGAATCGGCCTCCACCCTCCGGTGTTTTTCTTCACTAAGAAGAGGGTTGAATAGAAGCCCGGGCACCTCTGTGCCGGCTGAATGGCTTCTTTTAGTATGAGGGAATTTATTTCCTCCTCTATACACAACCTCTGATCCGGATCCCGTGGAATAGGAGTCCAGATCGGCGCGAGAGACAGTCGCGATGGCGGGCCTGTCACCCAGTCGGGACGATACCCGACGGAAAGCCATCGCAAGACTAAACGGTCCTGAGTCAACCGCTTCCACTCTGGCAAGTGGCCGGCCAAACGGCCGCCCACCGGTCCACCTAGGGATAGAGGTGGACATAAGGAGTGCCAGAGTGGCACTGTCCTCTCGGCGTGAAACACCGGAGTGGTTCCCACCGCGGTAACCAGGCCATCAGGCCCGATTGCCGCGACCAGATCCCCGCGCGCCCCGTCCAGCGCCGCGCGCACCACGGTGCGCGGGCGGCTGTCTGGCTGGGTGCGGCTGGGGAGCCTGCGCCCCCTCGCTGCTGGCCGAATCGCACGTGGCCTAGGCCTACGTTGCGACGGTGGCTGGCCTCTGACCTGGCCAGCACCACCTCGAGCCTGCAGAGGACGATACGCAGGGGGTGCCGGAGCACCTCAAATTGTTCACGCAGCGCCCTCTGGTTGTTAACCAGAGTGACCGTCTCCTGGAGGTGCCTGCATCCCTCACCTCCAAAGAGACCAGGACCTGTCATAGGCGTCCGCAGCAGCCTATTATACAGGTCCTGGGACGGGCACAGATTGTCAAGCGCAAACGTGCGCCTCGCCCGGACACTTCTGGTCACCGCCCGCGTCAAACAGTCCAAAGCCAGGTTGATACCATCCTGGATGGCTCTCTGGACTGTTACCGGTATTCCAGGGGCACGATGCGGCAACGCTTCGCCACCTCGCGAGGGGCCTTCGCGAGACGTCCATTAACCTTAATGGACGCCTCCGCCGCTTCGAACATGTCCACGACATGCTCAGCCAGCGGCAGAGATGGGATAGCGGTAGCCGCCGGCCTACCAGCTAACCACGGCCTATGGTCACGCTGGCTAGCCGGCAGCTCCACGGGTAGATCGGGCCGAACACTTACCAGCCACTGGCAAGCGTCCGACCAATCCTCCTCTGTGGCTAACTGCGAGCGCTCTACTAGACGAGGGCCTTCGTCTTCCTCCAGAGCACTCGCAGTTGACGTCGACGGCGGATAAGCTGTTACCCCTGGCAAGCCCGGAAAAGCATGCGGGCCCGAGAGAGCAGGCATGCTAAACTCCGCGGCTTGACCAGGAGCAGGCGCCGTGGCAGAGCGTGGGGTAAACACCGCCCTACCGCGGCCCTGACCAGCACCAGCGACACCATCGGCAAGCCGAGGTATGCGGTATCCGTGGTCAACAGCACCGCCCGGGGACACCTTCTGGACCGTGAAATCCACTCCTGCGAGAGTAGAACCACGGAACACGTCGTCTGTATTCCCCGCGAGGGGTGCACAGACGTCGTATTCCATGGTCACGTCCTCAGAAGGCGACCCTAGCAGGAGATCCTCTTCCTCCTGGCCAGAAAGATTAGACTCCGGGTCAGCAAAGAGAGCTAACCCGGACTGGCCAGGAAAGGTGCCATAGGAGGCTTTGACACCCGCGGCGCGCGGATACCCAGGGTCTGATGAGCAGACCGCGGGTCCCAGCAACAACCGTTGTCCACGGCCCCTCGGCGCGGCGCCATGCCTGCTGCCAGGGTCTTGGACTGCCCCCAACAAAGGGGCCACCTCTGAATCCACAAACGGACCGGACCTAAAGAGACCGGATTCAGAGGCGGGGATCACCTGCTCGTAAGCAGATGCCGAGGACAACAAAGGAGCTGGCCCAGGGAGCATGCTGCGAAGCAACTCTGGGACCAAATCCTTTATTGTCCTCTGCATCTCTTGCAACATTTCGGACCTGAAGGCCTCCATATCCACCGCGGATGAGGCCTTCTTCTTACCCTTCTTACTACCCTCCTTCTTCTTCTTCCTCTCTTCCTCCATCACCTTCTCCCTTGCCTGCAATGAGAGAAAATCAGACATTAGATCTCCCCCCCACTGCTTACATACATCGCACTTCAGCAACGGTCCACAGGGACTGCAGCTGAAGCACAAGTGCGGCACGAATCTATTCTTCAGAAACCTCCCGCAGGACGGGCAACCAGGTCTCTGAAACAGGACAAGGACAAGGACAATGAGCAAGATAGTTAAGGTTAGCGAACTCAAAACCAACTAAAAAGAGAGGGACAGGATCCTCAAGATCGCAAGTCAAGAAGAACCAGCCGTGGACAAACCGTTAAATGTTAATAAAGGCCAAGGCCGATTATGACGTCATCAATCCCGTGACCAAAATAATCGATCCGCAACAAGCACCAAGTGCAAGAACGAATTGTATAAGTAACCGGAACATTTCCGTTGAATTGGCATTTCTAGTACACAACAATCAGATATACAGAGATAACTCCTTCCAATTCTAGCATTGGCAAAAAAGGAAATTATCTCCCCTTTTGTTTATCAATAATTAGATACCTGACACTTGTACAGACAAACCATCCAACGTGATGAACCGGAGAACTCCACCATAGTACGCCTCTACATTCTCTCCACCGAAGGGGAAGGAATTGGATCAAGAGGGCAAAGTGAGAAGACCTTTATAACAGGCCTCCAACTCACTGAACATAGATTTTTTGGTTAGATAACCTAACAGTATTAGTAGGAAATGGAACCGTGGTGGAGAGAAAACATATCCTCTTGTGCCGAGAAGTCCATCAAAGCTTCTACGTGATACCTGTGGACAAAAACACAAAGAGAAATGAGACTTATGAAGCACCATGTTGTAAAAAACAAACATAAACAGGCGCTAATCACGGTAAGCGCGAGTCCCGGAAACACATTAAACCGGGACAAAACACGCTAGCATATCAAAGAAGTCACCTGATAAAGAGATCCAGCTCCTTCCAAAGGTGAGTCCTCTCTTTCCGACATGCCACGAACGTACAACAATCGTCAAATCAGTGAAAAACAAGGTAAACGCGCAGAAAATGTATAGTAGCACAAAACCGCATGTAACCATTAGCCAATAAATGAGCAAAGAGGAAGTAGTAGTCGGCGCATGCGCGGTGGTGGGGCGAGCATCCGCCGGACTACCTCTGACTCCCTGCCCAGTAGGGGCACCTAACTGTTTTTAATCTGAGTGTTTTATTGAGTGAAAGCCGATATTTAGCAATATCAAAAGTATTAGGGAGGTAAGTATACTCTTGATGTGAAATCAGACATTAGCTTCACACACCCCCCCCCCCCATCTTTTACAGATCTCACATTTAAGCAATGGCCCACATGGGCTGCACTGGGAGCATAAATGGGGGAAGAACTTGTCAAGGATAAATCTTCCACATGAAGGACAACCAGGCCTCTGAAACACAGAAGAGGACGAAGACAATGAGTATTACAGATATTGAATTAGAACACAACACAAAATAAACAAGGAGGAAGGGGCCATAAGACCCAAGCTAATAATGATAATAAATCAGCGTTGGACAAAACTTATAACTGATAGTAAGGCGCAAGGCTGATTATGACGTCATAACTTCAAAAATAAGAAGTTAAATCGATCCGAAACAAAACCTCCAGGTGTAAGGACGAATTGTAATCATATCCAGAACATTCTAACTAGACCGGATAGTTTATACAGACTATACAAACATCAGATAAACAATGACAAATGGCAGTAAGATTTTATAAATATTGTCAAATATAATTGAAATGCCTCATATCATAACTAGAGTATCTGAGTCTTTAGCATAGACAAACCATCTGATCTGATGAACCGGACGCTCCACCAACCTTATGACCTCTTAACTCTCTCCACGTTAGGGGGAAGGAAGTGGATCAAGAGGGCAAAGTGAGAAGACCTTCATCCGAGGCCTCCAACTCACTGGGAAAAGATTTTTGGTTAGATAACCGTACAATTTTAGTAGGAAATGGAACCTTGGTGGAGAGAATAACAAACTCTCTGACGATGTGATGTCCTAACACGCCTAGGTAGATACCTGTGGACATAAACACAAAGAGAGATTAGTATTTCATAGTGCCATTTCGAAATAAACTAGTTATTTTAGGCGCTTATCATGATAAACGAGAGTCCCGGAAACACATTACACCGGGAGAAACTCGCTAAATTATAATAGAAGTCACCTGATGGCTAGGTCCTGGGCGCTCCTTTGGAGTAGTAACACGTTCTGCCATATTAATCCAGGAGAAATAGAACTTCTACACAGCCAAAACTTTCAGAAATTAAGGAAAAGCCTATGAGCATAGAAAACATGAGTTGTCTCTTAGCCAATAAATTAGCAAAGAGGAAGTACTAGTCGGCGCATGCGCGGTGGTGGGGCTGGCATCCGCCTGACTGTCATCTGACTGCCTGCCCAGTAGGGGCACCTAACTTTTTTAATCTGAGTGTTTTATTGAGTGAAAGCCGATATTTAGCAATATCAAAGAGTATTAGGGAGGTAAGTATATTCTTGAAGTGAAAATTGAAATTTCTTGAACAAATTCAAGGGCTAAAGGGTTACTTAAACAAAAATTTGCCTGAACAGATTTGATGGTTAAGCCTAAAAGATTACTGAGTAAATGAGATCTTGTGTGACGGGAATGCATAGTCTGTCTGCGGTCACCATTGCTGATGAGGCACAGACAGACCATTAGATTGGGATGAGCGCTATAGCTACCGTGCAGCTAAACTAAAAAAAATTTCTTTGATGGCATATAATATGGCTATGAAAATATGATGCATCAATTACACAGCGTATACTTTATCAACTGAATATAGCTACTGTAAGATAAATATTACATTACGTTCACAAATCTGTAAATCCTATACATACCTGGATTACCAATGTATCGGAGCTCCGCTTGTTGAGACTTGATCTCCCCTGCTGTATTGCGAGCGATACATTCATAGATTCCCTTGTCAACTTCACGTGTCTCCTGGATCATTAATGTACCATCATCCAAGATGCTGATGCGATTGTCGCTAGCATCAACCTCATCACTGCCAATGAAAGATATCTATTTTCATAACTCTTAGCTCTCTGATGTCAAAATTTTAAATTTTCAAATTAAACTAAAAGATGAACTCCTGTTCATTCTTAAACAAATTTGGTGGAAGACGGTGCTGTCATAGACAGCAACATCATCCACCAAAATTGTTTTAAAAATGTACACCAGTTTCTTTGCTACTGGCACAGTATGGAAAGATGGAATCTTGACATCAGAGTGGCAAAGGTTAATGGATGCGTTCACTTTTAGCTATGTCACGCCCATCTCTAACTAAGCTCTGACCACACTTTGTGCATGTTGGGATCGATCTATATACTTCTGAGCACTGAATACCCAGAATCCCAATTTCATGGTATATGCAGCAACCGCACACAGTCAAATTAGTTTCAAAATATACATCATGTTTATGAAATAGTAGAGACATACAGTTCATACAGCATGTGATTATCTCAAAGACAACCTTCCAACCAAGTTTGTTGATGATCCTTCCAGCAGTTATTGTGGCAGCCAAAGACAGACAGACAGACAGACAGACAGACCAATTACAATACTTTCACGACACTTTGTATCATGTCTCAATCAATTTTCTCCGAGAAAACTGTGACAAATGCTATCATTCCATTGACAGGGGAGATCTAATTCAACCTCACTCGTTATGCAACCAGGTTATGTCTGGGTCAGGAGCTCCCTCCGATTGACACGAGAAATAAGCTGTGTTTCCAAATGGCACATCAACATCTCTTGGTTCCAGTGAAAAATGTGGCAACTCTGTGTAATAAATATATCAGAATAAAGACTTGTGTATGAAAGCTAGATGTTGTAAATAAAGTCACCTGACTAGAAAATTTATGACATGCTATATTCAGCTAAAGTGGGGTCAAAAGATTATTACGTTGCATACAAAAGAAATTTCCAAGGTAATAGCATAGAATATGTTGTAAACTGTAATCTGACAACAAGGTACAAGTATTGTAGTCAAAGGACCAAATGGTCAAGAGCTGCTGATGAATATGTTCTGTGTTAAATAATATTTTGATTCATGTCCAAAACAGTCAGCCAGTCATTTTAACTATCTGGTTGCTACAAGCCAGCAGACAATAATTTCAATGATCAAAAACTCCTGACTTGCTGAATATTTTGAAAACAATTTGACTAAAAGTTGTTGGTGGCTTAGCAGCTTAGAAATTTTCTATTTTCAGACCAAGAGCTTATTTTAGAAAATTTCTCACCAGATTGACTGGCGTGGTTACAAAGCCAGTAATTCCAGTGATAATTTTCAAGACGGCAAATCAATAAAACGACCAGACGTATATATACTGGTCTGGCGTTTTGTTAGCTTACTAAAATACTTACCACTCAATTCACTGTTTGCTAAAAGTCACCTGACTTAGATATCTCAGAAAATTTTAACCTATTCATTCCCATGGTGTAGGTTCCCTTGAAACAAGTTTAGCAGAGATACATCCCTCCATTGGGTAGTCTTGATAGTATCTCTTTAACTCTAAAGCAGTCATTGCTCTAGGGAACCGGTTCCTCTATTCCTATAGAGAACATATAAACGAGTCTGTGAGCATGCGCACTTATGCTACTATGCATGCGACCGAGTCCAAGCCGTCATTAATTAATTCCACAAATTTTTAATGATTTGCAATTTAACGATGCGGGGTGGCTGAGGTGGGCCCCAGTGAATTGAGTGGTAAGTATTTTAGTAAGCTAACAAAACGCCAGACCAGTATATATACGTCTGGTCGTTTTGTAACACAACAAAAATACTAAGCCACTCAATTCACTGTTTGCTAAAACACAGAATTGGTCAGAGCCCAAATACTAGGTGGGTTGGTAAATTGCAAATCAGGAATGAAAGGTTAATCACCAAAAATACTAAAACCAACTAAATCGCTGAAGTGCTGAAATAGCACGAACAAACAAATGTTCGAAATAAAATACAATAATATAATGATAATTATAAAATCTCAGCAAAGAGAATTTAAAAGCAGCCGTGAGATGGTGAAGAAGACGGCTGACTAAAGAATCTAGGCAATTGAGCCTAGGTTTGAGTGGCGAAACGAGAAATGTCAGATTGTGAATTGAATCTGATCTTTCAGATAAAATTAATGTAGAATCTGACATTTATACTGCAACTTACATAATGTCGTCCACTGATAGATCTGCATAGAATGCGAAGGAGAAGGCCATACCACGAACATCGTGCGCCTTAACACAAACTGAGTGTCTCCTGGAGATACATTCTAGTGTCAATTAATGGTGTCTGTAATCCAGTTGATGATATGCGCGCTTACTAAACAAATTCGCATAAGTAATCTGAACGGTAGATCTGCATAGAATGCGAAGGAGAAGGCCATACCACGAACATCGTGTGCCTTAACACTTACTGAGTGTCTCCTGGAGGTACATTCTAGTGTCGATTAATGGTGTCTGTAATCCAGTTGATGAGATGCGCGCTTACTAAACAAATTTGCATAAGTAACCTGAACGGTGTTTCAAAAAGATATTTTAAATTGGGCATAGTTTTCGGAAAGGATTGAAAACAATTAATTAGGTTTTATATATATATATAAGATCTCTTCAAGGGCAAAGAATGAGGCCAGCTCTCCTACCACCTAGAAAAGATCATTCCCAAAAAGAATATGAATATCAAAATGCCATCTAACAAACGCGGCCGCGAATGATTTCAGAGTTATACAATTAAACAGATGGACCCAAGAATGAATTAATAGAGGAATTTATTATAGGTATTTGCCTTTGTGCTATACCCTAAAAACACCGGTACCATGGATAAATGATGTAAATACTTAATAACTCTCAAACCGGCTTCTAGAAAACAAAGAAGGATAGATGCTAGTGAAAACGATAACACCACCCCAGCATACAGGGATTTAAATCATCAAAAAATATGCCATGAATCTATGACTTGATGATGGGATGCAGAATCGGGCGAGATAATGTGCTGTTCTACAACCATTTGAAAACCTTAAATATACTCTGGTAAATTCTCCTGTAACAGATAGTTTGAATTGATTAAGAATACTCTGAAAAACAGGTCTCTTGGAAAATACCATATATACATATTGAAGATTTGTGGAATGATGAACTGAAAGCTGCTGTTAAACGAGATAGAAAATCAGCAAAATTGGTAAGACGCTTTGGATTTCCACAAAGAGGACTACGAGATCCACTGAATAACTCTCATTGGGCCAAGCAGGAGTGATTAAAGGGATAATACATTCTGCTGACAAAAGTTCTTAAAGACAATTGTACTAGAAACCGCTGACAAAAGTTTTAAAATACAATTGGCACTAGAAAGTTAAATTGAAGATAATTTTAAAAAATGTGAAGTCTATGACTGGGCCAGAGCATCTACCGCCAGAGCCTAGCCTGGAGGAAGAATATGAACATCAAATCTGGACACTATACTGAGTAGAAACTTAATGGGATGTAATAAATGAGCTACAAGGAAAATCATTCTACCTGGAATGTGAGCTGCTGAAAGTTTTGCTGACATCTCCACCGCAGGAGGAAGACCAAGACTCCAGACAAAATATGATAACCTCAACTGCCCTGCTTGTTGATGAAGGTCACTACTATAGAAATGACTGCATGAGCAGATAGGTGCTTGTGAAAGAGACAATATCTCTTCATTCTCCAATATTCCTGAGTATTGAAGAGGAATACTAGAGTATTAGTTCCTGTTCTAGTTCCTGAAAAGGAAGAGAGTAGTAAGACTACTTTATCTGATTCCATAGACACAAGAACGAGATCCCCTCCCCCAAACACGTAAGAACAAGACATCAAACTGGACCTGCAGATGGATTAACTGGTGAATTGGTACCGATGACACCCAACGAATGAAAATGCAGTGTATGCAGTCGTGGTGAGGGACAAAATTCTGAATTACCAGACTTGACCTTCGTACACAAAACTGACTCCATTCGGCCCAAATTTTAACACAATTAAGCAACCTTCCAAGCCAGAGGAATCCCAGAC
Organism: Chaetoderma sp. LZ-2023a; assembly: GCA_034401795.1. Classification (NCBI taxonomy): domain Eukaryota; kingdom Metazoa; phylum Mollusca; class Caudofoveata; order Chaetodermatida; family Chaetodermatidae; genus Chaetoderma; species Chaetoderma sp. LZ-2023a. Next base: position 91,607,833 of record CM067369.1, read on the forward strand.
TGGCTATGATGTAATTAAAAGAACCCAGATCCAGTTAGGACAAATTCTGTATATATAGAAATATCAGAAAACACTGTCCCTTATCCTTGACTAGACCAGTGATGACTAGGCAAAATGACTCCATGTCCATATTATTCCTTTCATCGATGAACTCCATTTCTGAGACAACATAGTAGGAAAAGAGTTGAATATAAAACGATTGACTCAGTAATTTTTGTCTCAAACAGTATCAAAGCAGCCATGGGTTCCAGACAAAATAATTCCAAAATATACAACAGAATTAGTATTAAATCATGAAGTGTAAATTTTTTGGAAGTTGTCAGAAAAGGATAAATATATGAGTTGAAGATAAGAGCCGAGACCCTATAAAAGATGATCTGCCAGCACCTCATAATCCTTAAAGTCTGGATTCTGCCATTCCTCCACTGTATCCTACTTGAAAAGAGCAGAAAATTATTGATCAGGAACAGAAGCAGGACTAATGTCAAAGGAGACCAACATGGTTTGATAGAAAAAAGGGGGATTCAATGACTACATTGATTGTACCTTATATGTAGGAAATCTGCTACCTAAGACATGCATGAGGCTAGCTATACCCATCCCACCCCTGATAGAGTAGAGATTATATAGAAGCGCTTAAGCATGACAGCTAGGACCAGAATAAACCTGCAGAATCTTATTTTACAAATCTAATTTTAAAACCAAGCTAGTATGATATGAGCCCAATTGTTAATATCTTTATCAGATGATTAAACAGGAAAGAAGTCCATCAAACCTGTGACCAGATCAATGATGGATAAGGACAAAGGACTGAAACTACACAGAAGGGTGAAAGGGAAAAACCATATTCCACAATCCATGCAAAGGCAATAATCCAATCATCTTGGTTAGGCCCCCTTGAGGAATTTGTTTAATAATGCCTGGGAAATTTAGAATTTAGAAGAATAAAAAATAGGCTTGAATAGATAAGGCTGAGAAGACCTCTCCATATGACAATAATAGAAATAGATATATCCCTAGACAAATAAAAAGATCAAAATTTCTACTGAACTCGAGAAAGGAGCGGTGTAAATCTTGATAAGACAAAAAAGATTTTGTTATTGTGACAAGCTTACATTCATTCACCCATAGATATGCTTCATCATGGCGAGGGATCCTACTGACAGAAAAGAAAGACTGAAAAACTATGTTAAAAATAAATCAGGCCAGATATGATACTAAAAGATAGCAAACCCCTATTCACAATTAAAATAATAAAGTCTGACGCACTTATTTGCAGATTGATATTAGTCGAAAGATGGAGGCTGATAGTTAGAGTGTAATACATGAGAAGATTCAGGAGCAAAACGAAATCTAGTGAAATCAAAACGACAAAAGCACTGCTAGGATCATAAGAAAAAATTAAATTATTCCTAGAAGATAAATGCGAAGAGTTGGGTGTACACAAGGTTTCGAAGGATGAGGATAATTGGATGGTTCAGCCATTGCACTAAGAGCAACTAATAAAGAATTAAAGAATCCAAAATAAGAGCCCCTGAAATAGGGCATTTAAACTGTCAAGTGATTTAGAAACAAACAATACCAGCAAAACACCAGAAGTGATTTGATTTGGCATACCTAAACCAGAAGTTTAATTATAATCAGTTGCTATGCCATAAAAATTGAGTTATAATCTAGGTAATAATACTGAGCACAGGACAATTAGGCCTCATGGTCATCTCTTCTTCATTTATCTCCATGCCTGTGCCGTCACTTCTAGTCATGGGTTGCGTGTACGGTGTAGTCATACATTGGCTTGACTATGCCAAAGCCTACCTAAACCATTTTCGAATGTTTTAAGAGATGGTGTGGAAACAACATGTTCAGACCAACATTTCACAGTTTACACACCCCTTAGAGAGAAAATTTTTCTAACTAGGTTAGTTCTCCCCCTCTTCTAGACTTTCAGATGATTTCCACGAGTAATAGTCCATTTGCAAGCAGAATGTTATATTTGACTATAACAATTAATCGATTGAGAGCCGATAGAATGATCCCTCATAGCCTGGGTACGTGCTCTATATATCCAATTTCACCCAAGTTAAGTACCCACAGAAAGAATTTACAAAATGATGAGAGATTAGATTATACATTAAGTAGGGAAAAAACCCATCTTAGGGCTAATAAAAGTGGCTGATAGTCAAGAACTTTCCTGATCCAAAGGCTATGCTTGCTACTAAAACACTGAGATCAACACACATCTCTGATATAGTAAAACTTGGTCATCAAAGTTTGTAGCGTTTACTATCAAAATATCAACCATTTAACTCTCGAAGTTATTAGTCATAAGTTGCAACTGAAATAAGTTGAATCTGAATGAGTACCAGCAAATATGGGAGTGGCGTATTTACTTAAAAATCCATAAATAGGTCGCACATTTATGCTCAATTTACATGTTCTAAAAAATTTGCGCGCACTATATACAAGGATAAAACTTATTTTCCTCTGAATTTTTAAACATCTTAACGTCTGAAGATACCACGAAAAAACCCTTCACAAATCTTGTCACCTCGCGGCTATGCTTAATGTATACCTGAAAACATCATTAGCAGAAGTGAAATTATTAAATTGAGCAGCCTAAATATTGCGTATCCTTTAATAAAGATTGTTTTTTCCATCAAAATTAATCCTAACCTGACATAAATGTCGTCTTTATAATATATAAATCAGAATCACGTGATAATCACATGATATATAAATCACGTGATATTATCTGACCCGATTAGGTTAAAGCAAATTTTAATGAAGTAGGTTAAGCGAGTACTCGGATATAGATATCCTGGAATCGGAAATTCGGCAATGAGATCTACGCTTCTCGTCAGCGCCTCCAAACGGAGATTTACTTTGCCACTGTCCGGCTCGCTAACAATAGACGCTGGCTACCCAGTTTAATTATCGGCCGTTCATGCAATTTTTCTAGAACATCGCATTACGTTTTAGATCATTTTAGGTTCACTTACAATATAACCAGTAATATATATATAATAAGTTTTAACGCTAGATTTAGAAATCAAGTGAACGCAAGTTTCTCCCTAGATTTACAAATCAAGTGAACCTGATAATCTGGCACAGGCTTAATAGCCTCTAACAAAAGCGGGTTATGTGATTACGAGGATTCAATTCAGTATCGTAATTTTGAACATCCGGGCATTCCGAGATCGTCCGACATTTGCCAATTTACGACACACTAAAGAGGATATCCCATAGCAACGCAATGTTTACATTTTTCATGAAACTACGGCCATAAAAAATACTTGCGTCGACTAACCCCGCCAGGTATTAGAAAACATAAAATCTCGAGTAATTTTTATAAGATATTAAATAAAAGGTAAAAAGGTTTCATGGCCCATTGCTAGTAATGTTAAATTAGCCTGCAAAAACGCCGCCAATTGAAAGCGAACACCGAATCGCGAATTAATACGATGGTCTCGTCTTTATTGTAATACGACTGACATGACTGACTGATCATCATGAAGTAATTGCGAGTTTCATGTTAGTTGGTTAGTAACGGTCCTTAGAAGGACCACTCGCTTTTCTTCAGGGGATGATCGTGGTGTATCCTTGTGGTGTTCATCCGGTCCACCACGCCTGTTTGCACCACTGTCACATTCTTAATAGATCCAATAACTTCCCAACCGGTATATTACATAGTTATGTAGGATACCTTATGTAGGATTCGATCCAAACCGGTATGTAGTATACCTTATGTAGGAAAGAATGACGCTCGGAAATACGTACCTAGTCAAAACTCTTAATTGATCCGCTAACTTCCCAACCGGTATGTTACATATGTTATGTAGGATACCTTTCGTAGGAGATGTTCCAAACCGGTATATAGTATACCTTTCGTAGGAACGGAGCCTCGTGGCTAAAATAGGATCAGAGTTATTGACTTCACCTGGCTTGTAATGTGAAGCTGGCGCCATTTTCTTTCAACTTGGTCACAACGAACTTTCTGCTCATATTCACGTAAATTATAACCATTTTACACAAGTACTATGACTTATTCAACAAAGACCACTTGTACTGTGGTATTCATGAAAAGCAAATGTGGATGTAGCTCCACAAGATTATGGAATGAATAGGATTTGTTGAGATAAAAGTTAGGTGTTTCCCGTAATACAGAAAATTAATTAATGAAGGCTTGGACTCGGTCGCATGCATAGTAGCATAAGTGCGCATGCTCACAGACTCGTTTATATGTTCTCTATAGGAATAGAGGAACCGGTTCCCTAGAGCAATGACTGCTTTAGAGTTAAAGAGATACTATCAAGACTACCCAATGGAGGGATGTATCTCTGCTAAACTTGTTTCAAGGGAACCTACACCATGGGAATGAATAGGTTAAAATTTTCTGAGATATCTAAGTCAGGTGACTTTTAGCAAACAGTGAATTGAGTGGCTTAGTATTTTTGTTGTGTTACAAAACTGATGGATGCTCCATGAAATGTATTTAAGATCAAATATCTTGCAATAAAAATGCTTGAAACTACATTCCAGTACTTTGCAAGGCCAGACAAAAAGTATATCACGCTTACCTACCTCTGCTCCATGACATACTTTCATAATATAATGCATCTATACACCAACTTTAAGTCCAGTATACCTAACTCTTGAAACTACAGCTTAGAAAAATGATTTCAGTTCAGTAAACCGTGAAAGGTAGGTCACTGTGACCTATAAACTTCATATGCTACAAATCTACAGTATAATGCATCCATACATCAAGTTTCGCTCCAATTTACCAAAAACTCTCGAAACTATATGTACATGTACACCATGGACAACAATTTTCCGTGACTCTGATATTCAGTGAAACATGAAAAGTAGGTCACGCTGACCTACTTTTCACAGACAACACACCATTCGTATATAATGCATCTATATGCACCAGGTTTAGCACAAGCAAATGTCAACTGCGTTCTTCAGGGCCAAAACGCAACAAGTTTATGAGTAGATTTTTCTGATGATCCCTTCAAATTTATAGTTAGGCGATTATCTGGAAACACAATTTCTATATCTAGGATCTTGACAACTTTGAGCTTTTGACCCAATAATCAATCCGTTTCTTTGCATCCTCATGATCAGCATGCATGCCAAATTTGAAGGAGTTGATTGAGCATCGTTTTAATCATTTAACGCTGAAAATTTGTCATGAGAATTAATATTGTTTTTTAGGTAATGTCATTTTGGAGATCAAAAGAGGACTATTTTTAAAGATTTGTAAACTTTCAAAAATCCTCTCTTAAGCCACAAATAGGCATTCCTCAAGACCAATGCATGAGTCGCTTTTGGCTCATACGACCATTAAACTTTGATGTTAAAATTTAAAATTTTCAAATTAAATTAAAAGATGAACTGGTGTTCATTTTTCAACAAATTTGGTGGAAGATGTTGCTGTCATAGACAGCAACATCATCCACAAAATTTGCTGAAAAACTTACACCCTGAGTTTCTCTGTTATTGGCACCGTAAATGATAGAATATTGACATCAGAGTAGTAAGTGTTAAAGGGTTAAACCATTAACACTCATATAGACCACAAACAGCTTCAGCACTGGTCTTGAAAAATGTCCATTTGCAGACCAAGAGAAGACTATTTTTGAAAACTTACCACTGGAATGACTGGTTCGATAACAGAGCCAGTCATTTCAGTGGTAAATTTCCAAAAACAGTCTTCTCTTGGTCTGCAAATGGACATTTTCTATGAGAAAATTGAAATTTTCTTGAACAAATTCAAGGGTTAAAGTCTCAATGGGGTAACCTGAAATGGCATTTCCTATGGCATATCTGCTGTGTATACAACACATGTGTTCAATCTGATTACTCTAATCTTATTGCATATAGAAAGGCGCTGAAAGCAATCAAGGCTGCTCTGTTTATATACTACATTAGGTTGTTTAGACAGTGATGCTGCTCCTCATGTATATTGGTATATATGCAATAGAGATGCTGCTAATGATACGACTCCAGCTGACTGCTGAGCAACTCAAAGATTATTTACCTATCAGGAGCCAGTATACAGTAAAACCTGTCTTAAGTTACAGCTCAGAGATAACTTAACATGTTTCCAAAACAGCACTAGAATATGCAGTCGATAGCATGCTATGGCAAGTTCCCAAGCTTTTGCATATTAGCTTTGTTATTTCCCACCCCATGCCAACCACAGGGGCGGAGCCTAATGTAAACATTGTCTCACAATCTGCAATCATATGGGTAAACTAACATACCGAATTTGGTTGAATTCCACCAACTTTGACTGTCTAGACAACAACCCCACCACCCCACCCCACATTCCCACCTTGGGCGCGAACCCTAACAAAAATGTCTTTGATGTCTAACTCTTGTTCAAAATTGTACTAAGATGTTTCTGTTTTTGTAGTGAAAACATTTTAACTTATTTATGAGCTGTATGGTAAGTGATCAACTAATGGAGTACGAACAACAGAAAAGACAGGTGGTCTCTTAATACAGGTGGATTACAAACATATATATCGTTCGAAGCCAAAAGCTACTGATTCTTTAACCATGTTTGACGGTTAAAATCCTCAAATTTGTTCAAGAAAATCTTAATTTTTGTCACAAAAAAATTTTCATTTGCAGACAGACATTTTCAAAAATTTACTAATGGAATGACTGGCGTGATCATCGAGCCAGGCATTTGAGTCATAAATTAAAAAAAATAGTCTTCTCTTAGTCTGCAAGTGGACATTTTTCAAGACCACCACAGACTCAAGACCACTGCAGAAGCCATTTTTGGCCATCTTGAGTGGCAATGGAGAAAGATGGACAGTATTTATGTAACCCATTTTTTATTCAATATATACACCTGTGCAAAAGTTAAGCACCACCCTATTTTTACGCACATGCGAGGGTATATTCATGTGCTATGAAGAAAGCAATAGCATAAACATTTATGTACCCATCCATCTTAGTGCAAGAGGTAATAATGCAACTAGAGGAATGCTGATTATGATGGTGGGGAAACACTGTATGTTTTTGTTTGAACTTGAAAACGAGGCCTGAATATGGTTACGTTGACACAACTGACAACTATTGCCCTACAGTTGACACACGTGGCTAGATTGTCATTAATGGTGTCTGAAAACGAAGTTTAACATCTGTGCACGAGTTTGAGACTGTCATTATTAATACGGGGTATATCCACCTTGTGCCTGGATGACGGCCTGGACACGACGTCTCATGCTGGTAACCAACCGACTGATACGCCATTGTGGTATTCGTTGCCATTCAAGATGGAGTGCGTCTGTTAATTCCTGTAGGTTCTGCACAGGAGGATCCCTCCTTCTCACCATGTTTCCCAGAATGTCCCAGATATGCTCAATAGGGTTCATGTCAGGGCTCCTTGCTGGCCATGGTAGGGTTTCGATGGCATTCTGGCGGAGGTATTCATGCACAGCTCTAGCACGATGTGGTCGGGCGTTGTCATCCATGAATATAGGGTGGGTTCCAGGTGCATGATTTACAAAATGAGGGACCACAACTCTATCCAGTATGGAATCTTGATATCTTTGTCCATTTAGTGTTCCAGGTACAGTCAACAGATCCAGCTTACAATCAAATGAGATGCACCCCCATATCATAACGGAACCTCCACCAAATGGAACTTCTTCCATGATGTTACATTGGTCGTACGCCGTGCGTCTGGACCTCCATACACGAGTTCGACCATCTGTGGCATGAAGCAGGAACCGACTTTCATCGGACCAGTGTACCCGTCTCCAGGATCTCATGTTCCAGTGTCTTCTTTCGTTGCACCACCTCAGACGCTCCTCTTTGTGGTGTGCAGTGAGGAGAGGACGTCTGACAGGTCTCCTAGCTTTCATGCCAGCAGCATACAGTCTCCTTTTGACGGTAGACATTGACACTCTATTGCGCGTTTCCCATTGCTGGCTGAGCACTCTGCTGTTGGTGAATGGAGATCTCCTAACAAGGCGTACTAGGGCTCGATCATCACGGGCAGTAGTCTTCTTCGGTCTTCCAGATCTAGGCCTGTCCTTCACCTCGTTAGTTTGCCCATGTTTTGCAATCAAACGACTGATTACAGTATGGTTAATGTTCAGCTGTCTGCCAATCTCTCTGCATGACATACCATTTGTATGCATGCCTATGATTTGCCATTTCACACGATCACTTAACCTTCGTCTTGCCATAGCGGTTCACAATCAAGAGCTAATTCTCTCTGTACAAATAAACCACGTTCATGAACACAAAATTTCTAATCTTGTCGCCTAAATCTGTATGTAATGTTCTACACCTCAAACTGGACTTTTACATGACTGAACACGTGTGCTGTTTCCTGCCACGCACGGACATCAAGCGGCGTGAAGTCATGCATGCATGTGCATTTCGTACTTGGAATTATGTCAGCTAACGCGGGGACAAAAAGTATGGCAGCCTAGTTGTACCATCATGTTTCTACGTTCTATTGTTTTTGCTGGTGCTTAACTTTTGCACAGGTGTATACATGTACACCGAGGGTCATTTTTACATGATATATACAACTGTGCAAAAGTTAAGCACCAGCAAAAACAATAGAACGTAGAAACATGATGGTACAACTAGGCTGCCATACTTTTTGTCCCCGCGTTAGCTGACATAATTCCAAGTACGAAATGCACATGCATGCATGACTTCACGCCGCTTGATGTCCGTGCGTGGCGGGAAACAGCACACGTGTTCAGTTATGTAAAAGTCCAGTTTGAGGTGTAGAACATTACATACAGATTTAGGCGACAAGATTAGGAATTTTGTGTTCATGACCGTGGTTTATTTGTACAGAGAGAATTAGCTCTTGATTGTGAACCGCTATGGCAAGACGAAGGTTAAGTGATCGTGTGAAATGGCAAATCATAGGCATGCATACCACTGGTATGTCATGCAGAGAGATTGGCAGACAGCTGAACATTAACCATACTGTAATCAGTCGTTTGATTGCAAAACATGGGCAAACTAACGAGGTGAAGGACAGGCCTAGATCTGGAAGACCGAAGAAGACTACTGCCCGTGATGATCGATCCCTAGTATGCCTTGTTAGGAGATCTCCATTCACCAACAGCAGAGTGCTCAGCCAGCAATGGGAAACGCGCAATAGAGTGTCAATGTCTACCGTCAAAAGGAGACTGTATGCTGCTGGCATGAAAGCTAGGAGACCTGTCAGACGTCCTCTCCTCACTGCACACCACAAAGAGGAGCGTCTGAGGTGGTGCAACGAAAGAAGACACTGGAACATGAGATCCTGGAGACGGGTACACTGGTCCGATGAAAGTCGGTTCCTGCTTCATGCCACAGATGGTCGAACTCGTGTATGGAGGTCCAGACGCACGGCGTACGACCAACGTAACATCATGGAAGAAGTTCCATTTGGTGGAGGTTCCGTTATGATATGGGGGTGCATCTCATTTGATTGTAAGCTGGATCTGTTGACTGTACCTGGAACACTAAATGGACAAAGATATCAAGATTCCATACTGGATAGAGTTGTGGTCCCTCATTTTGTAAATCATGCACCTGGAACCCACCCTATATTCATGGATGACAACGCCCGACCACATCGTGCTAGAGCTGTGCATGAATACCTCCGCCAGAATGCCATCGAAACCCTACCATGGCCAGCAAGGAGCCCTGACATGAACCCTTTGAGCATATCTGGGACATTCTGGGAAACATGGTGAGAAGGAGGGATCCTCCTGTGCAGAACCTACAGGAATTAACCAGGGTTGGCTTGATTTAAATCAATTGATTTATATCATGATTTAAATCATGATTTAAATCACTCGATTTTTATCGAAAAAATCGTGATTTAAATCATTTTTGCAAAAATAGAGGAATTTTCAAGTAATTAATACAATTAACAGTAATTTTGTTAAATTAAAGTAACATAATTATTTTACTGCTTCCATGGCACTTGAACATCAACACAAAATAGAATTATACACTTAATTGCTCATATTTGTCATCAGCAAGACTAGACCCAGTGCACGAGTCCACATCTACAATCTACATACTTGAGGTTCATGTACACAGTACATCACACATGTGTACAAAGTATGATCATTAAGTATGTGTAAGCTGTAAAGAAGAGGAGAATTCCATGTGCGTACATGTCACTACATGACCATTAAAGCAATAGTGTACATGAAAAGTCATGTATGGCTATTACTATTAGTCTAATTCCAAAAGCACACTCTTTTAAAGCAAGACACTGTCTCTTTTTTCAGCTATGACATGCGTCTGGAGTCACTCTGGAGTGTCATTGAGTGTCTCGATTACTATTGGCTAGTGCTTATCAAGTTGGACTTTTGGGCTCCATTTTATTTAACACTAAAACAATAAAGATTGAAATGTTATTAAATTAAGTAGTTTACTACAACTTCAAAAATCAAAATCAGTAATTGCTGAAACTGGCAAGAAACTATATACATTGTAACACGTAAACACATCATTACATTACATTAACCCTTAGCACACTGATGTAGGAGTTTTAATTTTTCAAAATAAACATAACCCCTAGCACTCTGGAGCATGATAATTTAAATTTTCAAATTAAATTTAAAGATAAACTGGTGTACAATTTGCAACAATTTTTGTGGACGATGCTGCTGTCTGTGACAGCACCATCTTCCACAAAATTTGTTGAAAAACGTACACCAGTTTATCTTTAAATTTAATTTGAAATTTAAAAATTTCGACATCAGTGTGCTAAGGGTTAAAGATAAACTGGTGTACATTTTTCAACAAATTTGGTGGATGATAGAGCTGTCGCAGACAGCAACATCGTCCACCAAAATTGTTGAAAAATGTACACCAGTTTATCAATTTTAATTTGAGCATATTTTTAAAGACAGAAGTTAACAAGGTTGATAGACTTAGACAATGATGACTTTTGCATACCTTCATAGATTTTGTGCATCTAATTAGGGCTAATTCGTTAGATTTATGCATTGCATCATTTCTGTCCTATTGCTACTCACTGTATCTGTGATGCAATTGTGAACAAAATTGAAAAATCGTTGCTAATATGACGTAATATATAAATTTTGAACTCTATATATTATTAGTTCAAACAGTGATAATTAAAGAATAGACATCCCATCATTCGTAACATAATAAACATATTGAATATTTTGAAAGCAATTTCACTGAAAACCGTTGCTGACTTAGGCAGCAACGGCTTCCAGTGAAATTGCTTTCAAAATATTCAATATGTTATGAATGATGGGATGCATATTCTTTAATTATTCACAATTAAGTGATTAACCAGAACACTCGATATATTGACTATTGAGATACCGCAATTTTTTTATAATAACGATATCAATATTCTCTCAAGCAATATCGCGCAAACCTAACTGAGTCACAGATAGATGTGTCTGTCATCACTTTTCACTTTCAGTTTTCAATAATGCTGCAATTGTACTTCACTAGTCTAGTCAACAATCATCATTCAACTGAAACCGGAAGTCATTTTCTTTGTCACAGTTTAGGGACCGAAAAAGAAATACTAGTTTAGCCGCTTTTAAAGTTCCAAGTTTGTTTCTCAACTTACTCTGCACGAGCCCATAGCTGGAGAACACGCGCTCGACACCAGCTGACGCCGCCACAGCTGACATCAGACGCTGAGTGAATTCAAATGCTTCCAGCAGATCATCCTCGAAGTCACGTCTGTGCGACTTCCACCAATGAAGAGAGGTTACTCCATTAACAACTTCGTCGTTAAATTTAAGAATGTGAAATGGTGGTGCCATGGCCTCGAATTTGATTACCAAAGTCATCAAACCAGGGATTTCGGATGCTACGGTGAGTGCAGTTTCACGTTCTTGCTGAGTCAAGTTTCGACCACAGTATTTAGGGTGGAGTAGATTGGCCAGCATGTGGTGAGGTGTCACAGCTTGTTGATAACGCTTATCGGCCGCACGCTTTGTTGAATTATTAGTGTCATTATGCAGGGCCGTTTTTACATCTTTCCATAATTCAACTGCTTCTGCTATTGTGCAATTGTCCGATTGAGCTTTATCGAGAGCGCAAGCTACTGGTTTCAAACAAAGTCGGTATTCATCTGCAGAACGTTTGATTACTACATTACGAACTTTATTGGCAATGGCAACATCTATGCGGTCAGTATGTCCATCACAGATTGTCACAAGTGTCGGCCATGCCTCACAATACGAGTTTAAACAATCGTACATTGTGTTCCACCTTGTATCTGCTGGCATCACTAACTTTCTGCACGATGATTGGCGTATTTGGGCACTAGCAAAGTGGTTATTTCGGAAATACTTCACAACTTGTGTGACATGCTCCTTAACATTACCCATTTCTAAGTCCTTTGAAGTCAGATTTAGAAGATGAGGCGTGCATCCATACGCAATCATGTTGAAACCCAGTCGTTCTTTCAAGAACTCTCGCATCTTTGCTACATTAGCAGCATTGTCTGTGACGATACTACATATAATGCACCCAAAATCATTGTGCGTGTTTTCAATTGTCTGCTTCGCAATGTCATAAAGATATTCCGCTGTGTGAGGATGTCCAGAGGTGTCCGTAGTATCCACTAAGTAAATATCACCTAAGCAGGTCGTCACTGTAGCACATACGATAGGCTCGTTATGAATATTGCTCCAACCGTCTAATGCTAGACAGACAAGTTCACCTTCCAAATTTTTTCTCGCCTTCTCCCGCTCTTCTGTGTAGATAACATCCAAATATTTCCCCCCTATGTCCTTTCTGGATGGTGGTTGATAGCCTGGTCGTAAATCTTTTACAAGGTTTATAAAATGTCTATTTTCTACTAAGTGAAATGGGGAGTTCGTAGCATACACCATCCTAGCTACATCACGATCTAATTCACCACGTTTTTCTGCTGAAGTTCTGATGACATAATTCTGTAGACCATAATTCAGCTTGGGTATCTTAGCGGCCAATGTACCAGCAGCTAATTGACCGTGCACTGGGCGCTTCACTGCCGCTGAAGCAGAACTTGAAGTTGACAGAGGTTCAACTTCCATCACCACCACATCGTTTTGATCAACAACAGTTTCAACGCGCTGCTGCTGCTCAGATTGAGATGAAGTCCCCGTTTCTGTTGCGGCTACAGCTAGACCTTGAAGTGCTGGTGTTGGTGGACCTGTGCAATTGGCTGCATGTTTTTTTAACCGCTCTGGGATACCTTGGAGTTCGTGTCGGCAGACCTTGCAGACAGCCCGGACACCGGCCTTATCTGGGGTCTTCACTTTCTCATAATGAAATCGATTTTTTTCCAACCCTGGAATTAACAGACGCACTCCATCTTGAATGGCAACGAATACCACAATGGCGTATCAGTCGGTTGGTGACCAGCATGAGACGTCGTGTCCAGGCCATCATCCAGGCACAAGGTGGATATACCCGGTATTAATAATGACAGTCTCAAACTCGTGCACAGATGTTAAACTTCGTTTTCAGACACCATTAATGACAATCTAGCCACGTGTGTCAACTGTAGGGCAATAGTTGTCAGTTGTGTCAACGTAACCATATTCAGGCCTCGTTTTCAAGTTCAAACAAAAACATACAGTGTTTCCCCACCATCATAATCAGCATTCCTCTAGTTGCATTATTACCTCTTGCACTAAGATGGATGGGTACATAAATGTTTATGCTATTGCTTTCTTCATAGCACATGAATATACCCTCGCATGTGCGTAAAAATAGGGTGGTGCTTAACTTTTGCACAGGTGTATAGTTAACACGCTAACATTGAAGCCAGCCAAATACAGCTTCTGCTGTGTTCCTGAGAAATGTCCATTTGCAGACCATGAGATTACTTTTTTGAAAAGTTACCACTCGAATGACTGGCTCGATAATGGAGCCAGTCATTCCAGTGATAAAGTTTCACAAACAATCTTCTCTTGGTCTGCAAATAGACAAACTGTGTGAGAAAATAGATTTTCTGGAACAAATTGAAGAATTTCAGTCAAATCATTTTCAAAACAATCAGCAGCTTCTATGCCACATTTATGTACACATAAATAGAGATTTCAGAGATACAAGTTATGCCAAAATACATCGAAGATGTTGAACTTAAGAGCTGTTTATATATAGTTAGTTTATACAAATATTTATTTAATGGCATAAATGCATGCTGATAACGAATAAATGAACAAGAAGTCTACCTCATTAGTCAACTTTTCCTCATTTAGACATCAACACTGCCTGCTAATATATAAGCAGACTATGGGGGGGGGGGGCATCAGTGGGTAGAACGCACTAGGTGCCATTAATTGGCCCAGGGTACACTGTGAGAGGGAGAGGGAGTGAGGGATGGAAGAAGGGAGGGAGGGGGGAAGAACGGGTGGACGGAGAGAGCGAGGAGAGGGGGAGAGGTGGAGGGAAGGATGGAGGGAGAGGGAATGAGAGGGGGAGGGAGAGGGGTGAGGAAACAGAAACACAGATGACAAACAAATGGCAATTGCATAAGCTCTGCCAGAGGAGAGGGGGGAAGGAGGGAGGGATAGGGGAAAGGAGAAGGGAAGGATGGAGAGAGAGGGACCGAGGGAGAGACAGAGAGGGTGAGGCAGGTAGAGAGGGAGAAGGTTTGAGTCAGAGTGAAACACAGATAACAAACATATCGCAATTGCATAAGCTCTGCCAGGTGAGCTAAAAAGTGGATAGATGAAACTTTTGTGTTTTACATCTTAGAAATTTATAGTTGCAGTTGAATGCATCATCAACAAATGAAAAGCAGCCTTAGGGGCAGTAAAGATATAGTAACTATAGACAGGTTGTATAATAACCCGTTAATGATCAAAATTGCATGGGAAAATTAAAACATTTGCATAGTAGTTAAGTGTCCATTTGCAAGCAAAGAGAAGACAATTTTTTCATCATTTTGGCTTGGTTATCGAGCCATTGTGGTCGTTTCAGTGACAAATTTTTTAATAGCCTTACCAGTAATTCTCTTAGCCTGCAAATGGAGATGCATTTCTCAAGCCAATGGAAGAGGCCATTTTTATCCAGCTTGAAAATTACATGGTTAATGTAGATGACTCAATGCTATAGGACTTATGCCTTCTCACAACAGAGCAGCGGTCCAGCTGCGATGAGGAACCACTGTCTTTGGCTCCAGAAAACAGGTGGGCTAAATGAGCAGGTTTGAGTGTATAGTTGCATAAATACAGAAACACATAATGCTAACTAAAAAGCGTTGAAAAACAAACATATTTATCTTTCTCAAAAGCTGATCTCTGACAACAAAAACATGAAGAAAAGCGTAAAGCACTTTATCATATTTTCTCACAATCAACTCGGGTAATGGGGCAGGTAGTTTTTATGCAGTGTACAGGTATATATGCATGTGTGGGCTTCAGATGTAGGATTAACCCTTTAACACTTATATCTGCCCAAAATGGCTTCTCCAGTGGTCCTGAGAAATGTCCATTTGCAGAGTAAGAGACTATTTTTGAAAATTCATCACTGAAATGACTGGCTCGATAACCGAGCCAGTCATTCCAGTGATAAATTTTCAAAAACAGTCTTCTCTTGGTCTACAAATTGACATTTTCTATGAGAAAATTGAAATTTTGTTGAACAAATTTGGGTTACTTCCTGGCAGCAGTGGCGTCCTAAATGTCCGTGCATTTATCCCCTTCCCATGTCAGCGCCCTCCTTAATGGTCTAACACACGTGTCATGC